>JBBMOE010000007.1:4256934-4511934 GCA_037975065.1 Chaetodon trifasciatus
ATATATATATATATATAAAATTAGCTTTACTGCAACAGCCTTTCTGTCACTTTTTTAAATCATATAATTTGTTATCGTTAAATAATGCATTAAGATAAATAAACAAAGAAGAGCAGTATAAAAGTATTAAAATAAAAATAAATAGACAAGCAGCAGTACTTTAAACTCTTCTATTCTCTGACATATAGGAAGCCAGTCAGAATTTAACTACCTGCTACTAACTAAACTAATCTAAGTTGCTGGATATTAAAGCGTGGCTGAGCGTAGGTTGAGATGAGCCCTAAGTTTCATCCTCCCTTCCTGTGCAACAAAGACAATTTTAGTAGTTATGTCTGCATTTAGCCCGAGAAAAACCAGACACATCCAATTATTTATTTGTTCAATTCTCTTGCACAGAGAGTCTATTGGACTATAGGAGACAGAGCAAGGGAAATTTGGGGGTCGTCTGCATGTAAATGTTAAATGGAAGAGGTCCGAGGAGGATAAGTTAATTGTAACATTACTCGTCTCAGACAAGTCTCTCTAGTGAATGCAAACACAAGTAAAATGAGCAGAACAGATCAACCCTCCAGCATCAGCCAAGTCTTGGTAAGACGGCAAACAAGTCAACCATCCAAAACCAACATTGTGACAGTCACAGAGTGTTACTGGGAGGAGAAACTGTAATTAATTGTAGTTGGCTACACTGTTTGTTACTAAGAAAAGTAATCACAGTACTAGGTTCATTTCCTTTCACCTTTTTACGCTCAACTTGCACTTAAAAAAAAATTGTGGCAGATGAAAATGTGACATACAGCTGCATGAAAAACTTTGGGCGCCCCTGTTCAAAATTTATATTATTGTGAGCAATGAAGTAGATCTCTAAAAGCCATAAAGTTAAAGATGAAACATTCTCTTCAACATTTTAAACAAGATTAGTGTTTTATTTTTTGTAAAAAAGGAAAGGGGCACCTTGCAAAGTTTGGGCAGCCCAAGAGATTTGAGCTCTCAGATAACTTTTACCAAGGACTCTGACCTTAATTAGCTTGATAGTGCTATGGCTTGATCACAATCATTGTTAGAAAAGGCCAGGTGATGCAAATTTCAAAGCTTTATAAGTACTCTGACTCCTCAAACCTTGTCCCAACAATCAGCAGCCGTGGGCTCCTCTAAGCAGCTGCCTTGCACTTTGAAAATTAAAATAATTGATGCCCAGGAGAAAGCTATAAAAAGATAGCAAAGTGTTTTCATGTAGCCGTTTCTTCAGTTCGTGATGTAATTAAGAAATGGAAGTTAACAGGAATGGTAGGTGCCGAGCTGAGGTCTGGAAGACCAAGAAAACTTTTGGAGAAAACTGCCCTGAGGATTGCTTTAAAAGCAAATCAAACCCTCCTGTTTTACTGTCATCAGGTTGCAAAGGAACTAAACAAGCCTAAAGCATTTTAGAAACAAGTCCTGTGGTCTAATGACGTCAAAAAAGAAGTTTTTGGCCACGATGAGCAACAGTATGTTTGGAGAAAAAAGGTCCACAATTTCATGAAAAGCACACCTCTCCAACTGTTAAGCACAGGGACGGATCGATTATGCTTTGGCCTTGTGTTGGCAGCCAGTGGCACAGAGAACATTTCACTGATAGAGGGAAGAATGGATTCAATTAAATACCAACAAATGCTGGAAGCAAACATCACACCGTCTGTACAAAAAAAAAAAAAAAAAGCTGAAGATAAAAAGAGGAAGGCTTCTACAACAGGGCAATGATCCGAAACACACCTCAAAATCCACAGAGGACTACCTCGAGAGGCGCAAGCTGAAGGATTTGCAGTGGCCTTCACAGTCCCTGGACCAAAACATCATTGAAAATCTGTGGACAGACCTCAAAAGAGCAGTGCATGCCTGTTGAAAGGAAAACTGAGGTTTGACTGGCGCTCATGTTATTACATCATCTCCTTGCACCATCTTATTCTAGAGAATAAGTGCCACCAAGTGGAAAAACTCCTTATATTCACATAACGGTAGAGGATGGAAACACACATTCATTTGCATTTTACTTTGCCAGATTTGGGGGGAAATCAGTTAACATGCACTGCATTTAGATAGAAATCTGGCTATGGTAACACAACACTCAGCAATCTTTTACTACCCACGACTGTTGGAGACTCTGTAATATCATGGATTTGGCAGCTGTGGCTCAGCGGGTAGAGCGGGTCATCCATTGATCACATGCCGTTCAATCCCCAGCTCCTCCAGGCCACACACTGAAGTGTCCTTGGGCAAGACACGAGCATACATAAATTCAGCCTTTTGTATTTGTGTTCTTTTAAATGTTGATTCACTTGTCAGCTTGCACCTGTGGCCAATGAAGTCTTTTCAAAACCAATGAAAACTGTCAGCAGCTGAAATTTGGCAACTGCAGCCCCTTCACGAAGACGAAACTGTGAGGAAAGTGCAAACTTTTGGTCTTGATTACGATTTTTTCTCTCCCTTCCTATCTTTCCCCCATGGAGGCCAGCCAGGTAGGGATTTTGTGTCGTTATCAAGCACACATCAGCAGGGCAGTTTCCTGACACACAAGCTTCTTATAAGGCCGTACTGATTTAGAAGAAAACCAAAGCATTTGATAAATAACGGTAAAACTGTTAATGTCAAAAGCACTTTGGACTTGAGGGGCAAAAAAAGCATTTCCTTTCATCACTCACACTTCCATCCTGTTCACTGACACTCCCTCGTGTTCACTATGGAGGGGGATATTGTATATATTCTGATACATGACCATGGCAGCGGTACAGTGGATACGTATTAAATCACCACTTACTTTTCTCAACAGCCACATCAGAGATTTGGAGTCTAATGATTTCTGCTGCAGCAGAATAATAGGATCTTTCTTCACGCCACCCTTTGAAGTCAAAGAGCCAGATCGTCAGGGTAAAGACTGCCACTTATGATGTGCCTTAGGTACAAATGAGAGGCATTAGTTTGCTGGACCCTCGCATGAATATCAATCGCTTGCTGCTCGGACTGGCCTTAGCAGTGTCAGTCACTTCCTATTTTCTCTCATGGACAGAGTATTTTCATTCAAAGTGCCCAAGGTTTTTGAGTCTGTATTTTTTTGGTAACAAGGACAGTTATCCAATAGTAGCAGACGAGTGCGAAATAGCAGTTAAGTAACTGAAATGATGACACAATCTATAAAGGCCTACCAGACTTCTAAAGTGGTTCCCTTCACTGAACAGTCTTTGTTTGATTGTCTAACAAATGCCGTCTTTGGAAGACTCCAACCTTGACTTGTCCACAGTGTCTGATACTGCTGAACTTTTTCTATACACTGAACGTAAGTACAGTGAGTCAGAGCGCTCATGACTGGTCTCAGTGTTGCCTCTAAAGCACCCAGTGTAGCAGCAGTGACAGATGATTTCTGTTTTGTGCATTCTTTAAAGAAATACTTTGACAGCTCGATTCTTCACTTTTGTTATTGATTGTTTGCTGTTTCTTTTGTTTCCCCTTGGCATTGTAACAAGTCTTACAAATATGAAAACCCCATTATCAGTGAAATATCCCTGTTGCAGCAAGAGAAATAAGACGAATCAAAATGAGTAGCACCATAAGGTTGTCTGTTTTTTGATGCAGCATTTCTAAAGCTAGCTGGTCTGACTCACAGGAAGGTTTTTATGTGCTTCCAAGCACATTTTTACATCCAGACAGTTGGAAGATCTTATGTATTATGTTCACTATTAAGGGGAAATGATGTAATCGATGTAATTGCTGACACTTTAGCACAATGTGCTATCATTGCATCACAAGTTATTATGTTAGTAAATGACTATTTTAGGCACAGTATTTAAGATGTATTTTTCATTTCATGTACATTTACTGGCTGACTGACTACTTGATTGGGGATTTTCTTTATGTGGTTAAAAACAACACATCACTAATCATATGCATTCCTCAAATCAAAATCAAAGATCAAATCATTGCTCACCTGTAATGGTATGAAGTGAAGTCATCAGCCCTGCACTCAAGCAGAATAATGATAATAATAAGAATGAGAAGACAACTTTTTTATTTGTAATATATTTATAGTTCTGGCCAGGTTTTACTGTAGTGTCCCCCAGATTGTTGACAGTCACGCTGAAGAGAACAGCATGCTGTGTGACTTCTTTGGTATGTCACCTTGACATGAGCGGCGTGTTTGCAAGCATCACAAAATGACAGAAACATAAAAATTCAACAGCTAAAGTCTGCTGTTTTGTACACAGCTGCTCTCAGTAATACTGAGTGTTCTGATCTTAAATGCTATAAGCGGCACAACAGAAAAGCTATCACAGGATAAGCCATTATATATCACACTGTCAATGTAGGCTGTAATGTAGTAAATGTGGAAAAATCTATGGTTTATTAAAAAAAAAAAACAATATTGTTTATTTATCATTAAAGAGGCATATGTTAATTGATCATCACCCAGACATAGAACAGTTAACTTTATATGACTGTGATAATTCCAAAGCACTCTTGATACCACTTTATCTTCCACTTCCTGAGAGCTTTTATATCTGGAACGCCCAATCCAAAGTACTCTCATAATACAGCATAAAGTTTTCAGACTGTTTCAAGCTTGCGTATCAACACTTGTGTCAAAACCAAAAAAACAATGTGCCGACTCCGTATAACACCTCATACATCATCTCTCCACATGACAGTGTGCAGTGGTGCGTTTAACCCTATAACCAGACACAAGCACAGAGTGTATACCCGCACAGAGTGTATCTGAAATGTATTGTTCTGTCACTGACAGCAGTCCAAGGATGAGGCGTCTGCACTCAAGTAGAACCAAACCTTGAGCATTCACATTACATGAAGTATGTTATTATATGATTGCCTTGTTGCACTGCACATTAAAACATAACTAAGGAATACATTAATTTTGTTGCTCGGGCAAAACTTTACAGCTCTTCATAATTAATTACCTTGTTCCAGTAACAGCCTGTTATATGCACATTGGTCATTTTGCTTGCCGTCTCGAAAGACAGGTCATACAGCACAGTCTCATGGAGAGGTGCACCCACAGAGCTCACAGGGACTCACATGGGCTTCAACCCAGCTGTCCCTACTCACCCCGCAATTCCATACAAAGTCTTTTTCAAACTTTTGGTTTCTCCCCATTGCTAATTTTGGTCTCATTACATGCAGTTAAGCAGAGAGAGACAGCAAAAGACAGATGGGATAAGATGTAACAGTCATGAGGTGGGTTTGAACAGATGATGCCGGGGGCTTGAGCCTGCTAGTGCACCTGGACAACCTACAGCACCATCACAACCAACCACTGATGGCAAGCTAAAAGATCGAGCTGGTCCACGGAAATGTTTATCCATATACTTTCCTGGTCTGTTCTACAGCAGGGCAATGCCTGTAATGGAATTTGTATTCTTGAGTCCCATCTGGCTTTACAAATCGAGTAACAGATAGTTTCTCTGGCATTAAAACAATTGCAAACTAGCGGTAATGTTTTTTTTCCGATAACATAATTCCACATCCATATTATTTCTTGTGGTCTGGTAATGGAGATGGAATAGAAACATGAGAAAAGCAGTCTCGCTGTGCTCCCTTCCTGCTTCCCTCCTTTAACATTTCAGTCCACTAGCATTAATTTAATGCTTCGTCTATCTAATATTGTAATCCTATAAAGTTTTCTGCTATTGTAACTTTGTCCATCACCACCTCTGAGTCACGAAGCACAGACCCACAGGTTTATATTCCCACAGACTCAAACTCCATCAGACTCTGCTCACTTTTTTTTTTTCACTTATACAACTGGAAACTTTGTGCCAATGTGTGTGTGTGTGCACACATATGTGTGGGTGAGGAGGTGAAAAGAGCAGGCAGGTTCAGGTTCAGCGTGTTGTGAATGATGCCTGATTCAATCCCCAGAGACGCGAAAGGGTACAGTCTTACGTGTGCAACTGCATAGACAAGAAAACGCACACATAAACATACAACACTTTCTCTGGCAGCGCTTCCTGTCCCTTGAGAGGCGGCTACATGAGAATAAGTGAGTGTGAGTGCTTGCGTGTGTGTGTGTTTGTCTGGATGTTGGGAGGTTAAGGCTGAAATGGAGGTATTCGACAGAAACCAAGCCAGAGCGCAAACTGAAAACTAGTTCAGCTATAAACAGGATACAGTTGCAAATTACTATATAAGAGGGCTAGGCACTCCTTGTTTTCCAGCTGGATGAATTAACTGGAATCGGTCTCTTTTATATGGAAAATAGGCTGCAAATTACCACCTGAGATGAGCTTTGAGCCAGTGAGCCAGAATGCAGCCTGCCGACTTTTAATATGCATTAGATAACCTGATTTTGACATTTTATTAATAGGGAAACTGTCAGCACAGGGATACGGAATTCTTTATTTAATCACTGTTACATTACTATGGTGATTGTATATCAAATGAAAAAAAAATGACACAATAATCAAATTTTTATGACGGTGGCATATTAATGTATGTCAGATAGAAAGAAGCTATAATTGTGGCCCGTGTATATTCTGCCAGTGGGTTTGTGTGCCGTCCTTGAGGGAATCGATTGCACAACATTGATATTCCTTTAGCAGAAATAGAGCTGCACAACAAATAAAGGCACGATTGCCTCACCAACAGAAACGAATACCTCTCTGCTAATTTAAATCAATAACGGTTGAGTTGCAAAAAACGCAAAAACGCCTCAAAAAATGTGAGTGACTTGATCCCCCCCAGAGAATTTAAGAACACACTTTCACACAACACATTTTCTAATAAATCTGTCTATGATTAACAAAAAGAAAAAAGAAAAAAAAAATCACTGCACAATGTATCTTTACTCACCACCCAAAACAGCAGTCTGGTTTACTAAACATATAGTAAATGGCTCTCTGAGGCAGTGCAGAACTTATGTTGAGGCACAACCACAAGAAAAAAGATCTCTATATAATAGTCACAGGAAAATTAGCATTGCTTAGTTAACAACCCGAGCAGTCACCATCAACCAAAACAAAGCCTGCGAGGACAAACAGTAAGTGACAGCTCCATTATGAGGATATTAGTTTAAGGACAACATTGAAAAAGACCTGCCCACTGTTTTGGTGAGACATTTGATGTAAGACGGAGACAAAAACATCGTACTACACACCCAGACAACAACTAACCTCTTCAGAAAGACTGGAGGAGGCTGGAATGTGCCAACCTAATTACTGTGCATTGGTACTTTCTGTACTACATGAGTACACATGTACATCATGTCACTGAATTTAATCCTTACAATATTTCAGAACATGTTCAAAAAGGTGGTATTGCTTATTACTTGTGTATTAATCAGCATTACCAAACCATTCTCTTCATGTACAATATTTGTGAAAGCCACTGGGCTGTTGGCACCAGGCACTGCAGTCGAGCCACAATCTGTGGGTGGGAGATTGAAATTAGGCCCAGCTCACTTTTTACTTGTCCTTTGATTGATCCATTAGAGCTCGCGACACAAGAGAAAAAACAAACAGCATTTCATTCATAATATCTCATTAATCGTGTATGCTAATATCTAGGCTTTGCTTAAAAATTTCAATCATCACACATCATGCCCTGCAGCCAGTAAGAATAGTTGAATCACCCAATCAGTCTCTACTGCACTCAAGAAAGCAAGCTGCCAACGGCAAAATAAAAAATGTAGTTTCCTGCTTTAACCGAAAGAAAGAAAGAATAGTAGATGCCGACAGTAGTGCAGAACAGAGAGCAAACAGGTTTGGTGGTTCTGACGTCTGTGGGTTTACTTTGCAGTGATGCAGGGATAGCTAAAGGCTTTCAGGAGGACTGAACACTTGGACTTCAATTGCCTAGAAGAACACAAAATTGGAGAAATCACTTTCTGTCCACGGGCTTTTAATAGAAAGCACTCCTGCACGGCCAAATTAAGTGGTAGGTTTAAATAAGAATGATAATAATAAAACAACCATGGACACTCTTTGGCACTTCCATACATCATTTGTTCAACTTCAAGTTCGCCACCTGAACTTTTCCACCGGCTATTCTCTGACATTTCAATTGAGCACTATGGTTTATTCTCCACTATGGTACTGACGCAGGTGGTAACCGAAAGTCAATTCTATAAATGCTTTTTATAAGTTGAGAGAGAGGCTGCTGGCTTTTCTCTCTGATTGTGAGCAAGGCTGCACATTTAAGGCAAAAGAGTGCTTTGATAGCATGTGTTGCTGCTCACAGCCACAGGGCTAGACGACAGGCTTTGTGCTCCTTCGCACCTGCAACCACGTCCACCAGTGACATCACAGTGCATTGACACACCCAATACATTTCTACATCAGTACAGCAAAGTTTCACGACTGCAGAGTATTTGAAAACGTGTCAAGCAATAAAAGCTCAGTGAAGAATTAGAGCTTCAGACGATGATTTCAATTTGACGGAAAATGGGAAATTGACCATCACTGTGCAATTTGAGCTAGTCTGCCTTAACCACAGTTAAGAGGTTTAGAAAATAAATTTCAGTCCAACACATACTGGGTTTGGGTCGGTTTCTCTAATGTATTTTCTGTCTGAATTTTGCATACTGAGCGAAACAGGATTATCCTGTGGTGTCACATTGTGAAACTCACAGGTGAGTGTTCCTCGATAATCACGCAAATTAAGAAAATTATGTTGAGGATTGAGAACCGCAGAGTGTGAGATGACTAGCTAATCTCTTTAGATGTGCACCCACACACACGTTAGGTTTCCATCACTTTTGGGAACATTACATAGACTTCCATTCATTTCCTGGAGATTTACTCTAACCACAACCACTACTTGCCCAACCCTAAGCCAAGTCTTCACCCTAAAACTGAATGATTTACGTGACAGGGACTTGCAGTTTGTCCCCAAAAGGAAGGTGAGTCCCGACAATGTGTTCGTGTAAACAGATTTATGTCCCCACGACATGAATAATGCACGTCCACACACAGGCTGGCAAAAGCAAAGTGACGGCGCAAATTAAAGTAGGGTTTAAGATGTTGAGCCTGACGAAAGTTCATACTTTGGACGTTATTTATTCACTTGTTCTGAGATCACAGGGGAGAAGAGATAAGAGAATGTGTTTTTGGCCCCTCTGCAGAAAAGTTATTCTTTACAGCTAGTTGTTTTGTTGTTAAATATTCTATGAAATCAGCTTGCGTGCATTCAATTGCAACACCAAATGTGATTAGGATTCAGGTGCTTCTGTCTCTGCTCCTCCCACACACACACACACACACACACACACACACACACACACACACACACGTAGACAGCCCTTGTTCTCTCCTTGTTTCCAATTCAAATGGGAATTGTGTGGAGAGTCACTGCCAGAAGAAAAGGCTTCATTAATGCTTTGGGTTGAAGACACTCTCCTGATATCAATAATCAATCATGAAACCCCATGGCACAATCTAGTCAGTTAAGCACTGGTACAAATCAATACCATGATGAAGCGACTTGTCCCTTGGGCACACCCTACTGCTTAGTCTGCTCTGTGGAGACTTTCCTCAGCCGGACATTAATCCCACTGCACTGGACGCTGCTCAGCTGGTCATTTTCTCCAAACTACTTCCACATCTTACTTGAGTGCATGCCGCCGAGTGCTCGCAGTGGTTGTCGGCTCTAGCATCCAGCAACCTCTTCAGCGCGGCAAACGGCTCGTTCCAAATAAAACCACTGACAGAGGATAAATGTGGAGGCGACAGACAATATACTGTAATGTTGCCAGTCTACAGTTCACATTCAGTTCAGCTGAGGCTTACGGCTGTCACACCATATTCCACACCTTTTTTCCACCACTGTACACCACTTCGAAGTGTGCTCACGTGTTTATGTGCACACAGCCAGTTGATGCTGTTGTTGACTTGTTGCATATATTATAAAGAACAAACAGAAGGGCATTTATCCTACAAATGTGACGCCTATTTGAAGTTCTTAAGTTTCAAAAAGGTGAGCAGTGATACTCCCTGTGCGCCGTTGCTCATAGTACACACACAGCTGTAACACGTGACTGTGTGTGTGGCACGGTGGAACGGTGGTAACACTGTTGCCTCACAGCTAGAAGGTCCTGGGTTCAATTCTCGCTGTGGGCGCTGGGGGCGTGTCCTCCACCATGCCTTTGGTGTCTGCTGCTTGAGGAAAGGGGCCTTTCTGTGTGGAGTTTGCATGTCCTCCCCGTGTTCACCTCCCTCACTAAAAACATGCAAGAAGATCACCACCTGACCAATGGTGAAAGAGAGTTGGGTCCCTGGGTGCCGCTGTCAGCTGGCAGCCCACCGCTCCTGGAGCCACGGAGGAAGGACGGACCAAGGATGGGCTAAATAATTTCACAGGAAACATGGCGTGTGCATGTAGAGTGCAACTGTGTGATGTGATAAAAAAGTCTGTTTGTTCTTCTTCTTCTTCTTCTCTTCTACTCATACTTGCTACATAGTGAAGACCGGAACAAGTTTTGAACCAACATTTGGAAAGGAAGTAGGACAAGTATGTGTGTGTTTGTGTGTGTATGTGAGGGTGTGTGTTTAGGTGGTGTGTGGTGTTTTAGGGGAAGAGGGAGCTACACAAGGTCATTATCTTCACAGTGGTCTAGCACACAAATCAGGTTTGACCTTCATGTTTAGCAGGCAGCAGGGGTCTGTGTGTGAAAGGGCTGCAGGATATTGAAAAAAAAAAAAGCAGCTTTTTTTTGCGTTATGTATTGAAAAAATACAACAAGTTTCACCAGATACATGCAGTGTGTTATTCATGTATATATATATCACAATTTTCATCACTTGGGTACTTTTAAGTTTTCTTTTGACAAAAGAAACCCCCCTTCCTATTTCTACCCACACTTGGTTCAGCCCTCTGTCACCCCTCCAGAAATCACCTTGGACTCTTACACTTTCAGTTTCATGTATGTGACTCTGACATGGACAAGTAGAGAGAGAACAGGTGGAGAGGTATTTCGAAAAAACAATACATTTGTTTTACATGGTTCTCTACATGAGAAGACAAGAAAACGTATGTATGTGCTCGTGAGTGTGTTCTTCCCTGTACATCAGAGATCTGCACTGTCGCCACTGCAGCAACTTTGAACTCTTCAGCCCTTTAGCTCAGGGACAGAGGCAGTGATTTCATGTAAATACTAACAACAACAAATGAAGCTCATACAAGAAAAAGCTAAATATGCAAAGAACCACAAATGTGTCTCGTGATACAGGTTTATGATTTTCTTGATAAACCAGAAAATGACAACATGCAGTGGATACCGTCATTTGTGCTAATGCGCTCCACCTCAGATAACAATCCTGACATCTCCTGAACACATCTTCAGCCTTTTGTTGGCATCTTTCTATACAAGATGGTGCTACTGTGTGTGTTAGGTAAAACACTGCAATAGATGTGATGTCCTCTAATGGGTGATTGCAATGTATGGGGTGACATTGTGTGACATAAACCACAGCTTATTATGTTCTCAGAGAACCAGGGTTGAGCATTATGCCTTTTTAAAGCCTCTTGCGAGCTCTCAACAGAGAAATAAGTGTTGTCCTTGAGTGCTCTGTAACCTGACTGGGGCCATCTTGAGCATATACAGAGTGTTATTCTCCCGTGTCCTCCATGCAAAGAACATTTTCCTTTGTACCTTTCCTTTGTCTTAATGAGCAGCTGGATTTTAAGTCTGGCATCCATGTCAATTTCTCACATCTACATTCCTTAACTAGGAGTTGTAGGCGGTGACTTTTTGTGGGGTTAGGTGCAACGCTTGCTCAATCTGGAGGACAGGTAGCTACACAATGTGCTCTTGCTGGTAATCATCTCCTTAAGTGCTAACCGGGACTCCACTGATTTACAGTGTGGCTCAATGAGCTCCGCTCGCCACACATGAACTCGACACAATACGGTACGCCAGCTGTTAAGACAACCATCCCCGACTCTCTTCTAGTTCAACAAGAGCTATTCATTAATTTATTTATCCGGGCACTCACAGTAGCTAGGCCATGGAGATACAGCGGAGGGAGCTTTTTAATCAAGCCCCAGCTCCCAACCGGCTGACTGATGTGCAGCGACGCGTGTTTGTTTATCCAGGGCACAGCTGCCAGAGGGCAAGGTGACGAGGGAATTTCTCTCTCTCCCTGTTGCGGTCTCCCTACACATTGAGAACAGTTCTGCGAAAGAGAGAGAGAGAGAGAGAGAGAGAGAGAAAGGCAAGGAGGATCTTGAACTTTTTCTAACAAAATCTAAAGCACTGGGTGTAATTAGAAGCTGTCTGGAATGAGGACAATTAAGTGCGGTTTTGGTGTCCCCCAGGGTTCTCTCAATGGGCTGAATTAGAAAACGGGCGCAAAAAGATTGATGAGTTCAATGTTTTCCAAATGAGCAGCCTTATACACATAATTACACCACGGAAATGAATGGATCATCACGATACAAACTCAGGCGAGGGTATGCTAATTGCTCATCAAATGGGAAGGCTGCGGTGTCAGCTACACAACTGCAGCATTTCACAGTAAAAAAAAGAAGCGCTGGGGAGGGGGCTCTGCTGCTCAGATTAATGTGATCCATCTTCCTTTTGTCTATGTTCATTATTCTACATTCACGCTGTAACCCCAGTTATCTAGTCCTGCACTCCGTGCCAGTCAGATGCACAAGGACGATGCGGTGCTTCTTACAGTGCTGTAACATGCATGCCATTAAACACTGCTTCTGTGCTATACAGGATTAGTGGATGGTGAAGAAAGTGGAAGATCAGTGTAACCCTCTTTCATTCCTGTTTCCTTCTGTGGCCATTTTATCAGAAAATGGATGCAAAGATGAGTAGATCTGGTGATGCTTGCCAATATTTTGATGCTTCTCACTCTTGCTTTCATAGTGTACATTCGGCTTAACTTTCCCCAGGGCTTGCAGTGACACGGTCAGATGGTGCAGGGTAGGACATTTTGTCACCGACTAGACATCAGTAAGTAATATTTAGTGGAGTGATCTTGGGGATAATGACATGACTAATTTGAATAAATCCCCTCTCTATGGTATGGGGGTCATAATTATCATCAGAGGTTATAGGACTTCAGAAACAGCTGCCGGAGAGCATGTTAAGTTGGTGGAAGGAGTCCAAATGAAACTTGGTTTTAAAATGAAGACATTAGACCTTTGATCATGCTATTCTGATTTTCTTTTTCATCCACAGTTTTTTCTTTATTATTTGAGTGTGTAGCTTACACAGTGAAATATCCTATCCTGTTGGCCTTGGTCCTCACTTGACCCAATGTAATTTTCATGAGGAATGAGATTTCATTTTCTACAACTGCATTTTCAAAAAACTTTTCAGCATTTGAATTCAGAACAAATCTTCTAAATGACCCATCAGCACAGTCATCATGTGCTCCAGGTTCAAATCTTCAAATCATCAGTCCAGACACTATCACCCACTGCAGAGTTGACTCAACTAATTTTAACTGCCCATCAGACCTTTGATATCCTCATGCTAAGCCTGAGGTGTCACTGTTACAGGGGACATGTCGGCAACGGTCTACTTATCAAATCCCCAGGAATGGATGGCAAATCCCTTTTACCCTGACCTTATCTGATATCTATCCTGCAAGCCTTTCAGCACACTCATCCTGCATCGCATTAGACCATATGGCCTTCGGCTTACTGGGCTGGCCTGTATCCTTCCTTCCTTCCTCCCACATCCCCACATGAATAAGTGAGTGTCCAGGAAGGGTTGTCTAGATCTCTTTAGATATCCTCTGGGATGCCTGGTTTTGCCTTGTGGAACGCAGTCCACTTAGGTATGCTAGCAAAGGCAGGATTCACACAGGTCTGTATGAAAAAGTTCATGCAGATTTGACTACATATTTAATTAGTTTTTGTATGGTTCAAGAGATATGCCAAGGCACTGAAACACATGAGCTGGAGTTAAAAAGAGCTGTGTTTAAATGTCTGGGTTTGAAAAGGAAGAGGATTTTGAATGTTTCAACAAAATGGCTTCTAATGTGTTTACTGTGCTGGTTCAACATGTCAATTAAGAGAAAAGATAAAAAAAAAAAGAAAAAAAAGGACTCAATAGTCCTGGGAGGGAATGCCTGGACATGTTTTGATGCCAGCACAAAGGCAGGCGTTTCAAAGAGATCCATGAAAGGCTCAAGTAGAAAGGCACATCTGTGAGTGAAGACGTAAGGATGCTTCAAAACATTCATCTAAATTAAGGTCACAGCCTGAATCGGTGATGCTATGGATCACTTGATGTGAATATTTTGAATGGGAGGCAGTGCTGCTCCGCCGCAAACATATTGACAAGCATAAGGGAACAGCAATCAATGTCATGTCATTTGGAGAAGCCATGAACTATGCAGTTGTTAGGACAGTGCCAGAGGGCAGTGAAAGCATAATGAGGACAGGACAAGCATGAGAGTCTGAGGATCCAACTAGATCGAGGGCTTATATCAGGTGGTCAGATTAAATACTCGAACATACAAGATGAGGGTTCAAAGTCCAGCACAAAATGTTGGCATGCTGCAAGCAATTTATCGTCTTTTCTCCTAAATATCATATATATTTCATTATTTTTGTCAGGACTGACTACATGGAATTTGAACTTGTAGCCTTTGACACAATCTTGGTAATTCGTTCCAAACCACCTCACATTCAAGGCAAAATGGCCATGGGGACTTTTCCAAGTGGGAAATTAGTCTAAAGGTTGAAACACACACCCATACACACACACACACACACACACACACACACATATATATATATATATATGTGTGTGTGCGTCAGTGTGTGTGCCCAATGCTGTTAGAAATGCTCCATGCCACTTGGGCGCATACTGCCTTTCATACACTACACTGACAATGACAGACTGATTATGGTATGTAGAAATTTTGACAGACCTTAACAAATTTAAATTATGTTGCCTACACATGCCTGTCAGAAAAATAAGTGATTTATGTGTTTAGTATGCATAAACACAGGGGGGAGAGTGGGAAGTGTTATGTACCATTCCATGTAGAAAATCTCTGCTTTATCTTGAATATTTACAAATACAGCCCATGAAATTTGATCCATGTGTGTTCATTTTGTGGGTGGAGTTGTCTGAGGGTGAGTTCATTAATTGACTAGTCGGTCAACAGGAAATTCTTTGGAAACTAGGGTTGCAACAAAATTATTTTCATTATCAATAAATCTATTACCAGTGACATCTTCAAATGTGCTGTTCTGTCCAAGCAACAGGTCAAAACCCAAACACACCGAGTTTACCAAACCATTTTACAGACCAATCAATTAATTGAAAAAATGAATAGCAGATTAATTGAGAGTAAATCTAATGGTGACTTTCAGGCCCCAGTTGCTGGTTAATCACAGTCAGCCAGAAAGAGAAACACAGACAAATTTTAATTTTTAATTTCTTTAAAGCAAGACTGTGTAACTTTTCCCGAGCAGCGACCACAAGTGACAACTGTGGGATCATTCTAAATCTAGAGTCAGAGATACACGAGTGCAGTCATGAAGTCAGTGAACTGATCCAGTTAAGCCCATTATCAAGCAATATCTAAAGCCTGCTATCATTAGCTATCATTAGCCACTAATGCTCATACTGTACCAGACCAAGTGAGCAAAACCATGAAATGTACTTAACTTAGCAATGGTGTGTTTTATCGCTTATGAATTCAACTTTTCTGGCACTTATCTATTCATTCCGTCATTTAATTATTCATTTAATGTTTTTGTTTTATGCGTAAAAAGGTTAACACGGAAATGCTCTTTGTCGCTTAGAGCAGTGAACTCATAGCGTAAGTGCAGCCCGGTATGAGGTCAAGGAGAATAGTTTCTCTAAGGTGAAAATGAGAACACACGCGGCCCCAGGGGTCCTCCCTGACTTTTCTCCCAGCTGCCACATTCAGATGGTAGCCTTTGGATTGTATTTAGATGTAACTAGAATTCAATTAATTAGTTGAATGTGCTGTGTGTGTGCTCATATGTGTGGGAGAGACAGAGATGGAGCGAAAAGGACAAAAACAGTGGAGAGGAGTTGTATTGGAGTTAATGGGTTGTTAATGGAAATATTTGCCAGTCAGAACCATGGACAGCACCACAGAGAAACTGCAGCCAAACTTAAAGCGAGAGCATAATCCAGACTCTTATGAAGGAAACTGCAACCAAATTAAATGCACACAAGGGCTGGTGAAAGCACATCGGAGGTTTGCCGAGTATCATTTGCAAGTGTATTTATGCATGTCAGACACGCAGCTTTTTGAAGACCTTCAGCAAATCACCCCGAAATCCATTCAATGCAGGATTTCAACAAAGAGGGTTGTGACTAATAGTTTGGACACATGTACTCCAGCTTGTGACAACTGAGCTCCAGTGTTAATTATGTCTGGGTTTAAGGATCAAATGAATAAACATGAGCGTTGTTTAATTATGGCCTTCAGTGGAGAAAATTCCTTACATTGGGGAGGACATAAGCTGTCAAAAGGAGGATAATCTCTCACACCTGCAGGATGACACATACTCTAAGTCCCTTTAACAAATATGTCCGACGTAAATCTCTTCACTTTAAATAGGGTGCAGTCGTACAATTTCCTGAGTGGGGATGGCAGGGGAATGAAAGAGCAGGACAAAAGTGTATAGACAAAGACACACATAAACAAGATGCGAGCAGGCAGAGAGTGAACTGTGTGCCACTTCCTAACCTCCATGCTCAGAGGGTTGCACACTGGTCGGGTTAACCTACCGGCAGCCTCAAGGCAGCTCTTCAACTCAACGCCCAAATGCTGGTGTCTGCCTCCGAGCTTATCAGGCTTTCCCAGATGGTGATTTGAGTGCATGGAGGGAGCGAGAGGCGCACTGAAAGGGAAAGGGGAGTGGAGAGGAGTGGAGGTGAGTTTACGAAGATGAAACAGACTCTACACTCGGGGTCAAAAAAATATGTGACTTTTCTTTTTCTTCGCTGCTGTGCTCCTTTTTTCCAAGATACCTTTGGATTAATTTCTGCCGGAACGAGCACAGTTCGTTTGATAAGCAGTCTGAAAGCTCAATAAGAGCGAAACAGGAGGTGCCTGTGAGGTTCATTAAAGAAAACAAAAATTAGTCCCTACAAGCTTTTGCGTAAACACTTCAGCACAAGTCGAGGACGAGATATTGTGCATTCAATGAAGTATTCTAATCAAATATTTCACTCTACACTGTCAATGTACTCATTTATTCTCAGTTTTCTCAATGGCATAGAAAAGCTAATATGTTCTATATCAGGGGTAATCACAAAACCAGCAGCAATCCTTTTCAGCTCAACATCCAAACGTCACCCTTAAACTAATTCTTACCCAAGTGTTTAAAATTTGCCATTACATAATGCACCAACGTAATTTGTTTACAGGATGTAAAACATGTTTGGCCTCGCTTATGACAGCAAAACAGCAAGCGTCATCGTGATCTAAGAGGGTTGAAGTGTTGCATTACCAAATGCGGTGCTACAGGATGCATCCATGCAAACTCGAGAGCTAATTGACTGTAATGTCATTTTATCTGCTTCAGCAGGTTATTGACAGCAACATCCCAGAAGCCTGTTCATCCTTCTGTCAACTCGTCAGCATGGGAGAAGCCATTATCATCTCATTATGGCTCACACTTTCATATAATCCTGACATTTCCTCCTACTCTCTCTCTCGCTCTTTCTCTCAGCTTTGAGAGCTGCCACGCATGGCTGTATTGTAGTGGCAATAGTGCAATGTTGTGTGCGTGTGTGTGCGTGTGAATGGGGGGTGGGTGTTAGAGGATGAGAATGAGAGGTAATAAAAGTTTTAATTTCCTGGAGCCACTCAACAGACAGTCCTTATCCATCTGCTACTACCCTCCAACAACCTTGCAGCCTTTGAATCTCCACATTCTTGCACTTCAGCAGAAAAAATAAATTAAGAAATAAAAATTTCCTGCTTAAAAACAACGTGTTGCTGAATCCACACCAACAATTTGAAAACAGTCTCGAGTGTCGGCAGTGTTGTTTGCGGACAGCGTAGCCTTGAATGACGCCCAGTTATTATTGAAATAACCACTGTGCAGTCTGAGAAGGAAAGGTCACCGACAGACATGAGGAATGGGAGGTGTGTTGCGGCAATGGAAAAAACTCTGAGTGGTGTGTCTGGGATTAATCTTGTCTTCCCAGAGTTACCTGGGGAATGAGAACATGCTTCACGCTGAGAGCAGGAAAAAAACGCAAGGAAAACAACAACTGAGTGTGTGTTTGGGCATCGAGAGAAAAAAAGAAAAATATATATATATATATTAATGTATCTGCCCACACCGAGTTTGCTGTTTGCCCATGTGATGCAGCAATCACATGCTCTTTTAAAGGTGTGCGGGGTCTACCGACGACCTTCTCTCTGAACCGTGTTTCTTTTCATCTGCCGTTTCCAACGACCCTCTGCTGTGCCCCTTATTAATCTTCCCTGGAAAAAAAACACTGGTTTCAACCAAGCGGCAGGTGCAGAGGGATATCAGAGCAATCGATGTGAGGAGCTTCTGTAAAGGAAGCAGCAGCAGGCCCCGGTGATGTGGGCGAAGGTGAGAATCTCAGTATGAATCCAACAATTTATCCTGTGCAGCGCTGCAGAGAACAGAGGGAAAGTTCCATGTTTCCACTTCAGCAGCTATCAATAGCTCGCTCGCTGTCTCCCACAGCACTGCCTATGATTGCAGCTGTTATAGGACGGTTAGGTGTTGCCAGGTGAAACGGAAGCATACGCAGATCAATGAGCACTAGAGCAGACAAGAAATGTACTGTACTTTCTTTAAAACCTGTAATTTGCATAGTGTGACATTTATTCGGTATTTGAAGAGGTCTTAAAAGGAGCCATATGTAAGAATGTAGTTTGAAACATTCAAAAATTAAATAAAATTATAGAATAAGAAGACATAACAGTTTTGACTAAAAGATGTCTGCATGTTGTGTTGCAGAGGTATCAACTGAAGTTAGCGTTCCAGCCAGCCTGCCCTCGCACATCCTGTCTCATAATGCCAATATGTACTGTAAGAGGGGACACAGAGTCACTATAGCCTCCAGTCTGCCCTCAGTCCAACATGAGACAATAATGAGCGCTGCCCTGAGGTGTATTCTAACCTGTTGACTGCCCCTGTTAAATCCATTTAAGGACCGGTAATGATTGAACAGAGCAGTAAACACAACGATGGCTGGCGCTCTTGGCAAGCAACCATACCGGCCATCGCCTGCTCCCCGACAAGAAACCACTGCTGGCAGCAAAGAAAGAAGTGATAGAAGTAGAAGCTATTTAGCAATAGCTTATCAAGACCTATGAAAGGAACTTATGTCTTATAAGAAGCATTGACACCCCAACTTTCTGGTGATATGAACTCAACAAGTGACCAATTCTTCAATTCTTACACATAGCACCTTTAAAACAACATTACGTTACTAGTTTCGTAAACAGTTAGGTTAACATATTTGGCAACAGCCACGTAATTGTAATGTGACAACTCATCAATCTCCACAGGGAAATTTTTAGTGTCTCTGGAGCTGATGTTCAAATGCCTTGCAGCAGAGCTGAAGCCTCTTGCAGGAGAAGCAATAAAATTACAGCCATAAGCAGTAATACAGCAACTGGAGTCTGATAATTTAGCCATGGGGGTGGAATGAAAAGTTCATTTAGAAGATCTGGCATATTTAGAAGAGGCACTAAGGGTTTTTTTCTTTTCTTTTTTTAAAATCTCCTTCTCCTAAAAATAAGGTTTGGGAGCCAAAATTACAATTTAAAATTCTTAGAGTTTCTACCATCAGAAAAGGCAAGGCAATATTTTATCAAAAGAAATAATAAATCATCAAAATGTGGTGATTTATCACAGTGAACAATGTGGATCTGTTGTAGTAGGAACAGAACTTTTTTAACCTGTGAGTTATCACTGGTTCAAACTTCTAGCTTCTGTTTATTAATTTTATATGGACTGTGGTTCACTCATGATTAAACAGCTCAGAGAGCTGTATGGTTCCAGTGTGTAATAACTGAGCAAACTTTTTGACAACTGACATGCAAATGTGGGGCAAACATACATGATCCATCAAAGCATCCTTGGATTGGCCCCAATTCTGATGATTTGGATTGGACTGGGACAACCCTATTATAATACATACCCCTATTATATATAAATCTAAACATACCCCTACTCCTGGATGCATTTTTTTCCTGTGCACACCACAGTTCATGCCACAACAATACAAAGAAATCACGAAAATATTCTTACATTCGAAGTACCTTGTTGGGATTTCTCTGCATTCAGAAGAGAGCTCCTCATGCTTGCTAACTCAAAAGCAGAGTATTTTACTATTAATGTACGCATGCATCATGCTCAGCAACATAAATATTCTTTACTTCAGTATTTCAAATCAGCAGCCTCGAACTGAACCGATAGATGCACAGATACAGATCAACATAACAAGTCGGCAGGAGGAATATATTATTCTTCATGTCTGACAGTTATGAGTACATGGATTTGCCTTTCACTGTTGCTTCCACTGGAGTACATTTCACTGATCTGTCAGGCTAACACTTCTGAAAGCTTGCAGGACAGAAAGGCCTGAGATGCAATCCATATGCAAGAGACAGGATCACAGTACAGTGAAGTTGGACTTGGCTCTGGGATACATTGAAATGATATGAGTGCATGCACCACAACACTGATGACATTCTCAGATTTCTGTTGCAGTTGCCAGAATCACATTCTCATCTTTCCATTTGGGCTGTTTTGCCGTGTTTAATGTCAAGATTTAAAAAATAAATAAATAAATCCTATGATTAGTTCAATTTGTCTGCTTGCACACAAACACTGATTTTTCTTTCAGCAGCACCACCAACATTAAAATCTTCACACACGTATGTGCTCGCATTTATTTCAACCCCGACACATCAATGATGAATCGAAGATGGGGAAAAAAAAAAACACATTAAAGCCTGTACCAAATGTGCGACAGCTTGCCATAAATCCACACAGCATAAATTGGACCAATTACTCTCCTCCTGTCATGACCACACAGCCCATTCAGTTGACTCAGAGTCTGTGCATAGCCGCTGTTGTTTTTTTTACTGCTATTCTAATGTGCCACCACAGAGCTGCGTTCTGCAGATCTGCCAGACTGCTAGGAAAGCTCAGTTAGCCAGCTCCATCCTATCAGGAATACCAAGTACATGTTCAGACTACTCAGAGGATGTGGATACAGATGCCTCTGTGTTCAGCCTCAGCTTGCAGGCTGGAGGCAGAACGCCACCATATTACAAAAACAAAGCCTAGTCGTCTGCCTGTGTCGCTCATCAGAGGAAACATGACTCCTCTTGTTCTGCTTGCTTTAGCGGCACTGCGCCTTCTACACATATGTATGCATGTAAACACAGTCTGTGAGCATACAGTATGCACTCGCACATATACGCAGGCACGGCTAACATAGACACACACACACACACACACATACCCACAGTGTGCAGTCATTATTGTATTCCTAAGGCAGCAGAGAGGCCACTGCGCTCCGGCTGTCATACATGAGGGAACATGAGTGATATGGCTCCGTGCCTCTAGGCCTGGCTTGTCACTCTGCTAAATTGTTGTAATTTTCTTCTCCTGGACTGGCCTGCAGTTGCATAACTTTCTACATTTCACCTTGCCACTGTCCTTAGGTCAGAGAGGCACTAAAAGCTGAATCCTCATACATCTAATCCAGGCAAGAATGGCAAATGTCGCCTTGGAAAAATGCATGAGGTTTTTAACTTTTTAACCTCTATTCCTTCAAATGATCTGTAATCATACAGACTTCGCAGTATAGCACTACCCAGTAAATTTATGACTGTAACATATACAGAAACCAAGACAAATTGCTGCAAATTAGAGCATCATGCCAGCCATTTAGCTATAAATGCCCCCCCTCTATCTATTCAAAGGCTGCATATAGTCTATGCCCTCCTTTGCAGTTATATCTTGTGCAATGCGTCACAAAGAGAAGCATAATGGCTGTACAGAGAATCATAAGGATTCATCTCAAACTGCTCTATATGCGTTGCTCTCCAGCTCCCCTCTGAACTGACTGAGGGTGATGAAGTTGTCAGTTTCTTTAACCCAAAGGTCCGATAGCATCTCTCCCAGGTTTGCTTATCTGTGCTCACTGCAGAAGACTTAACAGTGTGGGCCGAAGCACAAAGCAACCTTGGCTTATTTTAGCACAGGGGCTAGTGTTCAGATGTCTATAGTGAGAGGAAATGACAGGAAGGAGAAATGAGGAGCGTGTCTTCAAGTTCTGTTATCCCACGTTTTGTAGTCGAGTGCTCCAATGTGACTCGGTGAGAAAGACCCAATAACAAACACTTCCTGTCAAATTAAAAAAAAAATGTCTGCGAGTTGTTCTTAATATTTCTATATGAGTGCAGCGTTTGTCAGAAGAAGTTGAATTCTATATATAGCTTCATTAATCCTTTCATTTCTTACCAACCCGAGATTGTAAGTTGTAAGAAGCATCAGTATGCTTGTTAATGCAACTGTGTGTCGAAATGAGAATTTAGAGCAAGAAAGACAGAAATATATTGCATGCCTGAGTCCCCTCTGTTGTCTTGAGGTTTCTTCCATTTTTTTTCCCTGTTAAAGGGGCTTCGGGGGAATTTGTCCTTAACCGAATCGAAGGTCTAAGGATAGGCGATGTTGTATGCTGTGCAGATTGTACAGCCCCTTGAGGCGAAATTGTAAATTGTGATATTGGGCTGTATAAATAAAATTGACAAAAGCAAGGTTAGGGGGAGGGACTGGAGGGAGGTAGGATGAGGCGCAGGAGAAAAGCAAAGAGTCCATGTGCGCCCAGTCCTGTACTCAGCTGCTGAGTGCGGCTCTCAGGTTGCCATTTGTCCATTCCCTGTTCCAGAGAGAGGGGCGATGCACTGAGAGAGACTCCCTGCAGCAGATGGTAGAGTTATGCTCTGCAGAGGTGAGAAATAGCCCATTAGCCTGACCAAAAAATTACAGCCTGCCTCCTCTTTAGTGCTCAGCCTTGAGTACACCTGACCAGATTGGGACTGTGTCTGGCATGATCATCACTCTGCAGTCAGACTGTTGCTTGTTGATAAAAAAAAAAAAAAAAAAAAATTGTTGTTGATCTGCTTTTGCCATCCCTCTCCTCACTATGTGCACATCAAGTCAATGAAGAGAGATCCAGTGGAAATTAATTACAATATTTATGAAAGATTGAGAGGGCAACACTGAAACATTTTAGCAATTAGAGCCCATTAATGCGGAGCATCTTACCCCCTTGGAGCTTAAAGATGCCTTCAGCTAAAATTAGGGACTGGCTACAGTTACAGCTCAGCATTCATACTTTCCATAAACATTTTGTACTAGAAGAAGAAGATGAGGAAATGTGAGTTGTCAGCTCATCAAATGTCTACATCTCAAGTTAAATACTGACTAAAAGATTTACATCCATTTGGAAACTTATAAACTTCACATATTTTGACTATAACCCCTAAAAAATTACCAATCAGTAACCGCTAAGCCATGCCCAAGTGACATTTAAGACCCTTGGATGCAATAACAAAATGTAAATGACCCTTTTGTGCCTAATAAAATGAGCCTGCTGTTGCCTAAACTATCTAATCAGTTGATAAGTACGGCCAGTGCACACATGAGAATATCTAATCAGCTTGTTCTTCAGGATTTCTCCAAGAGCAGGGTGTTTTATGGAGCCTCTTTTTAAATGTGATTCTTGGCAAATTACTGAAATAACATTTCTATTCATACTTTAGGTATTGCCATTGGAGAGTGGCACAAAAGGATGAGGTACCTGGGAGACTTTTAATGCCCTCCTATTCAAAGAGTAAGGTGAGACTGAATTAATGCGGCAGCTTTCCAAGCAAACGACACAGCATTACAATGTGGGAACTTGACAAGCGTGTAAGGCTTAGCTTGTGCTACACTAGAACTAGACAATTCGAGGAAGCTGCTTCAGAAGGAATTAAACAGACATAGGTAGTATATGTTCTGACAGGGCTTTGGGTGTTCATGGCAGGCACCTCTGACCGTTTGGAAGAAACCATCTCTCTGTAACAACATAGGAAAGACTGCATACTAGAGATGTGACTGGTTCATCCAGAACGCTCTGTACAGAATTTTTGGTACGACCTGTAGGACAGTCAATAAATATTCTTCACTGCAGTATATGATTAAATTGGGTTTATTTGTTGGTTTGTTATTCAGGAGTAATCAACAGGCTCACAGTGAGGCATTACTGACATTAGTGTTATTATTATTTTTTTTTTATTGACAGTATCACAGTATTTGAGTGCCTTAGATATTACAGCAAGCATTATGGACGACGAGTCACTGACAAATGTTTACATTTTTCACAAAAAGTGAAAAACATGTTACGTTCTATGTATTTTTTTTGTTTTCCCTGCTGAACCTAAAACATACCAGACCCTGACCCTAAAACTAAGACACATATCGGACTGTGAATTTTGTGTCCTGTTACAGCCCTACTGCACATAGCACCCATCTTATTTGTTGATCCTGGTGTATATTTTTACAGGAGACAGGAGTCACACTGAAACAGCCAGGGGACACAGACAGAGAGTTTTTCTTTTTTTTTTAAAGACACTTCTGTTCGAATTCGAAGATAAAAATGCTATTTTTTTTTGCCAGCTAAAACTCTCACGGTGTAATAAATGATGTTCCATTCATAAATAAATGTATGATGTCACAGAGGTCAGCTTCATTAATTTCATGGAACATTAGAAATGTCGATTAATGTCATAAAGGCAGGTGTTGCAAACTGATAAGATTTTTTTTTTTTCCTTTTTAACAGTCAGATGTTCACAACAGGAAAAAACACTGGATGTGACTGCACACTGCAAATCTTCATGACTCATTAACTCGAGACATTTAGTCGAGGGAACATGAACCGCTACATTATGTGATCAACAGTAATGTGCGCTATACTGAGTAACACTATGGAGCCACATATTCATGTGTTGTCAGTAATTAGTGGACAAACGTGCGCTGATGATGTCATTAACCTGCACTCAGACACAGCTGTAAACACCAATAATAGACGCTGGCTTCAAAAGAAAAGAATATCTTGATTGAAATTTCCTTTTGGATCCCACAAACAGATTCCATCTGTCAAAACAAAATCACACATCATAGAGATGTGGGCCTCTATCACATGTATCGTGATCAAAAATGGATTCCATACCACCCTCTGTTTATCTGTAACATATCAAAGTGGTTCCACAAGAAAGGCTAAATGTATTCTAAAGACAGTGGCAACTCTGGCCTCTGTCAACCACATGGGTCACAGAGGGACCAGGTGTTGTTTCAGGGGCGCCAGTTAACCGTGAACCTGCAGTGAGTGCTCGTTTTAGCTGTGATGTGTCTCAGGAAAGCTTTGTGAGACAGCTGAGTCAGACAGGTCATCTGAAAAAAAGACAAGGTATAAAGTAGGACACTGCCATTATACTAACATAGTTAACTAGGTCTGATTTGTAGCACCTCCCCATTGCATTGCAACAAAATTGCATTGCGCTCAATCAGCAAAAGGCTGATTTAAAGTCAAAAGAAATGCAAAGATGCATGATTTAGTGTATACGTGCCTCTTTTCTTATCACAGACAGTACTATCAATTGTACTTCCTCAGACATGTACAGATCGGCACTGAATACTAAAAAGTCACACAGTGTTCATTCACAGATATTAAAGATTACATGCACATGAAAAAGTACCACTGCATTTGTCAAGCACATGACTTACTCTCTCCTTATCTATATGCTGAGCAAACAAACAAACAAACAAATAGTCCACAAGGCCTGCAGCATTACAGATAATCAGTCATTATACCACATAAACAGCACAGGAATTAAAAAAAAAAAAAAAAAAATCTATCAAATAACTACCAGACCTAATGTACAGGCTACAAACTTTCACAAATTACACACAGTCAACAGCTAAATTAACAGCTAATTAATATAAAACCTGGCAGAGTCCAAACAGCTGCTTTGTCTATTGATTACTGTCTCTACGCAACAAGCAGACAATAACACCACGCGCACATCCACGGCGGGATTTTTAACCATTAAACCACCAGCAAACCACACAAAAACAGTGTCTGACTCACATTTGAAGTCTTCGTCTTTTCCAGTCATGGAGGCGAAGTGGTCAACACTTCCATGTCATATAACTCCTGCACTTGTTGTAGCCAGTCCTGTGGAGTTGATGACAGCACTCCTCATCTCCTCCATCGCTGCTAGCTAACGATAAGCACCGTAGCTAATGTCGGGTATCCAAACAAGCTAACTGTGCCGGCTATATTATTACAGTGATGTAGCTAGCTAGGTTACTTAACTTTCTACAATTTTGGAGTGAGGTCCAACTCCTTTCAAAGTTCACTTCATAGCTCCTTCTCCAAGGTCATGTGCATTCACAGTGCCACAGGGGGATGAAAATGGCCGCATCTCAATGCCTGATAGTACTATTTTTTGTAATCAAATGAGGTGAATTTCACCTGGATTTCCTTCGCTTTCTACGTGTGCAATACCCCTTTTCACCACAGCCGCTAAATGATACATACCTTAGATTTCAAGGGAGGCGCTGTTTTACCACGTTTTACAGAGCTGCCTGAGAAGTGGGGGAAAACAGCATCAAACTGTGCATAAAGAACTAAAGAAGAAAAGTGAAGTTAAAGTGACACTAATAATAGTTATAACTAGTCTGAACAAAAAGTGAGACTAAGTTTACCTTGATTCCTGAGGGAAAACTGCACTTTGGGGAGAGGGCTGTCCTGTTTCAGTTACCAAACAATTTCCATGTTGTGTGCTGTTTTCTGTTTTAATAAACTGGTAGCAGTTGAGCTTTCATTTAAAGATAGATTACTGCCACAAAAAAAATGGCATCTCATTTTATCTTAAGAGAAACCATCATGCAAACACTTAATTCATCTGGCTTGGTGCTGTCAGTAATGATGCCAGCTATAGCATTACTTTTACTTTCACACTGTTTCCTCGCTCAGAATTGTCACCTAATTCTCTTGCAATTTCTGAAAATAGATCAGATAGATAAATGCTAGCTGGCAGCTGTGTTTGATGATTTACTATGATTTATTCCAGCAGTATGTTCTGAATAATTTGCCTAATTAGCAGTTATGATGTTAAAAAGTAGTTGGCGACAGATGGGTGCAGGCAGGCCTGGCATTAAGTCTCACAAAAACAGTTGCATGACATCCACAAAAATCCATTTTTGCAGTAGCACTGAGAGACACAGTCGGGTCAATCAATTCAGCTTCAGACACTGAGATGTCTCCTCCATGTCTGTGCAACACAGACAGAGGGAATGTGCAAAACTAGCAGCTGGACGGTCAGCGCTGCAGTACAATTGAAGTTAATGTTCTATTTCTCCTTTAATCTTAACTCACAGCATTAGAATTTTCAAACTCTCATAATGTTTGATGCAATGAAACAACGTTAATCCCTGATACACTGCACCAGCAAACAGTGGAGCAGATCAAAGAGAAATTAATATTAATAATGTATAAAATGAAGGTTATAAAACATACCCGACCAACACCACATGTTAAGGAAAAATTCTGTGATTAAAAGTGTACAAAAGCTGTGGTACTTATTGTCTTCGAATTTCAAAATAGCCACAATAATCTCCATGGAAGCAGAAAACGGAGACATAAAGGCATTAACCTAAAAAACAGTTAAAGAAGTAATAAAGAAGATGAAAAAGATAATACGGGCAGATTTCCCTTGGGCTGTCGTTACCTGTGCTGAGCCAAACTGTGTACTGCGCCACTGGAAGGCTTTTACTGTTAAACAGCAGCAGGAAGTGTTGGGAATAACATTGCAAGGGAGTAATGGGCTTTCATTAACCAACCAAGGGGAGCTGAGCCTGCTATCTGTGAGATAAATGAAACAAAAAGGCAGGTGTATAACTCAGCTCGAAAAACAGCAGCTCTGATGTCACAGATGACACAACACCGCTGAATGCTCAACAAAGGGAGTCTTTTAAATGTCACCGTCCCTCGCTTCCTGTCCCCTGCATGACCACACGCTCTTGAGCCAGTCAGTTGACCGTGATGTCATTATAGCTTGGCCGTGGGCGGGCACCATCAAACCGCGGCTCTGCTCACAAGCAGAACATAAACAGCACTGTATGGGTGGGCGCAGAAATCGCCTGCTGAGAATGTGAAATGAAAATACAGTTTGGCAGACAGCACTTGGCTAAAGTGCTCCCTTCTAAATGGAAACATGTCGGCGGCCACGCAGCTGCTACATGAGTGTAGGCAATTAGAAAAAACTACACCACTTTCACTTCATTTATAGATGCAAATAACCAATACATTCTCACTCTCAACCCGTCATCTACGGACACTTGATCAGGATCCCTTCAGTGTCACTTTTTAAAGCACTGGGTGTCCCTTTAGCCTCATTTTTCAACATGCACAGCTCCAGATTCAAGTTGGCAATAATAAATATATAACATCAGGTTAGCTAAATGTTGACTTTTCGTGCTCTTTATACTATGAAATTGACAATGGGATGTCTACAGAAGTCTCTCAGACCAACCTGTGTGTTGAAAAATTACAATAATGGGGTACCCAGTGCCAAGGGGTGCCTGACCAAGCGTCTGTATGTCACAAATTGGGAGTATGAATGTGTTGATTAATGTGTAATGAGGAAGATTAGCAGCTAGAAAACAGGTGAAGTCACAATGTGCAAGGCACATAGAAATTGAATACGCATTATCAGACCACGTCATGTAAATGTGCATGAAAAGGGGTTTCTAAATAGTGTAAGCAATGCTGTGTATCTGATCTCCTAATAGGAACAATGTAAATGTTGAATCTGACAATCACAATGTTTGACAGACTTTGGCTGGCTAACTTCAAACCTCTGTCAAATACGTACTTTTTTATTGTTTTGCAGATGGGGTGTTCAACAGAAGCTCAGAGCTTCCTGTCAAAAATTTGACATCTGTTAGATCCCTGATGGTTTCTATCTTTAAATGAAAAGGCCGTTGGCACTAGCAATTTTCCCCTGCTGTAAAGAAAATGTCCCCGACTGCAACTCCAACTCTGTGATGTTTTATCATTTTGTGACTTTCCTGAAATGTTCAACTTCTACTGGGTCCATTTTGTTTATTTTTTCTTCTGAGAACAATGTTTCATCCCTTCTCTAAATGATTCAACAGGAGTATGGGTATCCATATACAGTGTGTTTCCTCAGGTGAGTTAAAAAAAAAAAAAAAGCAGCAGGAGGAGGTGAGAAAAGGTGATGGAAGGCATTTTTATTGTAAGCACACATTACCTTGGAAACAAACTCCCCACACAGCTTGCAAAGGGATGTCAATCAAAATGTCACGCCCCCGTGCGCAGGTTGGGTATGTAACCTTTCACAGAGTGTTTAAAGAACAACACCTCGAGTTTAAACTCCCTATAGGCATCGGTTTTGTCATTTTTTTTGTCCTTTTTTCAGTTTTTGGAATGACTTCACTGTGAGGTACACTGATAAAAAAAATAATGTGTAGTTTTTCCTTTCACAGGGTGAATTCATCTTTTACAGTGTCACTGTGGTCAGACAGTGTCCAGCATGTAGGAGGCATCAGCCAGCAGATGACAGAACAGAACCAGAAAGAAAGGCACAAAACAGGTTGGCAGAAGCAGCTGTGATGTGTAATGCCAGTCAAGTCTACTGAAGTAAAGCACTGATTTGCATTCTTACACACACACACACACACACACACACACACACACACACACACACACATATGCATGTGTACTTAAACAGACACTCACCCACATTGTTAAAGCTTAAGCATTGTATGTCATGTAATAAATTCAGGCTGAGTAGCTAGAGGGGCCTGTGTTAAGACTTGGTTGCATTGTCAGTATTTACATGCTTTTCCTGTCCTCATTTGGAGGCAGAGCGAGTGGACAAACATCAGAATCAATTGTAGGTGCTGCTATGATTCCAAATCCCCAGGCAATTTTTGCCAGCTTGTACATGTTAACTTTTAAAAACAAAGGCATTGCCTTAAAATATCTGGTGTTTGAGCGTGCACGTGTGCACATGCACAAATCTGTCTGTGCCTGCATGCGCACTGTACGCACCTATGTGAGCATTATCTGTTTTCATGTCTCTGTCTAGTTGTTGTAAGCTGCAGCACTGAGAGAGTAATCTAGTTATCATGCAGGATTCATATCTGGATGAAAAATGACAGATTCCCTTTGAGGAGTCTGCAGATCAAATGCTCAGGAGAAAAAACTGTTCATTTTGTCCTAGTATTAAACCAGAATACTGAAGCAAAGCAGAACAAAATCTGTCAAGCCTGAACCACAGACTGTCCCTGTTTCTCCATTTCCAGGTCCAACTCGGAAACATTCTCCCATGTTTTATCTTAAGTATTCACGCCCTAAAGAAGCACTGTCTTTATTGCAGTCATTCCTGCAGTACAGTGCTTCCCTAGAAAGCAGTCTAATTAGATACCCAACCTGAAAAAGACTCCTGATATACCATAAATCTAGTGAAAAATCCGTTTCTATAACGAGTTGCTTTCATGTCCTCAGGTACCACTAAGACTTTCCAAAAAGAAGATTGCCTTAAGAAATGACAGGGAGGTGTACACTGACCTATTTCAATGCACTCATGGTCAAGTTAAACACCAATTTGAGCTGCTCTTTCAGTATGAAATCTATGAAACGCAGCTCTTCAAAAGCACTTCTGTTGATAAAGTTGCCGCAGAGTTGTGCGCAATGATTCACTGCCTACTGGGGTCCAATCTATAAAAAACTCACCTTTTCTTCTGTGCACTTGGTAATGGAAAAGGGGCATCATTCACCACGTCAAATGGCAGAGGAATCAAGACTGATGTCCATTAACTGATTTTTTTTCTTTTCCTTTGCACGTAATGGAATTGGTTGCCTTAGAGTTACATCTCGTTATTCTGACATCCCTGTGTACACTGCAATCATACTAAATCTTTTCCATTTTATGTTCCACGCTGGTAATCGATACTTATTATATTGTCAAATGTTCATTATAAGATCCTGATACATATGTTTGATTTGTTTGTGTATCTACACTTACAACACATTACAGTCTCTAGGAAAATGTTGTGTTGCTTTTCAGGTTTGTAACTACGACTGGGACATGAACTGTGGGTTTCTCTGTTATTACATTCAAGCCAAAGTAATTCTCTACTGGCAGTAATTGCTTATAGCATATGATGAGCTTAAGCACTTTAACATGCAAAATTACTGCCATGTAAGGTACAAGTACATCTGGGAAAAATCAATTGAACTCATATCATTTATTTTTTACATAAAACATTCAGATAAAGTAGATTCCTCCCTCCCCCAGTTTTCTTTACTGTTTTAAACAATAATAATGAGGGAAGCAATTAAATGAATTATTACATTTACATAATTTAGTGCAGCTTTAAACACAGGGTCAAATAATACTTGATATACAACAGTTATCATTAAACCTGGCTTAACTGATTTTTTTTTTGCCACATGGCGGCAGCAGAGTCAAGATGTAAAAAAAACAACAAAAAAAAACGCCGACATAAAGTTTATTTTGTGAAGTTTTTAACCAACAGGTGCCTATTTTCACTGGCCAATGGATACATGTAGTCTAACATTAACTCTCTGTTTTGGTCTCCACCAAATCCTCAGGAAAATATCTTTTTCTTTAGCTGCCAAAGGTCTGCAATGATGTTCACCAACAAGTCGCCAACTGTGACAAAATATGATAGTCATACAGTCTCTATCCTTCCAGAGTAAAAAGGAGGCATTTAAAGCAGGTGTGTCCAGAGCTTAAACAACTGGGAGCTCCTGTTCCAGAATATGAATAGGTTCATATAGTAGAGTAAAATATTCATTTTCTACATCTGTGAGAAAAATTGCCTCTGGACCAAAGACAGTAGTCTCACTGTGGCTCTTGCTCATCATTGTGAGAGTCTCCTCTGTGTATGCTTAATAATTAATCACACACTCAATTGGTCACAATAAGCATGGGGCTGTTTACTTCAGAAATGAGTATCTGCTCTCTTCATCTGCTCTGCACTCCATCTATTGATTAGTTGTCCATCCATTCAGCATCTGCCTCTCTTTCACACACATACACACACAAACATAGAGTCATGGTTTCATCACTTTTGGGGACATTACATAGACTTACATTCATTTCCTGGAAACTTAGCCTAACCATAACAATAACCACTGCTTGCCTAACCCTAAGTCTTACCTTAACCTTAACGCAAGTCTTCATCCTAAATTCTAATGATTTACATTAAGTAAGGTGAGTCCCCACAATGTGACCGTGTAAACAGATTTATGTCCCCACAGCATGGGTAATACATAGGCACACACACACACGCACAGTGTTGACCATGGTGCTCAAATTGTTTTCTACCTGCTATTAGCACACAGTGCTTCCCTTCCTTTTTAATAAAAATCCAATCTGTCAACATCTCAAATATAATAACTGATATCCACACGTAAATGTCATGATGTGATGCATAGACTAAAGAAAGGACAATTTTCTCTCTTTTTAATTCAGGGTTACATCATCTTTAATGTATTATCACAAGCCGCTTGCTTCTGCGATGCTGCTTTACATGACTAAAAATCATCACTATTGAATATTACATGATTGTGACACCTTCAGAAATTAGTATCTTGATCTTGATCTGCGTTGCACTCCCTGTATTGATTAGTTTTCTGTCCATCCAGCTTCTATCTCTCATTCACTTACATACACACAAACAGGGTGTTGTTTTCTAACACACCCCTCTTCCCTACTTTATCAGTAGACAATACCACCATCGGAAATTTCACTGAAAAAAGAAAAATAAATGAGTTTTTTAAGAAGCTGAGGTGTCCATTCCCTTATGCTTTATACCCTCTAATTCCACTATAATTTAAAAAATTAATTAGGGAAAGAGCAAGTATACAATACATGGAAGACATTTGTATGAGGCCAATCCATCCAATTTTCACAAGCATTGTCTGTAAAAATAATGCCCATCCTTTGTGTGTACTTATTGCCCATGTCCAATGTTCATTTTGCTTCTCCTTAAGCTAGAGGAAGTTATCAAGATGCATAATAAGTCAATCCCATGGCCCCTATTAGAACAGAGCTAAGGTCTGATCAACTGCGCTGCTGAACTGTATCCTTTAAATCCAAACTTGTCTGTTTCTGTCCACGTCTCCACAGTGCCCTCCTGAGGGCTCCACACTAATTCTGGACATGGAGATGTGTTGCCTATGGTTTAGTGCTTTATAATGCAGGCAGTGCTGTAAATATTAGCTGCAGTTGTCATTGCTGCTTTGAACTCACCCAGTCTAATTAAAGTTGACAGCCTGTTCGTATATACCACAAATGCAGCCTCTCTTGTTTGTTTGGTACTGCCTCAAGATTTTCACCAACGCCACCATTTGTTTTGGTGCTGTTCAATATGTATCCATGGGGAGTCAAGTACTTCTAAGTATATTTGTGTATGCCAACTGTGCTCCACTACTACAGCAAGAAACACAGAGTAAACAGAAAACTTTCAAATCAGTACAGCCATGTCATGCAGCCTGAGTTTTATCCTTAGAGTAAACATGGCAAACACAGCATGAAAAAAACATCTTACAATCTGAAATACATTGACAGGATTAGCTTCAGAGCCTCAGTCGTACACTTATACATAAAAACCATGAATAACAAACTCAACTTTGGTCCTTTTTGGTTTAACGCAACCAGAATGAATAACCAAAATACTTGTTTTTCATGTTTTGAAAATCTTTTGATATATCAGAATATATCCTGGCTCTGTGTGAATACTTTACACTGAAACTGTGCAGCAAGGCAGCTGCAGACCACCCCTGCAGTCCACATGTGACCCAAGTATCCATCAGGTCTAAATACTTGCCATGCCCTCCAATTTGTGGAAATCAATACTACTAAATAATCAGACAAAACCCAGCTGATTAAAAGATCATATATATCAACACTGTGGCTGTCCAGTGAAAATCACAAATCTCCAAATTTGAGAGTGCAAATGCAATATGCATTGTCTAAAAAGATGTTAAAATGAACTGATAATCAGAAATAAACAACAATTAAGTCATACTTTGAGAATGTTTCAGCATGTGCTCGGGCTTTCACAATGAATCATGATAACTGTGTGGTGCAAAAGAACAGGCAAATACCAGGGTGCATTTTGTTTAGATGGTATCTTAACCACATAATAGCCTTCTGTGGTTAAGATGTGAAATGCTTCAAAGAGATTTACTCAAGAATCTTTATTGAAAAGCTTTCACTGGACATTTGCCATCAAATCAACCTCACATCTAACTGCAAAATCAATGCTTCGTCAATACTGAGACTGGAGACATTTCATCAGTACTGACAGCTTGTGCCCCGATAGCATCTCTCACCATCATAGCAGGATAACTGAATGCATTTATGCACTGCTGTGTGATTGGTATTGTATTGGCGAACACATGAGCTGACCATATTCCAACTGACATTAGTGAAATATCACATATTTAATTGACACACAAATGCATCACTGGTAATAGCTCAGTGCTCATAATGGTCAGGGGATGTTGATGAATTTGCCTGCTCTGCTGATAATCAAGTCTTTGGTTCAAGGGTCATGTTATGTGATGTCCATGAGCAAGACAAGTACGAGCATGGAGGTGGGCTCTTCCATGCCTGAGCTGTAGTGAGGGGGCAAGTAACAGCAGTGAACAGCTGACTGCACTTCTGCATGTCTAACTTTGCTGCCTCAACCACAAATGCACTGGGAACTCATTATTTCCAACTGAATTTTAAGGAGTTAACTCAAAGTGTACGGACAGCAAATGATTTGCACATTACATAACTTGCCTAGTGGAAAATAACTACCAGTGGTTAGCATGTTAGCATGCTAACAATAGCACTGCTTACAAGTTGTTAGAGAAAATATATATCTATATAGATATAGATATATTTTTAGCTGCTGTATATTCCACTCTGTTCACCAGCTACATGCTAGCCTTGTTCTACATGCCATTTGGTGCTGGTCAGCTAAGGTGCAGTGGGTGTATCAGAGCTCTTTTGCTGAATACAGCGGCCTGCTATACAACAGTCATGCAATCCATTGATATGAAAATATTGATTACAGCCGCTTTAATGTGAGTCTAATTGAACTGATTCACTGCAGCAATCATTTTAACGTAACTCTCTGACAAGCAGGTTGTTAAACCTGCTCTGGATTCACTGATGGCACGTGTCTGCTGTAATATAACAAAACTGCAAACCATCTCTGTTGTATATGTGTTGCCTGTTATTCTCTGTTTTTCGACTTATTTCTTTTACTTTCTCCATCCTACTGTCTTTGTTTCTCTCTCTCTGCCCCTCTCCTCTTCCCTTTTGCAGCTCTCCCCCCCAGCTCCCCGCTGACAGCTGGATTACCATGTATCAATGCAGTGCCAGAAACTGGCTGCCAGACAGAATCATGTTTTGTCTCATCCTTGGCTACTGCAGTGTGATGAGGAGGGCCAACAGCGTATGACATTGGGAACAAGAGAAAGAGAGCCAGGTGCGTGCGGAGACAAAGGTGACATGAGGTTTACGTTTCCATATGTATGCAGCCATATGTATATACTGTGTGCATATGAACATTGTGCATTTATGCTCGCCTGCATAAATATGCTGTCCCCTTGAAAATGCGAAACTAGTCAGTCACAGATTGCTAATGATAGACATTTATCAGTACTCCTTGATTGATCTATGTGCGAGTTATGTGTGCATGTATGTACATATACATACACAATGCATCATTGTTTTCATTTAGGTGTGTGGAGATGTCTGTATGTGCCTGCATGTGATGTCTGTTCAAAGGTTATAAATGTTTATTGTCCCAGAGACCAGAGCGAAATTGCGGTGCGATGGGAAAGATTCTCACTGGCTTGCAGGCTGAATATTGGATTTTCCAAAAAGTCAATAAAGGGCTTGATCATTAAAATGAATAAATATTCTCTCCGCTCAAAGCTATTTCAGGACTTGCAGTTTCCTATCGCTACAGTGGCCCTTTTATTATTTACAGTATTGTGCTGACACACACACTCTTACTGCATGTAGTGTCTTATATGAAACTGAAAAGAGGTGAACGAAGGGAAAGTTGCCAATAATACAGAGACAGCTCTATTAAAATGGATTACCTTTCCCCTGCTCTCACTCTTCCTCTGCACACCCCAAAAATAATGTATAAGATTTCTGTCAAGGCTTTTGCAATAGATTGGCTTTTTGTATACCTGTTTCCCAAAGGAGTCGGAGAGCTTATTTTAGAGCTGTTGGTAGATGGTAGTTGGTAGTTAGAGCAAGCAATTTGCTGAGGTGGTAAAAACAGTATCATGAGGGAATATACAGTATTGCAGTCATTATCTGTTACTCATACACTAGACTCAATCAGTGGCTTTGTACTGCTGTGGTGTGTCAACATGAGATACACAGTATAAGGCCCAACTAATTATCTAGTAGAGTGTATAGTTTGCTATGAAGCTGACAATCAAACTGACAAGTGTTGCCTCATTGATGTTAAAGTTCACACAATGATCGGTATCACTTTCTACTGAGTCCCTCTTTATAAATAGTGAATAACTCAGAGCTAATGGCTTACTTAATCATTAATAAATCATTTGCTAAAGCTTTATAAACATTAGTAAGCAGTAGCATTAGCAAATAATGCTTGCGTATGTGTGGTTATTGTTTATTTATTTGTGGCTGAGCAGACAAACTTATCAAAAATCCCTTTGGCTGCTGTTCATCCTCCCTCAAAGTGACACTTACTTTGTCTTTCTTTTTGCTCCAATGGACCGTTTGACCTCTGACCTTCTGGAAAATAACCAATGCATGAATAAATAATTTCTAAACAAATAGCAGAATAAACAAATGGATTTTGGTCCAGACTCCCTGCAGCTCTTTTCCAGGAGGTCAGAAAATCGAAAGCTGCTTTTGTTCCTGTTCTCAGAAGCATTAGTAAACGATTTATTAACCGGTGAAAATGGGTTAGATTTATATAAACCTTTACAAAGGATGACTTATGTGATACCTGACTCTTTTTTCAAAGACCCACTGTTCCTCAGTGCTTTGAACTGCATGCTAACAGCAGCATGCTAACACATGCTGATGTTTTGAGGGTTTAATGTTTATCACGTTCAATATCTTAGTTTTGCATGTTAGCATGCTAACGTTTGTTAATTAGCACTGACACATAAATCTGAGCTGAGCCTGATGGGAATTTCATTAAACTAAAGTAGTGAACATATTAAATGTTTAAGGTTTGATGGCATTAAATAAAAAGTCAAGGAATCACCAAAGCTTGTGCAATTCACCATGAGGGATACAATGATGCATACACCAAATTTCATGGCAATCCACCCAATAGTTTTGAAGACATTTCACTTAAAACCAAATATGTCAACCTCATGGTGACAGAGGAGGTCAGGGGATCTCATGAATTCAAAATTTTCCACCCATACACATAACAAAGATATTGATGCCTGTTCGCTTTCTGGGGATCATGGACGCTTGTGTAGTTTCATTACAATCCATCCAACAGTTACTTAGATATTTCAGTCTGCTGATGACAAATGGTATCATGAGAGAGCTACCCAACTGTTCATCCCTGTATCTGTTGGTCCTTTGTGATATCTCTTCTTCCAGTTGCTCGCTCATTGTTTACCGAGCTGCAATCCCCTAAACCCAGACAGACAGGAGAGGGCTGATTTATATTCATCTGGACCGCCAACGTGACAGTGTGGAAGGAAAGGAGGAGTGAGTGGGCAACAATATGTGAGTGTAACTGTGGTCAGGATATATATCTCAGAGTATATGTGCATGTCCAGGTGTGCACGTCCCTGAGAACAAACAGTCTCGTGTGTGGGGCGGCTTACTCCCCCTCCACAGACCCAGCACTGCCCGAGTTAATTAGTTTATTTATGAGAGAGGCAAGCAGCAAGAGGAGGCAAATGAAGACTTAGTATTGTTACTTATCCTGACAGAGCTGGATAGTGGAGAGATTAACTATGTGGATCCAAGATACAGCTCTTGTGGATTGATGACTCCTGAGCAACTGGGAGACAGACTCAACAATTCTTGACACTAACAAGTCCCATGAAAACCTTGTATCTTCCACAAGATGACAGCTTTTCACACTTTCACACTGGCATTCCCTCGGCGTCACCAGGCATTCACCTGGAATGTTTATCCAACAGTTTTTCCCACCTATGCTGAGTGCTTGTTGGCTGCTTTACCTTCAATCTGCGGTCCAACTCATCCCAATTCAAAGTTCTTGAAAGTTCCAGCATTCATTTATGTAGCTTTGGGGGTTATTAGCAGTCAGCTTATTCAGTTGTTTAGGTATGAAGTGTTGTTTTTACTACATAATTCCACGTGTTCTTTCATAGTTTTGATGTCTTCAGTATTAATCTACAATGAAGAAAGCAATAAAAATAGAGAAACACATTGGATGAGGCTTTTGACTGGTCCTGTATTTTGTATCTTTAGCCTTTTTTTCTGTTGTAATGTTTAAAACATAAAATGTGTTTTTTGTTTTTATTATTTTATTATCCTTTAATGTCTTTTTGGTGTCTTCCTATGTGACCACTCATCCCCTTTACTCTAAATGTTAAGCACTTTGTAAACCTGTTTTTGAAAAGGTGCTATACAAAGAGGGTGTATTATTATTGTTATGATCGTTACTGTAAAGCCCCGTTTTCTAGCTCACCAATTCATATAATCCTCTAACTCAAAATGCTTCTGCCTGAACATGAAATAGAAATTGGACATTTATTAGACATTTTGACCAAATTACACCTATTCTGACATCCTTTCACAGGCTCCACTTCAAACTGGATTGGATTTTAAAGTGGTTCTGTTGACATATGCTGTGGTGTAAATCATTACATGGGCTTTTTTCCCACGACTATTCAGCCTCCTCATCCTTCATCTACCCTGTCATGTCCTCCAGTTGCTGGAAGCTGTTAGCTTGCTGAATCAAGAAAAAAAAAAGTGCAAGCAGCAGAGCATTTTCTTCCCTAGTTGCTCATCTCTGGCACCAAATCCTCTTGCAATTAAAAATCGAGTGGAAACCATCAAATCCAAAAATCAAACACGTCTATTCACACTGTACTCACATGACTGACTGGATGTGTGTACGCAGCAATAGGATTAAGGCCACAATGCATACACTGAATCAGAGCAGTTCGAAGAAGGGGGAATTTACTGCTCAGTGTTCAAATTAACAGGCTTAAACTGAGGCATGAGAAGGCAGTCCAAGCAAGCAAACAAATCCAGAGAGGCAAAGCATGCAGGCAGGTTATAAACAGGCAGCAGGTCAAAACATGGGAAGCAGATATCAGGCAGAAAATCAGCACCAGGAAAACAGGTACAGGCACAGATGGCTGCAGCACAAGTGCACAATATTGACAACATGGTGAACTGGCAGAGGGAAAGAGCCGGGGAGCTGCTTATATATGCTGAAGGACTGATGAGAGGCAGGTGTATCAACAGGTGGGGATGATTTGGTAATGTGAACAGATGAGCAGTTGGAGGTGGGAGTCATGTGACCAGGGTGGGTGGGAAAGTCTGAGGGCATCTGGAGGAGAATGGCAGGTCTGCAGAGTTCTTCAGAAATGAATGGGCCTGGGGGAAGTGAGTGGAGGCAGGGACAGAGAGGCAGACTGAGCAAAAGGATAACCATCATAACACTATTACAAAACTTAATCAATGAAAAAACTCATGTTTTTTCTCCTTATGTTTTCTTCTACTCCACCCTGGCGCCAACACCTGCTGTTTTCAATTGTGTGCACGAAGCTGTACTCAAGCTATGTTAGTACTCCATAAAAACCAATGGCAATGAGGTGTTCACTGTTTCATCATGGAAACTTAGAAACAAAAGCAGTGACTGGTATTGCTAGTTGGCAAGAAAATGACAATAATGCCACATTGACAATGGAGGGTGGGGCTGTTCCACTTAATAAACACTAATTTCTTATTTGGTGCATAGACCACCTCTGTAAGACGGGACCTCAAGACTGAATAAAAATGCAGGAACCACCTTAGAGCTCTTACCATTTTTTAGTTATTACTTGTGTTTGATGGTGCATGTTACCAAAAAAGATTGGTAATTAATCAAATTACCATAAATTGCCACAGTCAAGACTGGGGTGGGGTGGGTTGCCCACTTTCCCCAGTTTATTCTCAGTTCATTTTCCAGCCTGGAGAGGATGATATACCAGACACCTCGCCCCATTTGACTGCAGTGCTACAATGCAATAAATAGCTGCTGCTGTTGTTTGAACAGGTGGTTTGATAGTGACATTAATAATGTAATGCTCCTGGGGAATGAAGGCGTCCCGCTGCCTTAATGTTTTAATGATACCATAATCTTTGTCCATATTGTTTTAGTCATAAATGTTGCTAAAATATATAGCAAGATAGATTTTTGCCCTGTTGAACTAATTTTCGGAGCATTTTATGAGCTCAGTGGCATTTTATGAACTTTCAAGGGCGTCTTCCCCAGTGGGCCTTTCCAAACTTGACATGGACTAATACACATTCTACATTCAGTATATTAGGCAGTTCATTTAATGTCCCCCAAGCCTTCTTTTTTTCCAGTGAAATAAAGAGTAAACAAATAAGACTCTAATAAGACCAGGTGTGGAGTGACTGAATTTTCCCTTTCTGAAGCACACAATGGCAGTGTGTTTAACTTAATAAAATGCTGCTGAATAATTACTACCCTGTGAACAGGCTCAATGGCAAATGCCACTGCATTCAGATCATTTGCCAACCAATTACTCATTATGCAAGAACTTTAAGCAGAGGAGCTCCGAATGACACAATAAATCAATTCTTGTCCATGTGAGGCTCTGAGATCCAGCTTGCTAAACTAACAGAACATTGGATACTTTAAAAAAAGAGTTTGGAAACGATCTTTTGTTCACATCCAGCCATCTTAGGTCAGTCGGTGTAGCAGTAAGTGTTCCTCTGTTGGGCTGCAGGAACAGCAAGTGCTGTCATTCAGAGCTTTCTATATCCATAATAGACTATCTGTATTCAGGCAGTACAAGTACACACAGGTACACACATGCACACACACATATATATACACACAACAGTTGACACTTCAAATTGACACAGACTCTTCAGTATTCTTGGCCACTGACAGAGGCCTGACTGAAACACCTTTGCAACAAATTACTTTATAGAAAAGATAGAGTTTGAGAGTATATTTATCCTCCCACTCCCCGTTGTAATGGGTTCTGATGCCTGATACATAGGAGTCTGGGTAATGACATGCAAAATGCACACTGCAGAAGCAAGGTAATGGATAAAATCTATTTTCTTGTTTCATACATGCCAATTTGGAGTTGTTGGAGTGAGCTTGTTTGGCTGGAACCATCTATGGTTGGTAGAACTGACAGTAATGAGCACATCAATAAGAAACCGAAGATCTGCCCCCTCAGCCCTCCTGTCCTACACTCCTGATGAATCGAAGTCTCCAAAGACTCTTGCATCTGGGCCAATTTATGGCTATAATATGGCTTTCCTCTGGTTCCAACCAATACTGCTGAGTGGGTGCTCTGAAAGCCTGCATATGAATGAAGAAATAAAAGTATATGTGCTTTCCATCCTAGGGTTTGAAAATAGAGAGTGATTTCACTGCATCTCTTGGAGTAATTTATGGTCAAAACAGTAACTAAAAACCTCTGATTCTTGCAACACGGGATAGTGAGTTTGTGAGATCCTTTACAAAAAAAAAAAAATACATTTTGGAAAATGTGATTAATTCATAATCAAGCACAGATTATTTTTTCCTCCTTATTTTATTTGTACCAGTGAATATAAAAGAGATTCAAGGGACCTTTGTAGTGTCTTTTGTGAGTGACTTTTAGCCCAGTAATCTCCACTGGGGTCGGATTGTTTGCTAAACTCTGCGGCAAATTATGCAATGTTGATGACAAGTTGGCTCATGAATCACATTTACAGTTATAGCCAGAAGTGTCAGTTCTGCATAGACACATACTGGCCGTAAAATGGATTTGTTTGATCACAGAGCAAGGTGTAAAATTGGCTGCCTGTCACATTTCACACATTTATAACCACTGCCTGACTTTACACATCAAGTCCACTGGAAAGAGCAAGCACATAACACACGTGTGTGAGTGTGTTCTGGGGAAATGGATATGGACATAATGTAGAGACACAGACCATGCACACATGCCATAATCAGCATGCAAATAACAGGGGTTAGCGACATTTCATTCCCGATTCGGTCGCCAGCGGAGCAGTAATGGCAATAAAGTCACAGCAATAATGAAATCTTGAGCAAGGGCACAAACTGAGGTTTTGTAGCCGTATATGTGTGACTGTGTGCATTCATCCACTCATGCACTCAGGCCCACTGTGGGCACATCAGAGTGAAATTAATATCTACCCAAAGAAGCCTCCAGTGAGTTCCGGCTGGGTCGGTGTCATTCAGAAAGGCATATGCAATCAGGCACACTGTAAAAAGTGACATTTCACTTAAGCTCCCCGCCTTGAGACTGGCTAATGCATGCACGCACATCAGATGGCACCTGTCACAGCACTCAACAGAAAGCAATATCACAGATTCAAGCCTGTTCTGATAAATGGATTAATTCAGATTAGCTGATGTCCACTACATCAGATTCACAGGGGTTTGAACGGGTTGACAGAGCCACAGGAAAGTCTTCCAGATGGTGCTTCTGGATTGGGCTGTGATTGCGACAGTTACAGTCTAGTATATGGTTTGATTACCATATGGTGAAGATGCCACAGTCACATTTGTTACTATATACAGAAAGTTAATCTGATCAAATGTTTTCTGCTCACTGTCATAAATTAAGCGGCAAACTATAAATGTAGCCTATACTATGATTGAAGTTCCTTGCCTACAGGTGACATGCAGCATCAGTTATCATCTCCGGTCGACTATGCAAATGGAAACCTTATCTCCTCTTAGTTGTCCCCAGTTTAATAATGATACCAATTAAGGATTCAGATCAGGTGGGTGATTGAGCTGTTGTTATCGCCATTGAGTAAACAAGGTTTCTTTCTTCTCATCAGTCGGCTTCATTAACAAGCATAACACATGGCTGCATCCTGGCGCCCACAAAGACGTGACTCTATAGCTCGGAGTGGACTCCAGCGTACACACAGATATTGCCATGCGGAGAAACATCAGCACAATCGCTGGATTTTATTTGAATAAAGGCTTAAAAAGCAGTGTTTGTGCTGGGGTGACGGTTGATTGCTACACCAGTGGCAGAATGTTTGCTTACCTCAATCTAATTTAACTCCACATGTATGTATTGCATCTGATTTAAACGTAAAAGAATGGGAAGGATTTCTCCAGTACTTGTAAAATTCAGTAAAATGTTACGAAACGCTTTCAGAATGGGGAAACAACAAGTTATGCAATTGCTGCATAGAAGCAAAAATAAATTGTTTTGTGCTCTACAAGGCCACGTGTCTTTACTGTCTGATGCCTCTGCTGTTGCTCTCCACCAGACAAACACTCATGCGGATAGCAACAAAAGAAACACAAATGTGCAATCAAGCCACAGTTATGAATACATATGAATCTGTGATGCAGAGACAGTATAATGCATGAATGTTCACGGTCGCAGCTGATATAATGTCAACACAGCATAGAAACTTGGGGTACGCCTGACATGAAAAGCTATGAGGACGTCTTTCTTTTCAGTGTCCAAACACAATTATGAGGAATACTAGAAAAATACACCTGATAACAAAGACCATGTGAGATTTCTCAGTCCTTCCCACCTAAAGCCAACCCGAATTTTAATGACGCTGTTGATGTTCATTCAGATAAGATGAGAAAAAACAGACACTGTCCCTTAATGGCCCTCCATTTTACAAACATACGACACCCCTTCCCCTTTTATAATTTCACCCCTCCCTCCCATTCACCCTCTCTCTGTGTAAACTGGGAATGCTTTTCATGCTTCATTAAGGCTAGCAGTGAGTTTCCATTTAAATCCATTACTTTATAAAGCTAAGCGATACACAGTGGTGATGATGTTCTCATAACCCCATTTAAGATTTCATAGCAGCTAAAATGAGCTCTGCTGTAATTCGTAAGTAATAACGACATTGGACCACTATCGCTACAGTTTTGTGTCTCTTCCCAATTTCTCCGTCGTTTCACCAGGCAAACTCAATGGGGATGCTCCATCAGAGCCTATTCAGAGGCATCACTGCATAATTCTGCATAACACCAGCACCGTAAGAGGACACCCATACAGAATGTGCCTCATCGACTGCTGAGAGACACGCTCATAAAAGCAGCGCTAACTCCCAGAAATGAGCAGATGTAATATCTCCAATCGTGGCTAGGCTCAGATGATGTGAAGTCCATTTGGACGATTGAAGGCCCCCCTGGCTCCTGTCTGATAGAGCTTGCAGAGGAGATGGTCGTTGCATTTATTAACACTGATAAACCTCTTACCTGTACATCTCCATTGCCTTTACCTCTTAATAAGCTCAGTTCATCTGAATTCCATTTGGCCACAATCAGACATGGTGATTCCTCTCTCTCTCTCCCTCTCAAGGCTAAATTACGCCTCGTACATCATCATTTCCTTGAGCCTAAGCAGATGCTTCGCGCAGAATGAGGTTGGGAAGGGTGTATCGAATTAATCTAAATAATTGGTCTTAGCTTGTTTGAGCAGGCTCTCACACTGATCTCAGAGAGCATAATGAAGTTGTGACCTCCCCAAAGATGAGGCTGGCCAGTCGGCCCCAGCTCATGTGTGCCATGTGTCGTAAGCATAATTAAATGGTTACAATTGAGGTGAGGAGAGATGCAGTGACAGCGTACCCCTGACCCCAGCACTCATAAATCATAAACTCCACGTTGTCGCCCTAATCTTGATTATAAATAACACCCTCAGCTCCAGGGCTGCAGAACGCTTCATGTTTTACTAATAGAGGTATTAGGTAACGGTGTGCACTTATATGTATAATGTGCACACTTATCCTAATGACTCTTGGGATATGTGCGGACAGGCATTAGCAGAAACTAAAGGAATGTATTTCTGTGCGGAAACCACAGCAGATAAAAGCCAAGACTGCTGTCAGGGAAAAACACCGAATGATGCTCAGCATACAGTTGTCATTTGAGCAAATTGTGGTTTTTATTAGCAATGTATCTTGTATTTCCCATTTTTCATCAGGTGGCTCATTGTGGTGGTTTATTTTTCTGGATTCCTGGATAGATATTGACAATAGCTGTGGTTACTGTGTATATTGTCACTGCTTATACCACACTTTATTTTACCAGCTATTCATATTAACGGTGATTGTATGCTTTTTGATCATGCTTATTAAATTCTTGCTTATTTCGATGCCAGGAGACTGCAAACAAATAGGATCATTTCATTGCAAATATTAAAAGTTTTGTTTTGTTTACACAACTGACTGAGCAGATTAAACACCAGATTATGTTGAAAATCAAGGATTTTTCAAGGATCAGATTCAAAATCCTTCATAAGATTCATAATCTTGGAAACATAACGGTTAAAATTAAGCATTTTCCAAACTTTCAAGACTTTGTATGAAACCAGAACACATTTAAAAAAGCAAAACTTCAAAGTCCTAATTTTCAAGATTTGTGTCCTATTTTAATCATTACTAATCTGTGATGTTGCATCCACAGCCGGCCCTCTGTTGTTCTTAGCTGCAACATTTTACCCATAACACAATCAGTCATGTGATCGCTTGAAGTTCACTTTGGTCGTAATTTTAATTGTTGCACTGAATAACTTTCCTCCTCTCCTGTCGGCCTTGCAGTGTTCAATTCCAAGAGGAACAACAAGAAAGATTTTTGATTGCTTCCTTTGCCCTGTGGCTCTGTTGCTCTGTGTACACTAGAAGCTTTGTTCCCATCCACTTTGACACACAACAGGTGCCATTTTTCTTTTAGCTTTGGTGAAAAAAACAAAGAAACCACATTATTCTTATTGTAGTAGTAGTTATAGTCAGTAGCAGTAAAGAACTGCCACATTTGAAGACCATGTTTGTGCATGCAAAAACATTTAGCTAGCACTTACTATAATACAGAGGTTTCATGCACAGAATGGTCATTTACATGTCGCTCATAGCCCACAAGCTAATCTTTTTGTGCATTGAAAAAATAACTAATAACGGAGAAAACAAAATGAGCAGCAGCATCAGGCCTTACTTAACATTCTGTGCTATTTGGCTAAAATGATAAACCATAAACATTAGCCGGTCCCCTAACTAATGTGCAGCTAACTCAAAGTCCATGGCTGCAAGGTTTGCAAGTGCAAGTGGAACAAAAGTCTTCTCCTCAGGTAAATCTCTCCATGGGATTAGGATTTAATGCAGATTGTTTCAAGCAGGAAAACAAGACTGTCCCATATGGTTCGGATCCATGTCAGAAATCAAACCACGGCCTCTGCGGAGGTTTTGTGTTGCTATTTTGCCCTGAAGCAGCTTTGATGAAGTGTATATAAAACAGTGATTGATATGGAAAGACTGAAGCAGAGGGAGAGGTGAGGACTAACTCAGATGATCAAAGAGATGTGGAGTGGAGAGGGGAAATGGGCCCTACGTGGGATGCTTCCCTTTAAATTGCTTTTATAAATAAGACTTTGAAATTCCCAGATCCTTGTGTCATTGCCCCACAGTGATCCTCTCTGACATTTATGAATTAATAAAAAGACAGCAGAATGTCAGCCAATCTATTTGTAGGTTTGCCTAGATAGCACTTGTGTATACACTGGACTCTGTACTTGTTTCTCCAGTGGGAACATAAATACAATTTAAATACATACACAAACATAAGCAAGCTCACGATGGGCACCACATATTCTCCCTTGGTTTTGTCTTTCTTATTGCTACATTCACACACATTCACATGTAATAGTAATATACCATCAGCTAATCTACATGGGGCCACTCCATACAGCAGACACATAAGGAACGCACTAAAAATGTCCTGTTTTGTTTCCTGCATTGTGAAGCTTGAGAGAGGCTATGGACAAATGGAAGGAGCTCTTGCTGTTCTTTGAGCAGGAGGATAGAAGCATGCTGAGTGTTACTGTGATTTGCTATGACAGCTATGCCCCTGCGCAACATTCATTTAAAGCACAAAGTAAGCTTTGTCCATTTGTTTCTGTTAGTGTGTGTATCAGGGTGGGTGCGTGCAGGGGGGGCAGAGACTAGATGAATGCAGAAAAGTGTGTGTTTTCCAGCCAGGTGGAGTCACACAGTATCTTCTTTAAATGACAGATGAGCTCGGAGACCATCTACATACATCATGTTTTGCTAGACCGATCAGGAGAAAGAGTGGGAGCAGGACAGAGAAATCCCCAGAGCACAGGATTTTGGACTTAATAATTTCATGAGAGGCTGAACACTGTGAGAATTACAGCAGACAGGCAGAAGAGCCTGCTTATTTTCAGCACCAGTTGGGTGGTATTATTACTCCATCTCCCTGACTGCTTTCCCTGTTCAAATACATTGCTAGGTCATACACGCAAGCACTGTGCCGTTCCCTCCATTTTGTCCCATCTGTTTAACATGGCGCATCGCTAACACAATCAGCAGATCTTGGCAGCGTGTGTGCCAGACACTGGTGGGACAACTGCCACAGAAGCCTGTGCTTTTACACCACATTTTATTTCTGTGTCAAAGGATTCATTTAGAAATTTTATGACTCCTGTTGGACCAGAATTAATCTCTAATCTGCATTTGTGTTACACACTTGCCAGACCTCTGAGGTCAGGTCTGTTTACTGTTCTGGATTGAGTTTCACCAGATATTTGTAAATCTGATATGTGTATATGTAAAGTTCTTCTGGAATTCATTGTAACATCTGTTTATTTTCATAAGTAATCTGTGTCATCAGAAGGTCACTGTAGCATTACGAGCTGCTGAACAATATATAAAACCAAGCAAACCCTGCAAATGTGGCTCTAACTTTGTTTAATCCAGGGTTGCATGCATACATGGACAAATATGTGTTCTATGCTTGAATGAATGTAAGAGTCTAATTACTGAGCCAGTGTGTTTCAGTCATTTAGGCTAACATTATTAGAAGCTGTTAGCTATGTAGCTGTTTCTCCTGGCAAATGTGGTCTGTTTCTGTGGTCTGCGTTTATATTTAAGGCCATTTACTGCCCTGAAAATGTTATTCTTTTGATTTATTGGTTTGTCTGCCTCTATTTTATTCTAATCTTTCTCAAATTTATATCTATTTTCTCACTCATTGCTTTTTAAGTGTTGATCTATGCCTTATACAAAGCACTTTACACCAGAATGACACCATGATCTGGATTATTTTTACACAATTTTGGGACTTCAGCTCTGTTTTGTTTGTGTGAGTGATCTGAATTCCTCAACCATCCTGCCTCTCATGGCCCCGGCCATGTCTGTGGCTCTGAGAACCATTTGTTATGCAGGTTCATGAGATCAAGTGGGTGTTTGCCATTCCCAAGCTCACTCCTTCACAGTGGTTGGCTGCCTGTCTCCCTGCGATACCACAGTGAGGAGAAAACAGCATGACACGGACCACGGTCATCTGCCTCACAGACAAGCAATGTACAGGGGCCGCCTCTCATATGTTGCTCTGATTTGCTCCAATGTTAGATTGATTTCCCGGCAAGATGGCCGGGCAGACAGCATTTTCTACAGCAGTATGGTTCTGCTGTCAGTCATGCAGCAGTTGCTCATGCTCTGCTGGAGATAAAAGAGACGCACACTGGAAAAGGGGGCTCACGCAAACACACACACGCTCAACGACAGTCACAGCAGGCATGAGTGTGACCCCACAAATAGTGATGAGGTCGTTACAACCGACGCAGGCAGAGCCGGAGCCTGGAGGCTGTGCAGCAGTAAAACAGAAGAGAGTACAGCATGTTCTTCAGAAAGGCCAGAGGTCAGGACGTGCTAGTCCCTATGCTTGTCCTCAGTGGAGCATACAGGGAACGGGGAGCTGGTGACATCACACAGGGCCACTCGCAGTGACTCACAGACACTAATTATGGCTTCAACCTCCTGCTCTCGCTCAGTTTGACTCCTCTCCACCTCACTGCTGACATTTCCACCTGTGACATTTTGACAAATTCTCTCAAATCTCTCGTTCTCTCTTGCTTGAACTTTTTCTCTCACCTTTCTCCGTGTGTCTCTCTTCCTCTCTTGTACTCACACTTCCTGAATGCAACAATTAAATACAAAAGCAACACATATAGTTTCCATTTTAGCTCATGCCGATCTTTCCTCTGCCTTGCCTCTCCGTGGACCTTGCCCTCTTTTGAAACCGCGTTTTTTAGCTCCTGTGAGAGCAGAGAGGCAATTGTGAACTGCGACTGGAGGAAATGCACTGAATGGGGATAACGCTCTGTCACTTGACTGGAAAAAAGGCAACATGTGCTGGAGTAAATCAAGGCCTTCTCTGGTTGAGTCTGTTGATGTCCTGTTAAGGGATGATTCACCCCATATCCCTTCCAAACAGGTGAATAGAGAGTGGTGGAGAGGTTACACAGTGAAAGGGAAGAAGTGGAGAATATGACAGGCAAACTTTGTGAAAAAGAGGTTTATATATAGAGAGAGGAAGTACTGTAATAGTGGGGGTTTGGTCTGCAGCAGCAGTGGGTGGGTTTCTGTTTGCGCTCCCGGTTAGCTCTCAGCTGGCTGATATGAAGGAGCCTTGGCAGAGCAGTCAGCCAGCAGCCAGCACACCTGAGGAGTAAACATGACAGATGCTGATAGACCCTGACACAGCCTGATAAGCGCTCTCCCACAATCCCCCAGTGCTGTCCACAGCAGTGCAGAAACCTTATCGTGCGGTGCACCATGCCAAGCCTGCCTTCCCTTACATCGCCACCATCGCAGCCAGCGTGCGACCACCCTGATAGGAGGGCAGCACCGAGTGATCTTCTCTCAGGGTGTGACGTAGGCAGTGCACACTCAACCTGGTGGGGCTGGAAATTATACTTGACTCCTGCGATTATTCATCTCATCTTGGTAACCAGCATATTTTATTAACTTCCTGAGGCTTGATTGAGCACCACTCCAAATCCAAGTGTAATGATGTAGAGCGGGCTATCATAGACAGAGAAAATGAGTGATGAGACGCCAACATTAGCCCAGTTCTATGCAAATTGGCTAATAAAGATATCTCTCTGTAAAATGATGTGTGGGCTGAGAAATAATCAAATAAGACACATAGGCTGGTCTGTAAAATATTTCTTTGCAAGGAGAGGTAAGAGAGGTAGTGCATGCAGTCATTCATGGAAAGATGAAGTGGTGACAACATTAGACATAATGACTGTGCATGCACTTACAGAATAAATAAGTACTACAAGTGGATGGATTAGAAACCTCCAATCTAATGTATGTAAGTTATCTATCTTATTTTAAGCCAAACCATGATGTTTTTCCCAAAACCTAACCAAGTAGTTTTGTTGCCTAAACCTCAGCAGATTGCAACTGTTTCACAAAGTTAACCATGTGTTTATTATTGTTCACAGTATACTTTCTTTTGTAAGTCTAACAGGACGTTGCTAACCAAATGTTGTATATTTATTATTGCTAACTTCACCACAGAGCCCTGTATGTAGAAAAATGACACTAAAGGGGTACCCAGTGCCTTAAACAGGGGAAAAAGAGGTCTGTATGTGACGAGGTGGGAGTGAAAATGTGTTGGTTCAGACACTCTCCTGCCGTGCTCACTACTCAAGATTTGACCCAGTCTTGGGTCACAAAAGCCTTGGTCTCCATGATCTGCACAAAAACTAATCTCAATAAAGTTGGAGTCCTTTTCGGAGCCACTGTAAATCACCTCACCAACAATTAAACTGTTGTGAAACTGGCCTCCTTTGGTCTTGGAGTCTGTGTTCAGCCCAGTTGCCTGTGGTGGAAATGCCAACACACCACCGGTGCTCAGATTCTCAGTCAGGGCAGACTCCAGTCAACTAAATGGGGCAATTAGCTGCATGGCTAACTGAGCTAACATGTTAAAGGAAACTAATAACTACAGCCATAGATAGCTAGAGCAAAGAGTATAGTGAGCAGCAGTGAGCGGTTACTTACTTACTTTGTTTGGAGCAGGTGGCCAGTTCTTAGACACTGTACCTTTAACCCTTGGCATCGTGCTTGTTAAAATGCTTATAATTTCTACTGACCTGTCTCCATTGATCTCTCCATCTGTTTATACACACACACCTAATCAATTGTAGCCTGGCTCTAACTGATCCCTATCAGTCTCAATTACGCCAATCAGAGTTTGGTCTGCTGATACCCTCTGGCTTCTAAATATGTGGACTCTGCATCATGTTAACTGGTATCAGATCCTCTGGTGGGCGGACAGGCTGGAATCAATAAAGGCAGAGAGGATCCCACTGCAGCAGCAGCACGCACACAGACCTGTGGCAGGTCATGCTGCCGCAGGCGAACAGACAGTGAATCTACTGGGAAGGACATATCTCAGCAGCAAACAACAATGTACTATACTATCCTTTCCTGCGTGACTTCTTAATCCTGTACTTGTCATTGCTCTGGGCAATAAACCATTTTGCTGTAACCAAGTGATTTAACCTCTCGAGATCCCTAAAGTCATGGAAAATATCTAAAGTTATAGTGAAAGGGACATGAAGTGGTTCCAGGGAATAAAAATGAACTGACTGTGCAGTGCATTATGATGTAAAACAATACATAATGAAGGTTCACATAACCTCTCATCTGAAGCACTGTTCCTCACAAGAACATGTTAATACTACTGAAATAACAGCTTTGAAAGGCTTAGGAATTGTCTCTGTTCAGCCGACTGCTGGGAAGACAAAAGTCCACTTAGCATGGGGAGGCCATCACTTCAAAAAATAAAAAATAGTCATCAGCGAGTGTTGAAAGGTCGAAATGGCTGTTCATGCAGAGGCAGTACGAGGCAGTCGACATTCCAAGTCAAATGCTTGTTGATCAGCATTTTAAATGTAGCTTTGGGTGAGTCAGTCAAAAAACTGCTCAGCCACAGGACAAGGTGATCCACCTCATGAAAGTACTCCTCATCCTGTGTGTCTGGGTCCTGAGAGTTTGTTGTGGTTTTGTGACAGTGGTGCGGTTGGGCGACTACAAAAGTTAGATGAGTCAAAAGCTGCATTAGGTCTGTTTGTCCGAAAAAAAGAAAAAAAAAAACCCGCTCTTCACCATCCTCCATTTCAATCAAGAGGAAAATGGCCCTCTCTGCAATGATGGCATAAGGACTGTGTGTCATATTTAATGCCAGTCATTTTCTGACATGTTGGCCAGTCCACAGAGATGTTGTGCGTAATAGCCGGAGGCGTAATGGTTATGGCAAGAGTGGGGTTAATAAAAAAATAAGAAGGGCTGGAGCTGGAGCGAGCAGGAAAGCCTGCTCTCTGTGCCTCCATGTGAGCTGCTGGGTTTTATACCGCTCTCCCATCCTCTCTGGATGCATCATTCGCACATTCATCCTGGAAAAATAGAGCTGCATCTGTCACATTGTCACTCAGTGAATCGTCCTCCATCTGAATTACCTCCTTCAAATATTCAAAATGGGGAAAGGGGGTGGGGGGGGGAGGGTTAGATGAAAAAGTCTCGTCTGCCCGTTACTCCAAACCCACCCGGTAGAGGTGTTGTCACAGAAACCAGCAGCCACTTTTAACAATCAAACATGCGTGACAGTTCATTTTCTCCCCTGGATTAGAAGTGCTAGCGCCAAAGTGTGAGCAGAGAGACAGCGAGGCCGAGTAGCAGCGAGAGTGTGACAATCGGATGGCGAAGACACAGGCTTTTCACAACTGGAGGCACAGTGGAAAGAATTAGCAACTACTAATAAGATCAGTGGGTGGCAGCTGCTCACTCGCCATCACGAACATCTGTTTCTCATATCAAACAGTTCAGGAATTTACAATTCAGAGGCAGCAATTCCGCAAGGACAAATGTTTACATGTTACTGCTGCGAAAAATGAAAACTGCATGTCGACGCGTTGTGTCTGCTCCTCCTGTCACCCTCTCCTGCGATCAGCATCAACTGCATAGGGAGTGATGTCCCGCTTCTTTAATATGCACTCCAGTATAATGTTCATGCAAATTGTGTTAAATATTCACATCCACTCAGGCTGGCTCGGAGATTCATAAACGCAGGTAATGAAAAATGTTAGCCTGGGTCACATTCAGGCCAGGCGTTGTGAATCCAAAGGTTAACATCCAAACCAGTGTACAAAAGAGATTGACAGACATGGTTATGAGCAGATATTTCCATATTGCACAAAGGGTTATGGCTCTGTCTGGCCTCTTGGAGGCATAAAGTCTGAATACACCCATATTCATACCTTCAGCTCGCTCAACATATAGTCTACCGCATATGTGCATGACTGTAATGGGGGATTACAGCAAGAGATCACCCAGTATAGTAAAGTATATGGTGTGATTGCCCAGCCATGACCTGTGTGAGAAATAAATTACAATGCTGACGGAACATCACATCCTCTTAGCCCGAGGACAGCTTTAAGACGAGGGTCCTCCGTGACACCATTTCTCTGCGGATTGTTAAATGCCACTATTTGATCTTTTCCATTTATGAGTAATATTTTCTCCCGCTGCCCTGAAGCACTGCGCTGTGCTAAGCTACATATGGCAGGCCAGTCGAATACTGAAACAGCCGTTGACCTCCAACCGTCGTATTGTGCTTGCTGTGGACCTCCAAAGCATTGTTGAACCTGCATTAACTCAGACTCATGGCTAATACCTTACTTTAGCCTCATTTTGTGTTTTTCAAATCAGGCTGAAAATTATGATTTCAGCAGCTGCTGGCGGCTTTCTCCTTCACCTCCCACCTTTTCCTCAGACCAGGCTTGAAGGCAGACTCACAGCCTCTCTTCCTCTTCCTCTCACTCATTCCTTCACCTCGCCACCAGCAGCACGTACATAAAGACAGTGGGAGATGTTGAATGCAGAGCAAAGATCAAGGCTATCTGTTAGAACATCTTCTGTGTTCTCCCTTTGATTTGTCTTTTTGTTTGGCGAAGGCTGCTCTCCCACTGCGCCTGCCCTACACTTGCTTCTCTTTTCTGCTCCAGCTGTACTCCACCACTTCAAATGGCATGGCGTATTCAATTAGATGTGCCCTGAGCTGACAGCCTGATCGAGGCTGCATCTCTCTCTCTCTCTTTTTTTTTTCACCGTGACTGGAGGAGTGCTCATCCCCAGAGAGCAGCACAACACCTCCTGTCACCTCACCTTCCTGTGCTCCATGTCTCCTCATTCCTGCCACTCTCAGTTTCAGCTGTGGTGCAGTACTGCCCCCTCAGGTATGTTTGCACATTGCAGCATCTTTTTCACTGGTGGTGGGCTGTGATGTATTGACTGGTTTGTAGGAGTTGGTCTCAGATATGATCATCAGTTGAAGGGAAGAGTAGAAAACTAGGATCTATGGCATGCATGTAAATCTGTTTTAATAAATGAGGATCAAATGCAGATCTTTAATTTGCAAGTTAATTTATGTACAGGGCTTCAATGCTGCATGTTCATGGCTTTGCAAGACCAGATCCTCCACAGCTCTGCACAGTGGATTTCTCTGCGTGCACGGTGTAATTTCTGAAATTTAGCATTGTGCCAACCAGTACAGTACCTGCTGCATACCAAAAAAGCCTTTTGCAGGATACTTTTTTCATTTGTCATATTTGGTAAGCAACACATTTTTCATTTCTGGATCTGCACGAATTACTTCAGCTATGAAATTACGCAGTGACTAAGAGGTGTAAGTGCAGATCATCAGCCAACCTTTTCAAACAGGTGAGGCATTTCCTATTCTCCAGTCATCCAAAATGTAAGAGTCCTGCCTCTTAATATTCAGGTTGATATTGTTTATATAATTCAGCCTTTTGTGCTTCACAGGTGGGTAGTGTGTTCTCTTGGTGATAAACTCTGTAAAGTATGCAAACTGGAAAACTGTGATGCACACTGCCTGCCTAAGAAGTCTCTATCTTAGGTGCATTTAATTACCACGCTGGAGTAAAGATATGTACATACATTAACACTGCAAGGCAAATGGTAAAAAGGTCAAATTGGTTTTGACTTTCCAACTGACTCTGAATGCTTTTAGGACCCAGACTTTTGATAAAAATCTGAATCACCACCAGAAACTGTGTCATGATATTTCACACTGTATTTCATGATCCGGCATCACAGCTGTACCTGAACACATAAATAATGTCAAGCACATCAGTCCACCACAGACATGTCAGAAGAATTCTGAAGTCTGGGACACCATCAACCTGTTTTCATTCCCAGGGCGGCAAATACCAATGCTTTGTCACAGCCCTCTGTCCACCCCACCTTCCATCATTCGTGGACTTTCTTCCTGTTTATACTATGTCACCTTGGTTTGAGCGTCTAATCTTGCCACAGATGAGTTTACAGTGTGTTAGTTCAAAGCCCGGTGCGTTTCTAAAGGGTACCTTGTGCGTCTGTATGAGACCAGGCAGCAACTTCTCTCACAATGAAGTATCAAGCCAATGTGGAAGTGCTAAACACTGCAGTTCCTCGCTCCACCTCTTTGCCCATTTTTGGACACGGATGTGGTCAAAATAGTGCCAGTGCTATCCTTGCTAACAGGACTTTTTTACACATGTACACATAAACTAAATAATCCCAAACTCCCATGACACAGACCCCACATCCAGCATCCCTGGTCTGACCTCTAGTTGTATGTCATAGCTTTTTTCAGGCTTCTGATGGCCAACATGGTTTTGGGATTTGGGTTATATCACCACCTGTTGGTTTGGCATGCTCTTCACAGTGCTTCAGCTGTGTTTTTGGATTTTCATTTGGATGGAGATTTTTTTTTTAAGCAATGCACAGATTTTTTTTTGAGAACGAAGGAGGAAAAACCCTGTTTTAAGAAATAACTCTGTACTTGTAGACTCGCCATACTGTGTACCACATGACAACCAACATTCTGAGGATATTCATGGAGTTTTTGCCCACCTGGTTGCAAAACCTGAAGATGCTGATCATCTTTCATTGCCATGAAATGTGCTGTGAATAGTTATGGTTTATGGTGACTCTAAGACCTTTGTCATGTGATGTCAAGTGGATCTAGTGTTCCTGCAGTCACACTAAAGTAATGAACCTCCTCTGTGCTAGGAAACATGATTTTTCACACCAGCCAATCTGACTTGGAAGGCAGAGGTGTAACTAATAACACTAAATGCCCAAGCCATGCCAGTGAGCCAAAGTACAGCAGGACCCTGGAAGAAGCTCACCTAAATGGAAAGCAGCCATCATTAGTGTTATTAATTACACCTATGCATTGCTGCTGCGGCATGTCAGCCGAAATAAGTCAAAAGCTTTTCCTTTATGAGTCTTTCATACAACTGATAACATTTTATCCTTTTATGTAACGTTAACCCGAAGATTATACACATATTTATCTGTGTGGTGATATGAATAAAAAAATGTCTGTATCATGTGAATTGCAGAAGAAAGTTCTCAGTTTCCATAATCCTCCCAGAAATCTATAGAGAAATTAATGTTTGCAAAAGTCATCTAAGCCTAAATTGAGGCTTTGCAGCAGGAGAATTCTCATTCTGTGGCGGTTTGAGAATTTGGACCTGTTTGACTGGAACAATTGAGTCAACCAGGTGCTCCAAGCTGGACTGTAATAAAGCTCAGCGTAGTGCACAGCTCACTTCTAAAGAAACAGGGGAAAATATCCTAGAAAACATTGTATTCTGGTGAGGTTTGTGACTAGTTTTCTAGTAAAGACATATAGATTATTGTGACCCTCTTAACCTCTCCAGTCACTGTTGCTAAAAGGAAATAATGAACAAAACATCCACTACTTATCAATACTTAGAGCTGCCTCCAACATAGCCTCCTAGTCACTGCATAATTTCTGAATTTCCTGCCTTTACTGTTGCTCTTTTTTTCAATTAATCTCTCTGTTTGTTCTCTCTCTCAGGCCGCTGCTGCCCTTTTTTTGATTTCCTTTTATTTGCCATCACTCAGCCAACACAGATCGCACTCAGTCCTGTTCTGTCTGTTTGCTCTCAGGCCTTTTGAGGAACCTTGCAGCGAGGAGTGCCTCTTGGTCTGACAACTGAAAGCAGGTAAACCCAGTGGAACGTTTCCATGCCAACAGCGCGCCCTAACATCTTCAATTCACTTATTTACCCTATAATCTAGGAGACGGATGGGAGGCCTCTGCGATGTGCCTGGCAGTCAGTCGCAGCAGCACTGAGACTTTGGACCCCAAGCCATCACACAAGCCTTCTCATCTGATATGCTCGGACTAGTGTTTTATTCAGGTTTGCTTTCGATGTCGAGCAGTGGTTATATCCACAAAGCGTACACACAGTAATATATTCATAAGGGAGCATGTACAAGCTTGATGTGCACACATGGGTGCACATAGACAGGTCTTTGAGAACCACAAAGAACTGATCTATCCTCACATGTACATCAGAATTGCAGCAACACACGAGCATCGAGTGTTGGTAGAGCTGCAGTGACCTCATCCTGTCATTGAGGAGGAGTTAATAACACTGCTTGCAAGATGTCAGTAAATGCTTTGAGTAAGATAGTCTCATCTGTATTTGAATGGTAGCAAATGTAGCAGAGTAGAAAGTAAAGTAGAAGCAAGCTACCTTGAATTTGTACTTGAGTAAATGTACTTACATTCCACCAGAGTGTTTTACACTGCCTATCACCCCTCCATCTCTTCTTCTCTGAGTGTTTAATTTTCTCCTCTTGTCACCTCTTTTCTTCTTAAATTGTTCCTTCTCTGACTCTAGCAAAACAAACTGACAAGGAGGTAGAGAAGAAAATAAAATCTTCAGAGAATGACTGTGAACCGGTTAATTATCTTTATATTAATTATTCATCAATACATTCATTCTGGTAAAAAACATTAAATACATTAATATTTACATTTTGCATGAGAGAGTTCACACTTCCTATTGCTGTCCACCTCCTCTCCTCTCCTCTTCCAATCCCTTAACTGCACCTGTACAAGACGAGGAGCAAGGAGAGAAGAGGCTTCTGGAGGAGCTTAGTCTCCCTGGTAAAGCACCGCTAGTGGAGGAGATAGGGGAACAGCTGGAGGAGGCTCTAAAGGAGGGAGGGAAGGGGCAAGAGGGAGGTCATGAGTGGGTAAAAACAACAAATACAGTACAGTGTTATTGCAGGAGGCCTTACATCAGTACATTATTCTCTTGTTATCACTTTACACAACATCAAACTCATGAGCACACAGTGCTAACACTGATAAAGCCGAAGTGTCCAGAATACAGTTTACACTAAAATTACAGAGCACAATTTCCACCAGACTTCATTCAACAATATGCCAATTTTAAGTTCTCTTATTGGCTGACAAACCGACATACCTCTTACAACACTGCTGTTGACCCTTAATCAATTGAAGGAAACAGCTTGTTTCACAGCTCTCTGCTGCTCAGCGTGTGTATTTCTGAACAAGAAGAAGTTTTGTGTGAAATATTAAAACAGGAAATATTAACAAAAACAGTTCATAATGAGAATATACTGTATGCTTGCATCACTTACAGCCTATATTGCCAAGAACATAAACAAACATGGAAACTTTTTTTAGTATTTGTCACCACGCTTGCTTGCTCAACAGTTTAAGATGATTTTGGGAAGCCGGTCAGTGTTAATCAAAACGAGTTTTGTGTTGCCTTATTGAATCTTGGTCACGACAGTCAATCATCAACCCAATTTGCTTAATTTACGCTGAATATCATTGAAAATGTTGCCAACATTGGCAATTACATCAGTGAATTTTGAAAGTTCAGAAACTCTGAACAGTGAAATAGGCAGAAAACATGGGTTTATGAAGTGTGCAAAGCTCACATCTTCCATGATACAGTCCATTTGTCAGTGACAGTGAGTGTCAAGTAAAGGTCCAGGGTGATCACCCCCTGATGTCCCCATGTAAAAGAAAGAAAATTGCTGCAATTGAAAGCAGCTGGTGCCCTTTTTATTTTTGTCACCCTGGCCCCCTCAGACAGCCTGAGTCCACCACTGCTTAGCACTGAGAACAGAATGTAATGTTATTACATGACCGGCACAAACCGGGACTACACGGCACCGGCAAACTTGTCTGACCACACAAAGACACTGAACAAGAGCTTTCCTGACAGGACTCAGGTTGAAACAGACTTTTCAATGTGTCCCATCAGTCAGATGTTGTCTTGGCTGTGGTGTGCTGAGGAGGCAGCATAACAAGAGCATTAATGTGCTGCTGGAGAAAATGGAGCTGAACTGAACATCAAAGACAACACCTTCCTGTTGCCTCTGTTGCGGACTGATGCAACATGCAGCACTTGTGTGCTCAGCTCCCTCTGTCCAACCAGCCCCGGCCTCTGCCAGCCTTGTGTTAGAGTCCTCACAAGCTCTCCTTTACGCATATGAGTTAGCACTTAAATAAGACATACATCCACATCCTGTCTACACAGACACCCCCATCCAACACATACTCTGCATCCATCCAAGGATCCTGGTGAGGTAATGATGCCCATAGTCGATTCCTCATGTATAGTGTCAGGTTTTAAGTATTGCATGCCTTATTTTTGTTTTCTTTTTCATCAGTGTGTGTTTCTTTGCATCTGACATTTGTTCATTTTGCACGCACACTAGATTTCCAGTGCTGCACTGCTGTTCTTTTTGCCTTATTTTATCACTTTTATACAGAATGCTCTTGTGCTGAAACTGTAGGTCACGCGTTCATGTAACCTTCACTTTCCTGCAGTCTTATTTATTCTTTGCCACATTCCAATTTCCTCCCTGGGATCATTTAAGTTCCATCTAAATCCTGCTGTGCACAAAGAGATCTGTTATTTATGATAAACAGGACTTTGCCAAACATCATTTATTTGTTGCCTCGGATTAAATAGGACCAAGCCCTAAACCTCTGGCTGATAAATCATCAAAGTGCGAGATCTAAATGTACACTGTGGATTCTGCATGGATCAAAATGAATGTTTCAAGTGATTAAAAAATAAAAAATCAAAGTAACGGCATATCTACCTGAGTAAAAATATTTCCAGTGCTCTTTCAGCCTTTCTGGAAAAGCCTTTTTCATCAACCTGCCTGCAATCTCACATTAGCCATACACTTAACCACATAAGATCTTGACTTAAGCTTCTCTAGCGGCTTCATGAAAAGGAGTAAAAATGGCTGGTTATCTGCATGTGATTAATTCTGGAGAATATCTGAATGCATAAATGGCCTTTCATAGTGCTACAGCTTTTTCATTGTCACTGGTTTTGAATCATGAATGTGAAGTGCTGCTGCCATCTAGTGCTTCACACTCAACCTTATGTTCTACAGACAAGAAAAAAAAGAGCAAATCTGGCCAATGTCTACATATGGACCTGCACAGAATCCCAGCTGCCTAAGGGAATACGTTGTACATTGGGAGCAACAGATTTGAGAACAGGCAAAATAAAATCTGAGCAATATTCAGTCCACAAGACATGAGCTGTGCTGAGCTTACTCAGTGTCCCAGGTTTGGTAGCCTATGTCAGTGGGCACTGAGCAATTAGGCACACTGCAGGGGACCTATCACATATCATTCATTTTGAGCATGACAAACATCTCAGCATGTTACCAGTTTTTTGATGTGAGAGGGGGCAACTCATTTCAAGTGAATGCATGCTGACTTGGAAATTAATCAGCTGCTCTTTGCTGCAGTGCCATTTATTATTCTATGTTGCTGCAGGGGTCCATTGTACTACTGTACCTCATCTTGTAAAGTGGCTCTGCAAACATCTGTCAACAAAGACATGATCAAAGCGGTCTGTTTTATTTGAGGGTTCGTTTCATATCGAATCAGAGCAGCTTTTCTGTCCCTTATTCTTTTTCCTCTCCATCCTCCATCATTGTGTGCACTGCTCTCCAACGATACCACCTCTTCCCTTGGAGTTATCAAATTATGCAGATGCTTACACATATTAACTTTAGTGCAAACCAAAGCTTTGTAAAAGTGATGCTGTGCAACAGGTCTGCAATGAATATCTTCCCTAAAATAAGATTTTTTGTTGACACTGCAACTACCAGCATTTTAAGACTGTGCTGCTGTGCTGGACTGGCAGGTGTCTCTAATACTTTGCACACATTTGCATATGCTGAGTATACATATCTCACATTACACAGTGGAATTACACAGCAACACTACAGCCCCAAAACTAGCTGAGTAAACAAAACTCCTAAACTTCACATTTATGGCTAGACTTTATTTTGCCAACTGTGTAATGTCAATATTCTAACATCCATAGAGTGTGTACCTTCCAGTTGGTCTGTTGGACTTGAAGAAATGAACCAGTTGTGTACATGTACTTCATATTTAAGACCTCATCAAAAGGTTTATCCAACCATGATGTGAATTGTTTTAAAGTAGCTCTCGGAAAGCACTTAACATAAATGCTTGAGTACCTTCTCGAGGATTTTACCCATTAATAAATAATCAGTATGTTATGTCGAACTGCTAACATGGTGCTTATGTTTACAATTATTGTACAGCACAGAGTACCAATTTAATTTGTGTATTCAAAATTTGTGATTGGCTAACAATCCTGTTTCTGTATTTCATGTTTAGATTTTGACATTCACGTCTTTGTTTCTCGCCTCCCTTGTACATTACTACGACCTTATCCTGCACAATGCATGAATAAAAGCACAGAACATTCAACTTGGACAAAAAACATTTATTTTCAGTGATGAATTATCTCATCTTGGCCAGCCATCCAGAGATCACTTGACCCGTCTGAGGACATGTCAGCGCAAGACATCTAGTCCAGCTGTACGAAAAAAAGTAAGTCCAGACATTAGTGAAGGTGAAATGATGAGCAGTCAGCATTATTGTTCTAAAGTCACCCAACATTCGTCATACACTGAAATGAAGGATGCTCAAATCTTGCAAAGATGTGCACGACAACATGACTTACTCATACAGCTAATACACTCAAAACATTTTTAAGCTCATGCTTCTTAAATAGAAATTATAAAAACATTAAAACAAGCATCATTATCTATACCTGTTGTGGTTCACTTGTATTTCAGCAGCAAAAACGTTGACAAACCTTTCGTTATGAACTAATTTAGCTACAAAAACAAAAAAAACAAAACAAAAACATAATCTCACTATCAATTAACTTGAGGAAAAATGGATAATATTACGTGCCTTGACGAAGCCGATGTCTTTAGCGTACTGCCTGAAGCACTGGCGGCACATGTTGAGTCCGTATTTACGGATCAGACCGTGTCTGTTCGAGCATACCCGGCTGGAAGAAATAAGAAAAGGGGTTAATGTGCATATATTGACATGGAAGCGAAAAATACGTCTGCAGTCTTCATTCATTCCAACTTCAGGTGGGGAAGTTCACGGAACTCGCCGGTTATCATTTGGTATGTGTATGTCTGTCAAAGCATCACGGCTAAAGCTTGAACCTTAAATATTGTTAAACGTGATACCGCAAAAGTTACATTACTACAACACTAAAAATTTTATTCTAACCAACTCCAACATTGCTCTTTTGGGAATGTTATCGGTTTCCTGTAGATTCCACAAGAGCAGTTTCGTTTCAGAAAACTACACAATGCTAATGCTATTAAGCGAGCAGACAGCATCCTCCGCCGCCATATTAGTTCAGGAGAAGCTTCCATGCGGTGTCCGTTTGGTAATAAATTCTTTAATACTGGAAGCAACAAACACCGTCAAACCGACTCGCTTTAGCACACAAAACGATGATATACACGTATAGTTCAGGACTGACCAGGATCGGGATCCCTGACCGAATTTACGGGGGTGACTCCAATAGAGCTGCTGATGGCCCATCTTGTCTCTTTCGCTCGAGCGTTGGAAAGGAAGAAAAACTGGCGCGCGTGCGCACATGAAGCTCTCAGATGCTGTGTTTCCGGCTGTGGGTTTTTTGTGTGGCGCCTCCTAGTGGTAAGAAAAACTGCGGCATGTAGAGGAACAGCCTGATGGTGGCGTTACAGTAAACATTGTAATGCATTTCTTTTATGGGTTATATACTGTAGCTGCTTGTATTGAAATTGTATAAACTGAATCAATAAAAGGCATTCGAGGTGAAAAACCATAGGACAGATACGACAAAAGTTATTTTTCACAACTTCAGGTCTCGAGTTTTTTTTTTTTTTTTTTTACCAAACAGAGACTGGACAATATTTTCTTTAAAAGACAGACAGAAATTTTACATGTTGGCTCAAACTGTTTCCATATGGATTATCTTCAAGCCTGTATTTATGTTTTTTATTTTCATTTTTAATGAACATCTTCACACACTCAATGTGCAATAATGTTAGAATACTGTCTGCTCTGTTTACATTAGAAATGCAGAATCAGAATCAGAAAAAGCTTTATTGCCAAGTACGATTTTACACATACCAGGAATTTGTTTTGGTGAAGTTGGTGCATGACAAATCTTCTAGAATAAGCTATTAAACACACACACACACACACACACACACACACACACACACACACACACACACACACACACAGAGAGAGAGTCTGTTTTTTTGGTTTTTTTTCAGAATAAAAAGAATACACAAGGACTGCAACACTCTTACTGCTACTTAATATTCTTGTACACATTTTACTTTTAACATAATCCTCATCTTCATATATGTATATAGTGGCTCATATTTGTATATAGTATGATTACCTGTTTTATTTTTTTATTTATTTATTTTTTTGTCCAACACATTTCATTGCATTTTTGTACATTTCTGTACTAAAAAGCCCTCTCTGTATAAATACATGTTTTAAGTACTTAAAGGTATAGTAAATCCATTTCAGCCTATGACGAGCCAAAGAAAGACTGTCAGCGTCAGGGATACATGATATTTAGGGTGTCTTGGGTGCCCCCCGCTGGACCAGTGCATTGTGGGACATTGGTAGGCAGTGGCTCTGTATTTGGGATTTTTACAGCTAGCTGACAGTCGCGTTTCCATGCAGCCCGCTGGAAGCTATGGAGGACACTGGGACGCCACCGTACTGATGTTCCTCGCTGAAAGGACCGCAAGGCTGCTCCAGCATTAGGTTGGTGGTGTAAATATGGTTGTTTTGGGCGCCATAGTCGCTGCTGTTGACGGGGTTTGGTCTGGACGGGCTGCTTGTGAGTTGCTAGCTGAAGCCGTGGCTAACTTAACTGCTAGCATTTCGGGATGCTCGCTGTCATGAAAAGAGCGAGGCTGCGACGCCAACTGTTGTTTGCAGTTGCTCCGAGAGCATTTTCATGTCAGTCGGCGAAAAAACGGGGACGGGATCTGGTGTTCAAATCGATGAAAGCTGTCGCTGGCTCGGTGTGCCCGACGGCGGCCAATACAGGACAGAAAAACTCCCCGTTAGTGGGCTTTGAGGGGACCATTGCACATTTACACGAGCGAGGAAACACGACAGACAGATCCTATGTGGATTAAAACCATTCGGGTTATAGTTAAATAAATGCAGCGGATGAAAACGAGAGTAGTTTGAGCTGCAGAGCGAGCGTCTCACTTTCCATTGAACACGGAAAAGCCGTGCAGAGACAGGCTCATTGCAAACATAATGTTACATATCCTGTGAGTCAGCCATGAACTAATGTCTTTGAAGTAGACATCAGTTATTACTTTCTAGTTCATGTTCACTGGTCGCATTTGGTTGACTTTGTGGAGTTTTATAAGAGCTGGATGGGATGCATTCATTATATTTTCCATCAAGGCTGCTACTAACAATTACTTTAATTGTCAATTAATCTCTCAATTTGTGTCCTTGATTAATCGATTAGTTGTTTGGCCTTTAAAATGTCCATCAGTGTTTCCCAAAGTGCAAGATAACATCCTCAAATGTCTTGTTTTGTCCACAACCCAGAGATGTATGTCATAGAGGAGTAAAGAAACCAGAAAATACTCACATTTAAGAAGCTGGAAGATTTTTTTTCCTTTAAAAAAAAAAACTACTCAAATGGATCAATTGATTATCAGAATAGTTGGCAGTGAATTTGTCTAATTGCTGTCAGATAACTAAACCAGCAGCAGTGCAAGGGATCATTAGCTTGAAGAGTCTTCAGGCAGGCAGAAGACAGATGAAAGGGTCACGTAGGAAGCCAGAGAGACCACTGATTTAATAACAAATAAAAGATGGAGGTTTGTTGAGCAGAGAGCATAATGCAGTTAAGGAAAGAGACTTATGCAGGAGAAAACACAGAAGCATGGAGCAATAATCAACTGATAATATAACAGGAGAGCAGGGCCGGAGGGAGCGAGCATCGGTCACAGTGGAGCGTGTATTAAACCGTGTTTGTGGTTTTGGTGATACTTTCTCAGTGTCCTGCTATTTGAAATAAAATCATGTATATTGTTGTAAGTGTGTTTCCATGAGAGCTGGGTGATTCAGCAGAATCATATCATAATATGATCTTATTATGTTCTCGTGTTACAGGTTTCTGCTGGCCAAATTAAAATATAACAACTTTAAGGTTGTTTTTTTTTTTTTTTTTTTTAAATTATACCCCACAAGTTTACGAATGAGCTCGTTCCATGGCTTCCCGCCGCCTCTTGAAATCTTTATCAGCAAAAGCAGTTTGCTCAATTGCGAAGCTGAAACAATTAGTCCGTTATTTGATTAGCCAATTCACTGAAAATGAATCACAACAATTGTGATAATCTATTGATCATATCATTTATTCATCAAGCAAAAAAGGAAGCATTTGTTGGTCCTAGCTTCTTTTATCAGCTTTACATTATTTAAATATAATATCAGCTTGTGGACATTTAAAGACGTCCCCTGTCAGCTGGGTGTTTTTGTATGCATGTGCCATATTGTGATTTACTGATCTCAGAAACTGTCATAATTAATATTGCAGTTGGGATTTTGAACCATATTGCTCAGCCCTATCTGCCACGATGCGCCTAACATTATTTATTGATTTATTTTTCATCCAGGTAGTTCGTGCTCACTGCTGCCCTGCTGCCTCCCAGCAACCGTCATGCCTTATGGAATATTCAGCCACCATCAATGACGTTCCAGCTGGACTCATGTTTACAACGACAGTTCATTTTGCCAACAATTAGCCTCATCGCAGCTTCTTTTTAATCCGGCTTGCTCCCTTTGCTAAGCACACTATCACAACTGCAAACCTGTGCTTTTTGTTTCACTACAATCTGCTTCTCTCCCTTCGCAAGAGGCTGACCCCCTATCATGAGATTCCGAATCTACAAGAGGAAGGTGGTGATACTGACTCTGGTGGTTGTCATCTGTGGCCTAGCTTTCTGGAGCAGCGGAAGGCAGAAGAAGAACGACAGCAGCTCGTTCCCCAAGGAAGTGGAGACGGCGAGGAGAAGCAGCAGCATTAGCAGCAGCACCAGTAGCATCAACAATCATATCCAGGTGCAAGCCACACCTGCAGTTAGCCGGGCACCTGTTCCACCTATTATTCAAGGAAATGACACACACCAGGAAAAAGCAAAGGACAAAGAGAAGATACCCAAGCCAGAGGTAGATAACACCACTTTGGTCTACCGTGGCATTGTCTTCCAGCTCAACTTCGACCAGACAATTAGAAATGAGGAAAAGTTTAAGGCAGCGCGGCAGAAGGACGATCTGGTTGTGGTAGTTCAGGTCCACAACCGACCAGACTACCTTAAGTTATTAGTGGACAGTTTGCGGAAGGCCAGGGGTGTGGAGAGCATTCTGCTGATATTCAGCCATGACTTCTGGTCCCCTGAAATCAATAAAGTGGTGGCCTCTGTTGACTTTTGTCAGGTACTTCAGATTTTCTTCCCCTTCAGCATCCAGCTGTACCCCCAGGAGTTCCCTGGCCACGACCCCAGGGACTGCCCAAGAGACATTCCCAAAAAAGACGCCTTAAAGCTGGGTTGCATCAACGCAGAGTACCCTGACTCGTTCGGCCACTACCGCGAGGCAAAGTTCTCCCAGACCAAGCACCACTGGTGGTGGAAGCTGCACTTTGTATGGGACAGAGTCCGAGTTCTGAAGGACCATAAGGGTCTGGTCCTGCTGATCGAGGAGGACCACTTCATGTCCCCGGACTTTATCCATCTCTTAAAGCTGATGTCAGCTCTCAAAAGGGAGCAGTGCACTGACTGCGACATCCTCTCATTGGGGAGCTACAGCCACATCGGCTACTCCAGCAAAGCAAATAAGGTCGAAGTGAAGGCCTGGAAGTCCACTGAGCACAACATGGGGATGGCTCTGAGCAGAGAGACGTACCAGAAGCTCATCCAATGCACCGACACGTTCTGCACTTACGATGACTACAACTGGGACTGGTCCTTACAACACCTGACTGTGTCCTGCCTGCCCTCCTACTGGAAGGTCATGGTGAGTGAGGCGCCACGGATTTTCCATGCGGGGGACTGTGGCATGCACCACAAGAAGGCTTCTTGTATGCCGATCAGCCAGAAAACTAAGATAGAAAACATCCTACAGAGCAGCGGGAACCAGTTGTTCCCAAAGAACCTCCTGATAACAAAGAGACTGCCAGCCAACGGGGCCGGGGGCGTGGCCCCGCACGTGAAAAACGGGGGCTGGGGAGATATCAGGGACCATGAACTCTGCAAGAGTTATGTTCGATTACAGTGACCTTAATTGCTACTATTATATATTATTGTCTCTTTTGCATCCTCTATAAAGAAAAAAAGCCTTTTAAAAGTAAATCTTTATGGACTATTCTTCATATTGCCTGTTTTATTGGACTGTTCCAAATAAAGACGAATGTTGGATTTTTGGCTTCTTTAACACAAATATGTCTTTACCTTGAATTATTTAAGTGATTCCTGCTTTGTTTTGTAAGTTGCAATTAATAATATACTAAACAATATATCGTTGTGTTTTCTTTAACGAGGCTTTCAGATTGGTTACCAAAATTATAGAACATCTCTAAATAGTGGTAAAGTGGGAAGAGCAGGCAAGTGCTCATCGGGGTAGTCATAAATTTGGTGAATCTGTGGATTTAGCAGTCCCACTGTGCATGCATAATTAATTTGAAGATATTTATATCACATAAATTTGCTGAGATCAAAGGAGATCCTTTGAGACACCTTGTTCCATTTAAATAATCTCCCAGTTAGCTTATCTTCAACAGGTTTTCTAGAGCACACTGAGAGTCTCATTACTCCTCTGACTGCAGAGAGGATGTCACCTGAGGTACACAGCATTAATAAACATGCCTGTGATACTTACATGATGGGGCACGTAGTAGAAACTATAGTGTTCCATAAAGCCTTGACAGTATGGTCAGTGCAGGGCATTTGTTTTATTTTGCTGTAGTGCATCACTGCCCAGCTGAACGCTGAAGGGTGGAATATGCCAATTCAGGGTACCTGTATCTTTGTGCAGAGATTTTGATTTCACAGATAAATGCACACGATGCACCTGGAGAGCTCCCAAGACACTGATACAACTTTCTCGTTTGTGCCGCCGCTGTTGAGGATGCATTTACATTTTAAGTGCTTAGACCACAGCTCAGTATCGATGGTTTCCGCCGAGGCTCGAGCTCAGTGGCTTCTCTGAAGCTTCATTGATTCCCCCCCCCCCCCCCCCGCAATGTTTAACAATCAGTTCAGCACACTGTCCAAAATCTGGAATAACTGCAACTTATTGCTGAGTGGACTCTCCACATGGTTCATATTAAATACAGACTATGCTGGAGGCCTCTCCCAGACTCAGCCCTCGACGAAAAAAAATCCTAAAAAAGAATTAAATGTGACCTACTAAGTGCGAGGCGTATATCTGTAACACAGCTGCTCAGACAAACGTTCAAGAGTAACACTGATGAAGCCTAACAAAGCCTCCTCTGTGACAAACTATCTCTGCAGGGTAAGAGGTCTCATTTTATTGCCTGTGTGTGAACTTTTATAACTAATGCAGTGTGAAGACAGGACTCTGGGACTGCTGTGCTGAGGTCATGTGACTGGGAAATTGTGCAGCTGCTCCCATGGTGGAAGCCCAATTATTGGGCCCACATCTCAGGGGAAACGCAGCTTAGAATAGAATTGAGAATGGGAGGAAGTGGCACTGTGCTCTTGATACTTGGTGAACGCACTGTTGCCTTTGAAAGTGCTCTGCTTAGTTTCATATTTTAGGGCAAGAACGAAAAGAAAGACAGCCTTTAAAGTTGAACATGGACCAGTTATGAGTACTGCTCTTAATAAACTTTTAGCTATATCACTTCTTATGCTGAAACAAGACAAACAACATAGGATTGACCAATGAAGTAGAGAAAACAAGGACACCAAAAACAGAGCTAACAGGAGAATGGATATTGCACTTTGATATACCAGATGATAAGAAAGACTCTGCTACCTCCAAGTAGCCAAAAGCAGTCACTTTGCCTTTAAAGATTTGAGGTTGAGTCATTGGTGTATGAGCATCTCCTGATGGTTAGCAGGAGGCCAAGGCGATGCAGATCCTTGCGTCCTAATAACATTGTACCAGGGTTTTCTCCTATCCTTAATTGCCAGAAACACACAGGTGGTTATCTAATTTTTTGATCGATAAGGTTCTGGATGCATTACCTGTATACTGTAGTCCAAGCTTCCTGGTTGCCAAATGCCAATACATCCATTTTAACAAAGGAGCCTGCATTCCAGTGTTCCATTTAATTTATCATCCAATTCATTATCCCTACTTGCTAACATAACTCATCCCGTCATTTCTGAACTCACTGCAGGTCTCAATAATAGGCTAAATATATATATCCCTAAGGAATTTGTGAAAAACTGGGTTAATTTCACCATTTCCATAATCTGACAAGACCTGTTTGTTCAGAGGAAATCCATCACCGATGTAACCACAAAGTCATTCTGCAAACTTAATAGTTCGCTCTCATTTTCTCAGGCCATTATCTCGAACTGTTTGGTTTTTGCAACACATCGAATGCTGTTCATTCTTTAGGCCTGTAGCTCTGAGAGACCGTATTAATCATTCATAGACGTTGCACACATTGCTAGGTAAACAAAACTCTGGGTCAATATATAAAGGCATGCATAGGAGGGAGTTGCATCACAGAAAAGATGATTAAAGCAGGGCCTTGCAGTAGCAATGGGATTCTCTCTCAATCTATTGAGTTCCTATCAAGTGGGACCTATTTCCCTGAGGATGTAAGATAAATGTGGCTGTTTTCCAAGCTCTTACTGTATGCTACAGGGTTTTGATTGCTCTTCAAATGGCCAGCTGGTTTAAAGGGTGGTTGGGTTTGCATATAATGAATAAATGTGGTTGACAGGATAGTGCAGGGAGACAACAAAATGAGGGCGCATATATTACAGTCAGAGTGATGTTATGTAAAACAGCTTACGAAGCAGCGATCCTGATTGATACCTGCTCAGCACTGACGTGTGCAGCTCAGAGGGGAGATCAGACTGTCAGTCAGAGCTCATCATGTGCTGAGTGACACCCTGACAGGATGATCGGGCCTCTCCAGCCTGCTGATCACAGTCCTCACCCCTTCCCTCACTGTGATGCCACGGGCTACTGGTTTAATGGCTGGGAGTGCTCGTATTTCTTCTAAAAGTGACTCATAAATTATGGAGGGGCAGTTTTATTCTCCACTAGGAATATAAAATATATATGAAGTAGTAGGATGAAGTAGTAGGAATGCATGAAATGAAAACAGGACATACATATGTAGACAGTGTTTTCCTGGCTTGATCAAGTGATGGCTGCAAATGTTCATTTAATGGTTATGAGGGATTCTTAAGCCCTCATTTGTCTAAACAATACTGCCACCTACTGGCCAACTATAAGCCTAACATGCAACAAAGCGGTAATTAGGCTTCAGGTGCGACGGGCGAAGTATTCACATCCGTTATTTAAGTAAAAGTACCGAAACCACACTGTGAAATTACTCCACTAGGAGTAGTAGTCCTGCGTTCAAACCTTACTTAAGCATAAGTAAATGTACTCATTGTGCTGTCAGTGTTTTGTTGTTCTATATCACGTTATTTGATTAATATTACTGCTGTATTCATGTGTTTGTTGCATTTTACTGCTGTAGATGTTTGAGGTTGAGCTCATTTTACCCACGTTATATACTGTTAACTAGTTTAATCTACAGCAATGCATCATTACCTAGAAGATCAAATGTTTGTAGTCTTGCTGTCGAAGAGGGTTTTGAAATAGTATAGTTAGCCTGAGAGGTAGGATAATTATCAACCCATAAAGGAACATTTAATTGTTCAATTCATCAGAAACATCAGTACTTAGTGCTACAGTACTAAAGTTAAAATCCAGATTTAATGGCAGTTCCTCGTCAGTTGAACATGTTAGTAATTCTGGACTTTATACTTGCCATTCAATGGGATCTGACGAAATGTGCCATTATTCCTTTTATTATTCACACCTGTGCTGCCAAATAGCTACAACTTCATTTCTCTCCTGTTTGCTGTATATGTGTAACAGCCTTTCTACACTTTCATCATTTTCTAAACGCCTCACACATCCTCAGGTGTTTTCACTCATTATGCCTGATTAGACCTCTCTTCAGGCCTGTGTGGGCTTGCACTGAGCATGCTTTTCCTTTTCCTGTATCATTTGTGTATAGACTTTGGTGACCTTGTTTAATTCCCATCATAGATCCAACTCAGACGTCTACTCTACCAGATTAAGTGGAAGCACCTGTGTGGGCGTGCAGGGTTTTTAATACTTGGACTTTGGTTTAATACCTGCAGTAATTCCAGCATGGCCCCAGAGCGGAGGTCTAACGAGCTGGTAAGTGAAAACACCTGTGTGCTGAGGCTTTAATAACTCTGCTTCATCCTGTTGACAAGGAAAAATGGATTGCATGTGAAGGGGGTCACTGCATTTACCTGAGCTCACACTGAACCAAATGAAAGACCTGACACAGGTCAAACCCTCATGATATCCAAATCTGCTTCATGAGCTCCTTTGCTCTCGATTGGATCAGCAGTGAGCCTTTTGTTCCCATTCCCTTTATTCATAATGGTGATAGTGATCATGCTGTAACATTACCTGCAAGATCTGATTCAATTATAAGAATTATCAAGAAGAAACATCAGTACGTCAGACGCGCTTTCCTTCGAAGTCTGGCTAAATTTTTGTGTAATAGAATTGCAGGTTAAATGTTCATTGGCTGAGAGCTATTTTTATGTATTAATATCAGGGGAGTGATACGAGTCAGCGTTGACTGACCTCTGGCCTCATGTGATCAGGACGTATATTCCCAGCTAACACTCACAATAGGCTCTGTGAAGATACAGACTTGTGGCGAGGTCAACACAGTCAACAAAGTAACACAAATAGAACATGTGATCTGTCAAAGCTGTTTTAATTAGGCGACACATGGAGGAAAAGGCTCCCACTGTTAAAATCCTCGGTCTTCCTACGTGGGTGCTTGAAATACACGCTCACCTCAAGCATTTGTTCCATCATCAAGTGCTGACATGAGTTAGTTGGTGATCAACACAGTGTCAAATGTTTGTTCACAAGTTCGGCATCAGTTTAGCATTCATTATTCACAATGACAAGACTCGGAGGTCAGCCCTGTCTGCGGAGCACGACCGTCCATCTTATTTGTTAGGTAGTGAAATCACACACTTGCTGATGGATGAGACTAGTGAGGGAACTATGCCGGCGTTAGTCGTCCTGTGGTTTACCTGAGCTCGGAGTGATGGCTGAATTAGACCGCTGCGTCTGCACCTATCTGCCTATGTTGTAAAAGGAATCTGCAGCGACAGGCTAGCTAGCATTCAGCACTACCTGTTAGATAAGAGGATTTCATAGACATCTCCTATACCAAACGTTTCATTAATAAAAATACACCTGAATTCTCTTTATGTACAACAGAAAAGAAACATTTTCACCTGCATATTCAAGATTCATTTTAATATTATGTATAGATTTTCTGTATTAGAAATATCACTATTTTCTGAAATGAGGATCTTTGAACTAATGTAGTAATGATCATTTCACCCATAAATCATTGAAGTACAATATTTACATATAATACAGAGCCCATTTAATCTGAAACAATATTAAAATAAATGTTCAATAGATACAAAGGTTTTTTTTTTAATTCTATTTATATGTCAACCTTGTCAAGGAGTCCTTACACACTCCAAAAATGTAAAGCCATTCTCCTCTAACAAACTATTAAGTGCAAACAATTTTTTTCCATATAAAAAACTATGATTGCAGCATCCAGCGTTGAGACAGAGGGAAATAACAAGCCATCCCGCCCCCCTCCCCACAGCTGTCTTTCGCTTGTGTTCCTCCGTCATGAATCCAAAAATGGGAAAAACAAAACAAGAATAAAAGAAAATCTGTGCAAATTCACTATAAAGTGTGATACCTCTGATTAAAACGTTTCAGTAAAATGCTTCAGTCGCTCTTGAACTGATGTCCAGAGAGGACTGGGGCTGCCCAGGAAGTGACAAATGAAAGAGACTTGGCATCGGGGACATGCTGCTGCTCTAAATCAATCCCTCATCTTATTCCCTTTATCTGTGAATGCTTCTGAAGAAAGAAAACATGAGGGGGGGGGGGGGTGTCTGAATTAAGCCCATACAAAACGGTTAGGTCGAGGCATCACCACAATGCTTACAGCGTGTCTCGTCTGTGGACATCTACAGGCACAAAGGATTGGGTACTGTTATTTTCAGACTAGACGCGACTTGATATGACCGTAGATGGAACAATTAGCCAGTCAACCCCTCCCATAATGCTCCTGGGCGATTTAAAGCTTGCACTCTTACTTCCATTAGCACCCTTATTAACCCCCAGACAGAAAAGGGGGTCAGCTTTCGAACCCTGGCGCGGCCAACATCGGTTATCTAAACATGAGCGGTAACACAAAGAGAGCTGGGTGGCTGTAGTGATGAGAATGAAGGTGACACTGGAGGTCGTGTGGTATGTGACAGTGTGTGACAGTGTGTGAAGAAGCGCTGCAGGGCCTTGGCCTTGGTCATCCTCGTCTCTGTTGCATGGAGCTGTCATTAGCAGCACCAGCACTGGGGCTATACTACTGTTCCACTGGGGGAGTTGGCTGGGTTGTTTTGAGAAGATAGCAATCCCTGTGGAGAGACAGATAACACACATTGATAACAAACAACAGTGTTACTTGAATGTATTAATAGAGGCAGAATAGTGAGGTCATGAGGTTTACTGTCGGAGAAGATGTGCTATTAACCATCAAAATTCTGAGGGTTTAGTATGAATCGAGTATGAAATAACCAAAACCTCTGGCTGCGCACGGTGGCGTTAACAGCTTTTGAATGCAGCGAGAAAAATGCCTGTACTCAACACAATGCAAGTGAAGAGGTGTCACATGACAGCATCCTCGAGAGGCCTGTCACTCACCACTTTCCCAGGCCTAGCCCATGTGCAAACGAAACCCTCCTGACAGGCTGTTACCAGACAGTCCTCAAGGAAGATTAACACAGTGAGTCTCTCGTGAGCGATCTTCTTGCACACCAGCGGCTCGAGCAGCGGCACGTCCTCCATGCGCGGGCACAGCGTGGTGCCCAGAGTCTTAGCCACTTCCGCTTTTGCCGTCCGCGATGAGCTAAGCTGGTTGAGCTTGTCGCTGCTCTTGCTGCTGATGTGACCCATGCTGTGGTTTCGCTTGTGGTCCTTCTCGTGGCGCTCCTTGCGTGAGTCATGTAGCGACAGAGTTGCGAACTTGCTGACGCCAGTGGCGATGAAAGCGCTGTCGATGATGCTGTTGCCCTTGGTGCTGCTGCTGTTGCTCCCCGTGTGACTGTTGGGGGTGCTGCCCCCTGCTGGGGCGGAGGAGTGTGGCAAGCTGTTGGACCGAGGCAGGGTACTGGGGAGGGAGTTCGCTGGGTTGCCACTGGTGCTACTATTGCTCACATTGTCTTTACCATTGGTGCCACTGGGATTAGTGGTGGATACAGTAGTAGTAGTAGTCGTAGTAGTTTGTCCAGTGGCTGGAGGGCTTGTGGCACTCATAACATTAGTGTGAGTTCTAGTGCGGGACAAAGGAAGGTGAGGGAAGAGAATGTCTTCCGTTAGGTCCCACAGACACAGCTGGGTGTCCTGACCCACTGAGCCAAATCTGTAGGTCACACTAACAGGTCTACTGTCTGTAGAGTTCCTCTTAGAAAGGCGAGAATGAGCGCTGTTAGCCCGGTCTCTGCCTGCACCGAAGTGAATCTGCTCATGGAAGTCCTCGTCACTACCACTGAACTCAGCAGGGGGGTCACCGTCCTCCACACTCGTGGTACAGTGGTCGAATGCCACCACACTCACCCACGACTTGTGACCATGCCCCCGTGCAATCACTCTGCAGTCTGAAAATGACCACACCGTCACCAGGTCGTCCTCCCCTCCTGCCACAATATAGCGTCCGTCCGGGCTCCAGCACACGCACAGTAAGCCACCGAAGTAGCTCTTCATTGTTCCATGGAGCTCCGCAGCATCAAAGCCAAATACCCGCAGGAAGCCATCCTGGCTCGCACAAGCCAGAAACTTGCCATCTGGGGAGAAGGCGAACTCATTGAGCGCCCCTTCACCTACTGTCCAGCGCAGTAACGGGTTGCGAGCGGACTTGCTCTTGCAGGTATGCACAGCATAGCTTTCACCCTGCTTGAGGAGCTGGTAGTGAGGCGCCGTGGTGCCACAGGTGTTTTCCACGTTGTACAAATACATGCTGCCACTGGAGTGAGCCACCAAAAACAGGCTCTCTGAACCAGGAACCCATCGCACACACGTGACTCGTGACTTGTCTATAAGTCTCTGGTGGGAGGGTTGGGACAAAGACACAAAGAGAGAAAAAACAAAGAGACTGGTCAGCTAATTATTGCAACATTTTATTAATAGAGGACAAATTAAGCTAAATGATAGCATGATTAACGCTGTCTTCAGTTTGTTTAGTTGGCCTAAGCAACAGAACATCAGCACTGACTGGAACCTACCTCTTCATTGAAGAGTTTGCTTGTCTCCTTCTTAATTGGGTCTATGAGCTGCACCTGGCCCGCTGAGAAGCCCACTAGCAGGGAGACGCTCTCTGCTGTAGCTGTGAGAGGGTTGAAGTCGTGACATGTGGGCTGCGTTCCTTTGTATATCCTCTTGTCTATGGGCTTACTAAGATCGGCAGCCTAGAACAATGACATGCACAAATTAGATTAAAAAAAAAAAAAGATGCAAAAAAGCTGTGATTGTGATGGACACTTGCTTAGATACTGTTGTTCAAAATAAAACCAAACTGCATCTAAACTGTATTTCAGACATTGCCTCTCCTCCAAGGTGACTCTGATACTTAACTCCACAACTCAGCACTTCTGTTTTTCTCACAGCTTTTCTCCAAGGATTCCTTGTATAGTAAGACTGACACATAATCCATTTATACTTCAGTCTCAGTAAAGAACAACAGGCCTCTAAATTACATTTGATTCTCTCAAACACCACCAGGGGACAGCTTATCCCAGATCAGAACACCAGAATTGGGGTCAATTTCACTTTTAGTCTCCAGAAAATTACCACATTTTTAAAAACTCTCTCAAAACTGAATAAAAAATCTCAGGAGCATTGCTGTCTGCTATTTACTCGTTGCTGGGGTCTACAAAGCGCCAACCCAATGTTTCCAGAGCATGACATAATGAATTGTGACACATAGAAAGTCATTATCCAAAAACAGAGAGGAAGACCAGCCAAGCCAGACCAGATTGGTTAACTGTTTAGTTTGCCTTCCAACAGGTGGCTGACAACACAACTCAGATTAAACCGAACATGACAAAGTGATGTTTTGATGTAATTAAAATGCGGTGCTTCCAGTCTATTTTCCTAAAGATCACCTATTCTTCTATACTGTGTGACACAAGTTTGAATCCTGTGAGCATACATAATGACCATATCCATTACCATCAATCATTACTTGTTGTGCAAGTTGACAAGACAATCAGCTAAACCTGTCGCAGGTCTGAAAGGAAAAAGACAATATCGACCTGATGGACAGAGCTGCTACCCTGACAGGAAGGTATCTGGTGTCAGCTTTGTGCTTTATTGCTGAAACTCTCTTGTGGTCTATTTTCATGCATTAAAAGAGGCAGACAGAGAGCTTAGGGGATGTACCTATAAAGCTGTCAGTGTTGTCAGAGCGAGGCAGCTCTAAATAAAAGAGACAGATCTACGGAAGACTGAAACTTCAAGCACTACAATGATGCTAAACTTGCTCTGTTGCTACAAAAATATTTTAAAGAATCTTGAGGCTGAGGGGAAAAAACGTTCCATGACAGCATCCTAAACCCAAAGTGAGACACAGCTCAAGGGCTAATTTAACAGTGAAGTGTATAAGCAACCCGAGACTTGACTGGTCAACATCTCGCTTTTCTCTGTCTGTCTGCTGGTTAAATGGTTGGCATAGCGCCTGCCAAGCTCAGCTGCTCGATGAAAATCCACAGAACAGTAATTAAATGAAATGCAAGCTGGGTCTAGACGACTGGCCGTGTGGACGGCAGCTAAATTTTGTAGGTCAACTCAGTGGGGGAAGTTTCTGTCTAGCATCCGAATCAGAGGCGAGACACCATTAAAATATAATACGAGACGTGCTGAATGGATAGATGTGCAGTGATTCCCCACCCACTGAGATAAATTGGTGGGCCACACGCTGATGTCAACAACTTGTCCAATAATCCCCGTCAACAAACAGGCAGCATGACTTAGTCCTTCTTTGACTGTCATCTAACAGCCTCCCTGTTGTCTCACCCCCTCTCGTTTGCTGTGCTGTCAGAGCTTCAACATCTTGGGGATGTAGAAATTTTGAGGAGGATGAAGAGGATGAAATTATAGTGAGTGAGTTGAATCAACAGCTGCTGGGAAGAGGGGCACATTGCAATGCTGGGGGAACTGCCCGGGTCAGGTAAACAACACCTTTTTGTTCTGTGGAAACAACTGCGCAATGTCTGCATTCCAAGAATGTAAATGGGATTGTAAATAGTACGGCAGTAGTGTTTTGCCCCCAAAGCAAATACATCACACTTTCCCCCTCCCAATTAGTCAATTAAAGGGACAATGACAATGTAGTTGTATCTGCACATGAACAAAGTGAAACTTCTGTTTACCCACAGCACCCACAGCACCCGGCTCATTTCCCAGCAAAAGTCGACCAAAACCAAGCACCGTCCAGGTCGCAGTGCGTCACCCACCAGTGGGAGTGTTGTGGTCCGCTGTGGCGCAGTGTATTCCGGTTGTTGTAGGTTTTCTACCTTTAGAGTCAAAGCGAATAACGCAACCCTTCGTCTCTGTTTTCTTTGGTCATGCAGTACCAATTTAAAAAAGATCTGCATCTATCTCCTGCATAGACAGCCAAGTTTTATGAAAAGACCATCTGTGAAACACCCCTTTGACTGATCATCTCAGCCTTCAGTCCCGCCATCAGTCAGGAATGTGGCTTGGCTGTAGCAAATACCAAGTTAACTAATTTGCTTTAAATTCAAAACTTTTTATAAGAAGATGATCCCATATTTTACCACATCTACTGGCTGCTACGAAAACGTATTATCAGAATACAGAGTATATTCACATCTAGCTCATTTGGAGCACCCCCAGGTTTTGTTCATTTGTACGTACTGTGAGTAAACACAGACATCGCACTCAGATGCGGAGCAAAATAGACAGGAAGGTGGAACTGTGGAGTGGTTTGGTTGCAGTCAGAACGCAGTGGAAAGTACCATCTGAAACAACAGGCTCCCGCGTTGCTGCCATTTAAAGATAATCTAATCAACTTTACCAGATGCAACGTCTGAAGAGCAATTGTTGCACAAGTGTGTGCTGGAATGCACCCATTAGAGCCCATCTCCGAGGCGAACTCTTGAGGCGGCACGTCTTAATAAAATGCATCAGGACATTGTTTTCTAATCGCAGTTGAGAGGCTCGCTGGAACTGGACATTTTGTTCACTGAATGAAGACTGGCATACGGACCACATACAAACAATTTTAAAAAAATACACTGTTGATGCTCCATAATTGAAAAGATAATGAAATAAACTAACACTGATGCGCATTTTTCTATATTCCAAAATTAAATCCTCTGTTTACACTATCTTTAGCTGGGTTTATTCCACAGGAAAATAAAATACATGCTAGATTCTCCCATAGTGTTCATGACACTGTGAGGCTGTGTGAGACCACTGAGACCACCTGAATTGGAGAAACAGCAGCAGAGTTCTCACTGGGAGGCTCAGCTACTTCAGGCACAACCACATCATCAGCATGGTCGCTCCTGTCAGTCACCATCTCTGCCACACAAGAACAAACGTGGCTTGCTGCAATGACATCATCACTGTGTGCAACCAAACAGTGGATCACATTGCATCAAATCCAAACCCTGACAGTACCGTGCACACATCATCACATCACGAATAACAAACTCTCCTCACCACCACCCCCAAAGCTTACAATGTAAACACTAAGTTCTGTGAGAAAAACACTTCAGTGGACCCTGCTGACAACTTCCCACCCATATGAAGCTTTGCCATGTACGAGGGTAAACAAACACATCAAGAGACATGACATGACAAGCCATTTCTCACGGTACCCAGTTGGCTGGAAAACCTTTTGTCATAGCTTCTTACTGACTAAGAACTGAAACAACTGACGGACTCTGAGGTGCACACAAGTCTCACCGAAGCTAAAACAACTACTGTGGCGATGTTAGCTAAGAATGCTAATTAGCTCCTAACTCAGCTAGGTCTGCTACATGGCCTTGTCTTGACAATCTGCGCACTTCAATGACAGAAGCTGGGAGAGTTGACAGCCGGGCTGCAACACGTCTGGAGATGCCAAATCAATGGGCTGCTCCTGGACAGCGCAGGCTTCGTCGCTGCAGTCAATACTGTTTACCTTTCTCACGCCTTTGTAGATATAAAAGTAGAGTTCCCGGCCCACATTGAAACAGATCCTGTCGCCGTTGCCGGACTGGTCGTTTACATTGACGAAGGAGACCTTGACGGGATTGGAGCCCTGCGAGTTGAAAGGCACCCTGTTGGGGCGGCTGTATTCGGAGTGAGTGAGGAGTTTGTAGACGCCTTCTCGTGTGGTGAATTGAGTTTTAATTTCGTTCATCTCCTTCCCTCCTCCCTCCGCCGCCATCTTGGAAATTGGCGTTCATCCTTGTCCGAACCCCGGATGTTACCAACAGCGCATGCGTCGAACCGTTGAAGTCCTGCAGCCATGCGTACAAAGTCATGTGAGTCAAAACTAGAAAAATAAACAGTGTGTGACGGCAGAAACCAGCTTCAGACAAGATAGTCCGCTCTTAACAGACTAAAATTGTACAATGAATACATCTGACAGACAAATTTCACCTCTTTACTACAGTTTCTCTCTAAAAACAGATAGCTGCAATTTATTTTATGACACAAAATAGAGAATGTCTGTTATAATATTTGATACTGCCAACGTAGATACAGTTAAAGGGCAATATTAAGACCTAATTGTGTATAAAACATAAGCATTAGCTCTCCATTATAGTTATAATTACACGGACAGTCAGCTTCCAGTGGTGTCTGCCATCAACTGGAAACATTTGATTACATAACACATCTGCAGAAAGTGTGATATGCTGCCACCCTCTGGTCAGCTGAAGTCATAACACCCACACTAGACGAGAAAATTCTAGTTTTCTATCAAATACGAGGTTGTATTTACTGTGTAGTCCCGCATTTGAAAACCTCTGTGTGTGAGTTATTTATGGTAAAATGCTTTGTGCTGGACGGTCTCATTACTGACAGCTTGCTTTGATTATTTCAGCACTGCTCATTATAAACAGTACTTTACAGGATTGCAGTATTTTTTGTGTAGCTACTCAGCCACAATCTGATTTCATACAACCCCAGCTTTAGTTTTCTCAGTGGGAAAATAGACTAAAATTGGACTTAAATTTGCAACACTGATTTAATGCTATTAAAAACTAATGTGTGCAGTGGTCTGTGCAAATCTTAAGGTGCTTGTTAGAGACTGGTAAGACAGTTTGTCTAAATTGTTCTGGTGAGAAATGAGCTAGAAATGTTTTGTACATGCAGGCCTGACAGGTTTCATGATTATTCTCCAGTTCATCCTCCAGGTATTTTATTAATCCCTGTTCAAATATGAGATGACTGGTTCTCATTTAGACCTGGTGGAATAAACTTTCCACAGCCTGTTGTGTCTTTACAGTGTTAAATGTTGCAGACCTGTGCTGAATTGAAGCTGACAAAGTTATTGAACAAAGCAGAATATCAACACAACAGAGAATGTTGAGTGTTGTGAACGTCTCAATGGTGAAATACACAGCAAATAATCAATAGTCAATGGCTTCTGAATTAAAGTAGCACAGAGAGGCCACACGATGGTGCTGTTTTCCAGGTTACTGTGTCTCTCTCTGGACTTTGTGCTCTTCTTTCCCACAGTGACCACTTCAGAAGACATTTTCTTCAAAGTTTGCCAACCTTCACTGAGGTCTTCGTCTTATTTTGCAAATGCTGTACACATGTTTCATGTCTGGTGTCTGAGTGACACACATGCTCTGCCAGAGAGTCCAGCTAAGGATGTAGTCCAGCTGGATGGGGAATGTGTTCAGAGCAGCCATATTTAAGAGAAAGAAGAGCAAAAAGAGACGAACAGATGAGTTCTAAAGTGAAATCCTGGCTCATAACACATTTTTTAGATTTATTTGTCATAGTTGTAAAGACACTCAAACATGTTGCTCCATATTGATTCATGTACTCCAGTCTAATAGTGCTTCCTAGTGGTTATTTGATGTAAGGTACAACATAAATACTGGAGAGGATATTGGCATGCTTGTAACCTCTTGAAAGCTTCTGCATCCCTGAGCATCCATACACAGATATGTTGGCAGACCATCCATATCTTGGGCGGAAATTAAGAGGAAATGATGGCTCATCTAACATTACATTATAATGGATTCATATCAGATGCAGCCATCTTAGCCAGAACCATATAAATACTCAACTCCTACTTTCAGGTTGTATGTATGGCATCAGGGTTTCCTGGTAATGGGTTGTTGAAGGGGAATAAAAACACCTTGAAAGAGTATTTCTGTGAATGTATTTTACAGGTAAATTGAGAAACAAGTGGACTGAAGATAAGTGGCATACAGGAAAACAAGACTTATGGAAAAGTTTTTATTTCATCACAAAACATAACATTTACTTTAACAAAATACGACACACGTTTTGAATCACTGTAGGTGATGGCATCAAATAAGAATTACATCCAAGACATTTTTTAAAAGGAAGACACAAAGGGTGGTTATACCCGCCATGGAAAACCCCCTGCATATTATTAACATCATGTATTGTAGCTATGCTAGGTCATGATTGTCTGTGGAAAAGCAATATCAAATACAAACTCACAATAACAAAACACAAATGCAGACTGTGATATCCTCTCAAGGCTTGCACACTATGTGTACTTTAATGGATTTTTTTTCCTTTTTTTTTTTTTTTTGTTAGCTTTGAGCTTATTCTTGGTGTTTCTTCCTATTCATGATCAACCTTGTTTTTAGAGCAGTAGGTGAGTGCTGCCAAGTTTTGCTCAGAAGAAAAACATAAATTGGATGACTTTGAAGATTATACCATCCAGCTTTAGGTGAAACCAATTCAGCTGTACTCACGTGGTAATACAAACACGGAACATATCAAATATGTTCTGGTTAATAACTGCAATACAAAAAGTGTAAAAAAAATCTTACATAACCTCTAACTGACCTCCAGACAGGACTCACCAGTATATACTGCTTCCTCAGGATACGCACAGTATATGAATCACCACACTGTTTGTATATAGCCATGAATCAAGGTTTGTTAACACAGACACTCCAATTATGTTCATTTACAGCAGTGGTTCCCAAACTGCGGGGTGGGGCCCTCTGGAGGGGCACAGAGGTATTGCAGGGGGCACAAACTGGTTAAAATGCAGATTGAAAACCACAAAAGGTGAACCATTTTCCAAGCAGATTATTTTGAAATGTCCGACATACGTGTAACTAATAACATTTCGCTAAAGCCCTCCATCAAAGGCTGTCGAGCTTTGGATGCTATCCACACGCTGAAGCAATGTGAGTGTGAGTCAGATGGTAATGACTAGATTAAACTGAGTTAATCTGCTCTAATATTAACTGCAAACATTGGCATGTTCTGCATCATACTATCTACAGCTGTGACATGAATTTAGAGTTGAGATAAGAGAACTGTTATTATGTGGGATTACAGGGTACATGGGAGCGAATGCAATCACATCAGAGTAACGTGTACTATAATACTGGCTAACAATCCCTACCCTGCAACACAAAAATACTATTTTTCTATGTCTTTATATGAGCTGGTGAGGAGGCTGACCTTTTGGACATGTAACTTTCGCAATGCAGTTTGTCTTCATATGAATGTTATTTGAATATATTATCCTATGCTTTTGTTTGTGTGGGCTGGGAGAGGAGGGGGCAATCATTTGGATGGCTTCCACAGGGGGTTAGGCATGACAGAAAGAGTTTGGGAACCACTGATTTACAGTAACAATATCTCCTTGACAATAACATTGGAGCATTATCAACAATAAATAAATCAGCCTTTTATTCTATAAAAAGAAATGCTATAATTATTGTAAAGTGTCAAATTGAGCACCATGGTATCCTAGTAACTGCAAGGATACAAAAAAAAAACAAACGTGGATTAATAAATGTCACCGCACTCCCAACAGGAATGATAGCCGAGGCTACGTCGCCGGTCCATTTCGTCTTAGCGCTGGATGCGAGTTTCACCGAGCATGACAAAACCTGTGAAAGATGGCATAGCTAACGCTGAGTCTGTCCAGATATAAAATAGGAATGTCACCGTAAAGTCTAAACACAGGAGAGGAGTAGAGCTGGAAGGAGAAATTTAAACAAACATTAGTCAGACCCACTCAGGTTCCCCCACTGCAGAGCTGGAGCAGTGAGGGAAGCAAGTGACTCTGGGATAGACATCTTCCAAATCAAATACATTTAAATCACGGGAAAACATCTGGGGATTTCAGAAGTTTGGTTTAAATTGAGCATGTACGCATGTACGACACAGTATTGGCCATTATCTTGCTTTGGCTTCTTGCCGTCTGCTGAGAGGTGAGGTAGAGAACTGTATGAACGGAAGGCCTGCTGTTTGCTGACTTATGGCCTCGATTGCATGGTGACGGTGTTTGCGTCTGGAGGGTTGCTCGGCTGTATGAGAGCTTGAGGATCTCTGCGCCTCACACAGGAAACTGCCCTGAGCCTGCTAATGCACTGGAGTGTGTGTGTTTGATTCTATCTGAGAGAACATTTTTGCTCATGTGTGGGCATGTCAAACAGTTAATGTATAGATACAAATATATATATTGTGTTGAGAAGAATGTCCAGCGAGTTATGCTTCTCCATAGGCAGAGGCCTTGTCTTTTAACAGGTCCAGACACAAGTGACAGCTCCAGCTCCCTGTGGAGAGAGAAAGAGAGGCTGAAATCCTTGTCCTTCTTGCTTTTTTCCATATATAGCCTTCGCTTGTAGCCTCTCTCAGATATACAGCACATGACATATATAGTTTCAACCCGCTGATGGATAATGCATAATGTATGAGAGTGGCTGTCGTACCTTCTGGAGGCTGGGTCATTGGGGGCTTCAGGCAGTACATGTGGTATCCTCTGTCGCAGTCATCACAGAACAGCAGCTGATCCTACATATGCAGCACACAAACATCTTAAATATATAATCTATAAAAAAAAAAGTGTAGAGGGCAGAAGAATAAAAATCAACCCTGCCTGGATAAGGATAGAAATGCTGAAGTAGGTGAATCAGATTGCAAAGACAGCTAGAAATGTGTCTCACATTGTGTTAAAGGCCAGTTAGCAGCATTTATGAGCTATAAAAGAGGTCTGGCAAGTAGCACTGTGAGCTTTCAAAGCATCATGGGACAGCTTATGGAGCTTCAAAGAGGCCAAATCTTTTATGCCCCAACTTCTGGACACAGCTGTCAAAAAATGCTGAAACTATTCCGTAGAATTAGATATATACAATGAGAGAGATTTTCAAGTGTTAAAGGTCCAATGTGTAAGATTTAGGGGGATCTCTCTGCAGAATATGGCCCTTTACCCTGTTGGATAAAGTAGATTATAGCTAATTCCTGTCTCATGGTGTTGAAAGATCCAGTTTAGCCACTTTAATCCAATGTGTTCTGTGTTACTGCATACTGTGGGCGTACTCTTAAAGGTCCAGTGTGTAGGGTTTAGGGGGATCTATTGGCAGAAATGGAATGTAATATCTAGAAGTCTGTTTTAATAAGTGTATGGTCATCTGAAAATAAGACTTTTCATTATCTTAGAATGAGCTCTTCATATCTACAGAGGGAGCAGGTCCTCTTAAACAGAGTCCGCCATATTGCACCACCATGTAAAGTTGACATGCTTTTTGTAATCATTTTTCATTCTTAGCAAAATATGGCTGAGGTAAAAAAGATTATGGCATCAGGGATTTATCTAGCTATAGTTTATATAGCTATAGCTATAGTGCAATAGCTGCTTGGCATGTTTGGTTAAATTCAGGGTAATGTATTGCCTATGACAGGCTGAATGCTGACTGTGGAAAGGTCACAATATCAAAAGGAAACAAGTCAAGTTTAGCATGCGTCAGAGCAAATTCAAAGGGAAATCTTTTAAAAGCATTCAAACGCTAACATTTCTGGAGCTACAGAGGATCGTATGTTCTCCCACAGTATACATACATCGTTCTCCGACGTGCCACAGATGCTGCAAGACTTGCACTCTATGCACTGCCACTGGTACGTCCTCACTGCCTGCATCATGTTGTCAGTGAACTGCAGACATGTGGGGTGACCTGCGGAGGGACGGCGAGGAGAGACGAGAACAGTGAAGTAAGAAGGAAGGGGTCACTTCAAAGCAAAGCCAGTGGAGTTTCAGCGGGTGGGCGTGTAGCAAACGCTCTGAATTGGAGCTGACAGCAGAGAAAGACTGACACATTTACATATTTACATAATTCATCAGATGTAGATTTACACTGTCTGCAGCTGCATCTGCTTCAGGCTCTGCAGTGCAGCAATGATGTGTCTTCTGTTAACCGCTGCAGTGGTCAGATGGTCATCTGATGTAAAAATGTCCTTTTGCTTGAGTAATTGATTAAAACGCTTTGCCCTGGTTGATATAAATAACACTGCCATGTCTTTATCAGAGCCAGCAGTGCTTGCTAATGGTGTCTGTGAATCAGACAACTCTAGTTGCACCCATAGTGCTGACAGTCCATACAGCTGGATGAAATGTAGCATCAAAAGCAATCTAGCCACAAAAGACAAGTGATTATATGTCTGGAAACAAACACAAGCAGTGATGTGTGTGCAGGAAATCACAGCCAGACCACATTTTATCATCTTCCCATAAATCTCTAGCAGAGACAACAAAATGAGCGGTGGTGTAAATTGTCGTCTACTTCCCCGTCTTAATAACAAACATTTTACAGCTATTGCCAATGTCTTTTAAAGCCTCCCCGCAGCTTCACAGTGCCGCCAACATCTCATACAAACACAGCTATCTACATCAACCTGCTATCAATGGGGTATCAATGAGCCATGAATGAGCCATAATCAAGGATGAAGGGATTTATATTTGGACTGGGAAAGCAGCCAGAAACACTGAACATTCCCAATCAGCCTGTGATGGGTGAACAAAGGGAGACGTGACAGAGAATGTTTAAACTGCTGCCTGCCACAGAATTAAACTGAGGAATTAAAGTCAGGGATTAAATTAGCTGTGGCAGTTTAAAAGGTGGCCTATCAGTTGAAATGGATGGCGCAGAGCAGCAGGCAGGAGAAAAAAGCATCTCTGCTCAGCGTCTACTGATAAAAGAGAGGCCTTAAAGACAGAGAGGAGCAATTGAGTGCCGACTGGCTCTTACCTCTCAGCTACCTGTCCTCTTTAGCCAATGGAGTGACTCAAGAGTCCACGTTCATCCCTCCCCCTGCCACATTAGTGGCCATTCATGTAATTAATTCCTTTTTCTCTGGTCCATCGCATTGACCTTTTCAGTCCAGAATGAAACAGGCTGCAGCCATGATGGTGATTACCTCACGCAAGCAAAGTCAAGTGGAAGGAGATAATTGTTTGTTTATGAGTAATGGAAAATGTCAGTAAAATCCATGTGAGCATGGTTAAAAAAAAAAAAAAGCCATTGTATCCATCAGGGACAAAATTTTCATTTGACAACATTTCCAAGAAAATGATGCCGTTAATTGAAAATGTTCAAAATAAACCTGGAGATTTTTCTGGTGGACGTGCCTTCAAGGGGAGCCACTGTAGTCCAGTCTGCGGTTTCAGACATTTACTCAGGAGATGATTTTTCATTGCCATGAGGTCCAGCTAGTCAAGAGGTCCCTTTATCAGCCACAGCATCATGACCATCATCATCATCATCATCATCGTCTGAAAGCAAAATGTCTTCCAGCTCTGCGTCTTCAAAGCCATGAAACGTGGAGGCCTCGCTGTCTGACGCGCTGCCGAACAATTCCTCAAGAGCGCTCAGCTTCCTCCAATCCTTCTTCGCTCCTCCTCTTCCAGCTACCATGAAAACATCAGCGTCAAAAGCAACATAGACAAGGCCACACACTCTCGCAGCTGTTCTAACAAAATCTACCGTAGCAAGAAAACATGTCGCCTGCTGAAATGAACACTCTGCTCTCTCATGGCACAAGACGCTTGAGCTGATTGGAGACATGTTATGTCCGTGATATCCAGCAGAGGCGGCTTTGGGTAGTGTGGAGCAAAAATAAAAGGGGGGGGGGGGGGACAAAAATGCAGCCAGAAGGTAATGCATGAAAACCGAGCAACAAAGGAGTGAATGCATGTCATGAAAAGGCAGAAGTCCGTACTGATGGATGAGGCTGACATGGAGAAGCATGCAGGATGGAAGCAAGCAGCAGAGCCTGTACATCAATGTTATTTTCTGGGGTCGGCTCTCACTTCTCACGGTCGACAAGGCTCATTGACAACCCATTGAAAAGACACTGTAGCAACATGAAAGCTCAATTCAATGCATGAAGGTATAATCAGACCTCTATCATCAGGTAAAGACACAGGTTGGTTTGAACGGTGATGACTCAGAATAACTATTGACATGAGGCTAGCACCAACTAAAATTGACTGTGTAAACGTTACTGTTTAAGATACTGCCCAAAGTAACTATTAATCTAAATTGATATTTGATGCAGAGCGTTAAACTGCGTCACATTTGTGGCCATTATGAAAGCACCATTTAAGTCTGTGAACCAACATAAACATTGCAAGGAAGCGAGGAATAGACATGAACAAGATTGTGGATAAAAAGGAAGTAAAGAGAAAAGAAATGATGCGTAGTAGACACAAATTAAAGTGTGAGACTAGCAAACAACTCATTTCTGAAAATCTCCTGCAGGAGTGGTTTGGTATTTTGGGAAATCTGCTTATTCGTTTTCCTGCTGAGAGTTAGACGAGAAGATCGATACCACGCTCATGACTGTGGGTGAAATGTGAAGCTACAGGTTAGCTTAGCATAGCTGCATTTGTGCTAAGCTAAGCTAACCATCTGCTGGCTGTGGCTTCATATTCACTGTACAGACATGAGACTGGTATTGATCTTCTCATCTCTCTGGGCGGGAAAGTGAATAGGCATATTTGGTAAGAGTGGTTTTCTTACTGTGCCATTGAGAACACTCATATGACATTCTTTAATATCCACTCATTTTATTGACAAGAAAACAAAGCTATGACTTGTGGTCTACCCTCCATAAAGGTGCTTATAGGCTATGATGTGAAGACTGGGGACTCACCCGAGCGTCCACAGTCAGAGCAGGACACCAGCTCCTCAGCCTGGCCTGTCTTCCTGTTGGAGTCCTGGTCTCCCAGGCAGAAGTCACAGTAGTCGTTGGGGATGATGACGCCATCTGGGCCCTTCTGAGCTGTTGGCAGATACATGTAATGAGAAGAAAACATGAGCTTTCCCGCAGCTTTCTGACGTTCTATGTAATTAAACGTTCAACGGCATCTTACGTTTGTGGTTGTCCGAGCTATGTGGAGGAGACGGGGCCATCTCTGTTTCCTTTTCCTCCTCACCCTCCTCCTCCGCCAGGTGAGTGTGGGTGTAGTGGTAGCTCAGGCCAGGCCGGTTCTTGTAGCGCTTTCCACAGACTTCAGATAAAACATCACACAATCCATTAGAAACACATAAAACCTTGTGCAAAGAAGAAGTGCAAAAATGACAATGTATAAATAGGTTGACCATAACAACCTTATCACCCAACAAAAGCACATTATGGGAGTAGAGAGTGTTGCTGAGAGAATATATTACTGCTGAGACTGTGAGAAAGACGCTTCATCTGTGACATATTTCATGCTAAGAATGTTTTATTAGCTAACATACACAGCACTTAATTGATATGAAAATCCACAGACTTATTGACAAGTCTTTCACAAGGAAGTCGAGTGAATAGATGTGGAGTCAGGATACAAGAGGTGTGCCAAAGGTGCAGTATCTGCCTACAACCATTTTCAAAAACAGATCATAACGAGCACATCAACAATCAAAGGTGGGAGACTGACAGGCACCTTTTTATCCTGCTGTTGCCGTACTGTGAAGCTGTGGAAGTCACACATTTTGTGCACTAATAACATGAAAACTAGATTTTATAGTCTACTACTGTAGTAGTTCTTGGAGTTGTTAATAAGCACATTAGAGGTGTAGCCATGATAGAAGCTGAAAGTTGAAGTATTGTTTTTGCTGCGTTCTTTGCTACATTCTGCGGCCAAATTTGCATATTTCACCACAAGGCTGCAGAGCTTCACCATGTCCATGTGAACTCACTCCCATGGTTAAAAACTCATCTCAAAAAGAAATTCCATCCAGTGTAAAGACTTCTACGATGGCTACATTTGTGGATCACTTCACAGCTATTGAGGCCTTAAGAACCATGCATCCCACAGTTCGACATTAGCTGCTGCTGAGGCATCATTTGGTGCATGCCTTGCAGAGAGTGAGCATTAAGGCACATAGCGTAGCGTTAGTATCATGCAATGCTTGCACTGAATTCAGGAAAGGACGCCTGGACTAGAATAAAGCATTTAAAGCGTTAGATATCTCCAAGGGATTCGCATTCAGTCAGCCATTCCCACACCAGATGCCCATAAGCAAAAAGGCCAATCATAAAGACAGTTCAAGGAGCCCCTAGAAAGACAAGATGGCGACAGGTTCAGATACCTTCTTCAGCCTTTTTTGAGTTATGCTTTTGTTTGTATCTATCTGGAACAGAGAAGACACAAAAGCAAATAATGAAGGAAAGACAGAACAAGACACAAAAGATTCATTTCTTCGAGCGTGGCTATCTCTGCATCCCCATGGCAATCCATTCCGGGGGGATTCTGCCCAAGTACGTAGGTGGCATGCTAGTCAGGTCTGGATTAACAGCAAACTCTTTTTTCATGCTGCAGAGGACCGCTCTTAGAACAGAAGGAGGAGGGGCTATTCTTGAAAGATGAGAGAAAATGGCTTGTCCGCTAGATTCTTCTACATAAGAATTCGGTGCAGGCATATTGAGAAACGTTTCCTGGCAATACGTCATGAAGGAATAGAGGAGTTCTTTCGTAATAGCCAGATAAGGAGAAGAGTGTTTTGTCACTTCCTTGAGCTTTGGGAAGCTCTGTGATGCTGAATTTAGGTAAATTAACAGGTAAAGCAGAAAGCTAATCACACATGATGTACAAAGCTTTCTGTTCTCTTACTGTCGCAGACGTAAGGTTTGTCCTGGTCGTCCATGTTAACGGGTTCTGTCCTTCTGCGAGTGGATCCTCTGTTCTGAGCGGAAACACAACCACATGACGTAGAAATAAGTGTCACTTAATACACTTCGTAGATTTTGTATTGATGAAACTATTAGCTATTCTCTTACGCATGCCTGTGCACACACTCACTTTGCCTCGGTTTCTGTTCTTTCTCTTTGGAGTATCCAGTTCAAAGTCTTCATCATCATGGAAACCGTCCCCATTTTCGTCTGCTTCCAGAACTCTCTACAGAGCACAAGCACACACATATGAGAAGAGAGAGGGTTGGATATAGTAAAAAAAATCTGTGTGACGACATAAGAAAGGATTTGATTTGATAATTTCACACCTGTCAGTTGCAAGCCCTCATTTAAATCTTCATATTTGTTTGTAATACCAAACTTTTCTTGCATTGACCAAAGCACACATACCTTAATAACGTACGATACTGTACATAATTCACACATAATAAAATACCTGTATTTCCAGCAACGTCTCCTCTTCCTTACAGAGGTTGTTTTTTTTCTCCAGCAGGCTGTCCGCCCTCAGGAGGGCCTCCAAGGCTGTGGCATCCCCTGTGGGAGCCTCCCGTTTCGGGGCCAGCTCTGCTTCTGAGAAGGAGGTGGCAGAAGAGAATAAGAGCATGTGGGGTGACAGTTGCAGGTGTGTGTGTGTTAAGAGTTGCCATCCTCACTGACACTTGTTTGGTGACCATGCTAAATACAGTAGTTTCCTCTACCGCAGAGGGAGGGACCCTCCAGCCCCCAGGCTGTATCCAGCCATCAAGGCAATTCATAAATACAAAAAAGCAATTACTTTTTTCAGCATTAAAGAAAATAACATAAAATGGTAAACTAGCACGTTCGTCCAAATGGCCCCTGAATGTAACACACGGAGCAGCTGAACACATCGGTGCATCATGGGAACTGTCAACAAAATGCAAGTAGATGCAGATGAGTGTGTGCCAGTATGTTTAAGCTAGTTTTCGGGATGAGCTTGCAGTGATGAAAAAGGCTAATCTAGAGCATCATTACAGCTCTAACATGTGCTAGACTGGATGAGTTGCAAGGACAAACATGCTTGGATAACACTAATGCCATCTGCCTGAGAGAGAGAGAGAGAGAGAGAGAGAGAGAGAGAGAGAGAGAGAGAGACAGACAGACAGACAGACAGACAGCCAGCCTACAACATGAAATCACTAAGCTGCAAAGCAATGACTAACAACTGAGAGCAGCTCTTTCTGCCTCTACAAACCTGGAAAAACTAGCTAAAACAAGCTGTGAGTACCACCACCATCATCATCATCATCATCATCATCATCATCATCATCATCATCATCATCATCATCATCATCATCACCACCATCTAACATCAGGCTCTTTGCCAAAGAGAAGCAGTTCCAGCCAACACAGAGGTTAGTGTGATATATGTGATCAATAATTTAGTACAGCTTTGTGCCAGACATCCTAATGAGAAAGCACTTTCAAAAAGTGGATGCACATGACTATTTCGAGTAGATGGAAGACCAAAGCACAGAACATGTGTCAGTATCAATGTGTAAGTCTTCCCTCTGTATATGATGCAAACAGTGTTTTACTGACAGCGGCATGGCAGGATGGCAGCATCGATAAAAAAAGGTGCGCAGTAACACAGAGGAAATAATGAACTGAAAATAAAAAGAACACAGCTCATAGGCCTAAACTGCATCCCCAGTATCTCTCTTTCTTGCCTCTACTTCATCTTTCTCTCTCCCCCTCTTTGAACTGTCTGTCCTCGTCACTGAACTCTAACAATGGCATGAAAACAGAAGAAAGAGGGATGTGATAAGAAAGGCAGAGAGTGAGCAGGGCTACTATTCTCATTGAACACAGAGCTGCTTTACCTCCCTGTCTCCTCCTTTCCCTCCTCCTCCTCTTCTCATTTCTTTGTGTCTATTTGTACAGGTTGACTTTGACACAGACATTTCCTCCCTCTCCACTCTGTAACCCTCACCACAATCCCTAAACCTGCTCCTGCAGCCCACAAAAATATGCCACCACCTCTGTTCTCTGTTAGCACCCTCCCTCCTCTTCTATACTAAATCCCTCCTTCATTTGCTGTCCTCTCCCCCATTTCTTTGACCTCACCCATCCTCCTTCCTCTCTATAACCTCCTCACCTTCCCCTCGACTCTCCAGGGCAAAAGTGGTGGAGAGAATGAGGAGATGAGAGTTCCAGCATAAAGGCGCCGTGAACAAACACACAAACACAACCACACAAACTGTAGTGATGTGAATTGGCCTGCGTTTCACACTGGAGGTGTGGGAAATGTAGGATCCCGAATTTTTAGAGCTTGGCCCATACTAAGGACTTGAGTTGAACATGAGAAAAACCTGCATGATATAAGATGAGATAGACTTTATTTATCCCACAATGGAGGAACTTCACATAATAATTAATTCACAGAATTATCGCAATCTTATGCATTTGCTTGCACCTCTTTGTTTGTAAACCTTGTCAGTTTACACTGAGGGAGGCAAAATGGCTGCTGAGCTGAGGCCACTCGCACGCTGAGCTGAAGAAAAAGCAGAGGATCTTCAAAAAAAAGGAAAAAAAAGAAATTCAATTCGGGTTTCAAAGTGTTTCAACCTCGTGACAGAGCCTCTGTGTATCTTCACACACACAGACAAACCTCTCTACTCAGGAAGCATTAAATAAACATAAAGCATTTCCAAAAGCCTGAAAGGGGAGCACTCACATTCCTCTGTCGTGTTATGATAGATATCTGGGCCAAACTGCAGAATTGGATCTCTGCAAAACAAAACCGGAGACTTGTATTCTCTTTCTTTTCTTTCCTTTCCTTAGCAACAAAGGCTTTCCTACGCCTGTTAACTGCAGCATATCACTAGTTTTCTGTCCCTTTACGTGCTTTGGTTGGTTGCTTGCAGCTCTGGGGAGTTTCTTCTCTTTTTTTCCCCTCAGAAATGTCCTCTGCTTGAAGCTGAATCGTTCTTGGTGGAGAGCTCTGGAGTATTATATTGCGTCTGGAAGACAGCGAGGGGGAAACAATAGTGTGGCAAAGCCGAAACAAAGACTTGCCTTTATTTCTCCCCCTTATCGGGTTCCTGGGGCATTCCTTTGCTAAAAATCCCCTGTAACACACACATATGCACGCATGGATGCACATGTGCGCACACATAGACACACATATAAAAAGCACACACTTCCACCTCATAAGACTCACTTACATTCTAATGCCTCATGGACAAATGATTACAGAGGCCCAGTTAGGGTGCTTCTGTGCTGCAACGGAGAGCGAGAGTCATGTGTGGGGGTGTTTGTGCACTTATGTATGTGTGTGTGTGTGAGTCTACTGCCAGAGAACAGTGAGAGGAGGCATTGATTCAGGGGAGAGAATGAACCTGGAGACCTGGCGAGAGAGACGGGCTAACCAGAGCCAGATGGTCAGATAGCGAACATTAACGCCACCGAGCACGCCTTAAGCTCTGTGCAGCTATTGAGAGCACGGGGGAACATACACAGCATAAATGTGCATTCAGATGAAAGTAGCGGACGCATCAATTAAAGTGGCTTCCATTGTATAACTGTGGGTCAATACCGCTGTGGCCACGACATTCACTGTGCATGCATGTCAATGCGCTGGATGTGCTGTTTGTCTTACCTAGTCGAAGCTCACACAGGCGTAGCTGGGGATCCAGGGGTGGGTGGAGTCGCCTCTTCTTTCTCCAGCAACGAGCAGGGTAGGTATACATCTGTCCTGCTGCCTGACCTGGACATGCACACACACGAACACATGTTCACATATACAGACGCACACACATGCGGAGACACAGGCACACAGGAAGAATTTTAACAACCATTGGCAAGCATTCCATTTTAACAAAACTTGCATTGAGACCCTTGCACACACCCACACACACACACACACACACACACACACCCAGTGGACTGGTCTTATTTCCCTGACACTTAATATGTCCCAGTTTCAGCACTCAGGCTAATGGTCCACATATTCAGACAAATCTGCCTCTAATGGTCCAGAAAGTGTTTGTCATGCAACACCTGACATTTTAGGCACTTTATCCATCATATCAGTGCAGAAATGTTACTTAATGTTAAGGGTAGATATATTCAGTTTCACTTCAATTAACAATTAAAATAATTTCACCAAAGCAGACTTCTTGTACTTGAGTTGAATATTTTGGTCCCTGTCCTTGTGTCTAATCATAATCTGCCATTAGCACAGACTGAGAAGGAGGGAAAGAAGTGGGTTTCTTTTTTTTTCAGCATGAGCAGAGAAAAAAAATCAAGAGAATGAGGGGGGAGGGATAAACCCAGAATAAATGCATACAGTATAATGTGAGTTAGGTCTGCCACAAAGTATAGGGTGTGGCCTGAAGGGCTTTGCATACAAGATGGAGAGCAGGCTATTTGTGTCCAGCTCTCAGTAAAGCGCAGATTGTTCCCTTTGGCTATACAGGCGACCCAGATGTGCATAAAGCATTCTGGCTGCTTGTCGCAGGATTAATCAGTAAGTGGTACCTCACAGAATATACAAAAGAAGGGTTCACTTGCTTTTTTATTGCGGGAGGAGATCTGTAAATTCATCCTCTCTATCCATCCATGTTTATGCATTCCCGCTTATTCTTCTTCGGCTTACAGCCAGTAGACACTTAGCTTATCTTAGCATAAGGACAGCTAGCCTGGCTCTGTCCGAGGGTGAACAAAACAAGCACCTCTAAAGCTCACTAATTAACATGTTAGATTTCACAGTGACCTCATGGAGTCTACATTGGTTGCCAGGCCAATCAGTCTCCGAGACTCCTGGAAATCACTAGAAATAGTCTGGCACATGACGCCCCCGTAAAACCACAACTTTTTACAGTACGGTTTGGTTTTTGTACAGATGAAACAAAATATTTTTAAACTTTGGACAGAGCCAGGCGAGCTGTTTGACCTTGTTCCCAGTCTTTATGCTAAGCTAGCTAACCAGCTGCTGGCTGTAGCTTCATATTTAGCATACAGTTATGAGAGTGGTATCAATCGTCTCATCTCACCCAGCAAGACAATAGTGAGCATATTTCTCAAAATATCAGTGATATGGACAAAAACCACAGTATTTAGAATGTAAACATTTGTACTTATTGAAAGAAATATAAGTAGCATGAATGCATCCATTGGTTCACCTGGCTGTCGGTGGCGCTTTTCCATCCAGATGTAGCAGTTGTTCTGTGCCACGCCAGTTTGCGAGTCCAGGAATGGCATGCGCACGCTACGTTCGGCACAGAGACGAGCGTTGTAACTGCGGCAGTGTTCAATAGCCTCCCTGTAGAACTGGTCACCGAGCCTGAACACAGACGGGGAACATGACAGGTAAACAGCCAGATACAGACAAGAGGAAACAAAGACAGAAATCAGTTGTGATTTATGAAATGTAAGGCATAAGGCTCATTACCATTTACTTCCACAACAACTGCCCCATTCATTCAACATCTGAACTAAATTGAAAAAATATTTCTTTGCCGAACTCAAGTTACCCGCAAGTAACATTATAGTCCCATGTTTGCCATTGATCCAGGTTATTTGCAGCATGCTGCTTCGATTTCTGCTTTCTGTGCACTTTCTGTGAGTCAGTCCTGCTATTGAAGTCCTATCAGCTAAATGTTAAATGTTTTTTTGGACGGCTAATGGCAATAATGTGCTGGGCGGCTGATGATTTGGTATGGCCTTCAAATCAAGTATGAGTGGGCCTTTTCAGCCCTTTCACTTATATAACACACACAGACTTCTGTCCACATTTTGGTTCAGTTTGTTGTATAAAGTCTGGATTTGCTGCATCCATCAGATACAGCATAAAGACAGCTGAGCTGAACAGGATCAGGCTGAGCACGGTAACGGAATAAGGGATGCAAGAAACAAAAGAGGAAATGTTTCATCCTGTCAAACTGATAGATAAGTGAGAGTGCTGGATCGAAGTCCACACAACAGATGAGCTGCACACAGATGCACACACACAATGTCTACCGACCAGAGGGTATAAATCAGAACGTGAGTCATCAATAATCTTCACAGTCTCTGTCTAGAGGCAAGATTTCTGCTGATAAGATCATTAGAGGCAGACAGAGCAAAGCAAGAAAAAACTCTCTTTCGCCGAAGATAAAATAGACACCTTGAGTAGGTTATCCTTTATCTAATTATATGGCTGAAATCCAGAGAGGGAGATAGAGGAAAGATCGTTCTAACAGGGCCTCGTCCTCAGCAGGAGCACACATGGCTCAGCTTCAGAGGACTGAACTAGTCAACCATCCTCGGGCACAGTTTGTTGTTTAGTTACTTAAATTGAATGAGACAGCCATAAAGGACAGTTTGCTGGTAGTATTTCCTATGTATGATTTCCAGACATTGATTTCATTTAAACCAACATAATCAGTGGCAGGGAGGTTGAAAAAGAAACAATGCCACAAGGATCTCATGCTCCTCTCAAATCAGCAGGATTTCTTCTTTGTCTGTTTATGTGAACACATGTCTATCTGCCTGCCCATCATCCTGTCTAACCCTAACCCTGACTGGCTCTGTGGATTCTCTACAAAGATATGTTAAGAATGCCAAGCTGGACAAAGACCAGCACTCTGGTCACACTGAATCTCACAAAGATGTGCAGTGTTTGGAGGTGGGAGGGAAGCAGAGGGTGGGTGGAGGAGGAAGAAGATGGAGGGAAGGGAGAAGGGTAAGGGGCTAAAGTGAGTCGCAGCAGGGAGGGAAGCAGGTATTGCATGTATGTAGGAGGGAGTTCAGAGGAGGAAACAGGTACTTGAAGGTACTTGAAGCTCATAACCTTATCCTTGATGAGAGAAAAGGCAACAAAATAATAATATACAGAACAAAAAACTTATTTTCTCTTGTCTGAGGGACATGATATTGTTATCCATCAGGTGCTGATAGGTAGATTTTTTTTATCTTTGGACAAAGCCATGCTGGCAGTTTCCCCCCTTCTTACAGTCTTTATGCTAAGCTGAGCTAATTGAATCCTAAGCAAGCTTCATATTTGCAGTCCAGATATTGCATGATAGCAGTATTGATCTTTGCACCTAACAGGCAAGAAAGTAAAAAAGCTCAATCTCAAACTATTGCTTTAAAGTACAGATATCTTTCTCTCATTCAAATATTATTCTTCAGAAGGTTAGCAGAAAAATTAATGCTATTGACTTACACCAGAAGCCATCAAAATCAGTGACAAATCTCTTCACATAAGGTATCACAATGTGTGAGGCAGCTGAAACAGCAACCGTGCAAAACGTGAAACCTCTTTAGTGGCTCCGTGAGCACCTTCAGTGCCACACTGCATGTGCAGTTCAGCGTCCGACTTACACACTTGCGGCTGAAGGTTTTTGTCAGGAGACCTACAGAGATGAGGAATGCAGCTGGTGTTTTTTGGGGGTTGCATGTTTTTACAGTATGACAAACCAGCAGTCACAGTGATCCAGACAAATCCATGAGACTTCCTGTCACATAACTCACATTCCCAGAAGTGAAGCCTTGTCTCTGCTGTCACTGTTTGTTGCCTGAACTTCAGGCGTTTCTCCTCATCTGTCTTCCCCGCTTCTCTTCCCTCTCTTTCTCCGCGTGTCATCTCATATCGCCTGTATGTTCCCGCCCCGCTTCCAACAACAAAGCGTCTGCCCAACGTCCCCGGGGCTGCTTCATAAACTCTTACATAAGCAAAGTGTGCCTTCTGTGTATTTGTCTGAGAGGTATGTTCATGTGTTTCCCAAAAAGTGAGAGGAAAGAGTGTCTGTATGTGCATGTATCTGTATGGCTGCAAGACCATCTGTCTATGGGTTGCGTGTCCCGAGACATCCTCCCCCACCATCGGAGATTGCACTGTGCTCCTGTTTGTGCCCATTAGTGGACTGTATGTCTGATCCTAGTAATGGTGCTTATGTAAGTTGAGTTTTGCATGTCGGGGAACACATTCCTCTTGGTCAACAGCTTCCTGGATACTGATGGAATCTGCAGTTGCTGTGTGTGCGTGTGTGTGTGTGTGTGTGTGTTGGTGCCTGCCCATTGTGATAGTCTCAATTGCTCCCATATTAGCACAGAGGAGCTTTGTGTGTGAACGTCAGTCTTATCTGCGCCGAGTACAGAAGCAATGATGGTTAATGTTTCCAGGTAACAGCTCACAGAGATAGAGGTTACGGACATCATAAATATTCAAACTTACTCTCAATCCATAGCCGAGGGGGAAGCGGCCCTTATGATTCAGCCTTTTCTGTTTGGCCATCCACTGTCTTTCCTCTCCATCAATCTTACTATTATGTTGCATGTATTTCTGCCAGTTATATATTGCTCACAGCACCCTCTCTTCCTCTTCGCTAAACAGAATAATTAATCACTGAAAGAGCTCATCAGTGGCATCATAAATCACTGTCATACTTTTGCTTCTCCACACTCTCAACCACAGTTTTCCTGCAGTTTCAACGAGTTTGGAAAAATTTTACGGGATTTTCCTTACGATTCAATCCCTTGTTTTAGAGCTAAGACAATTAGACAGTTATTCAATTTACAGAACATTAAATCATTTTGATCATCACTGATCAGCTTCTTTGAGAATCATACATGACACTAAAGATTTGGGGTTTTAGACTGTTACAGACATATCATGGACATATTTCATTTTTAATTTGCTTTATCATGAATATCATAATTGGTGTTTTTCTTCATTGTGTTGAAGAGAAAAGAAAATACATTCCCATTTTGCCGCGAGGCTGGAGGAGTTTTTCTCGCCTCAGCTGACCATAATCACACCTGTGTCAATCATTTTAATGAGCTCTCTGCTTTGAAGCCGCATGTTGGCTGATGGCTGAGGTTATAGTGTCCATGAGACCACCAGAGATGGATAGACAGAGACAACACACACAGAATTGTAAAATCAAAGACATACCCTGTTTATGTTTTGTTACTATCAGGTGAAAACTGACTGTGTCAGACGTTTAGGTGTTCATCGAGGAAAACAGTGAAGTTAATCAGCCTCTGGTGATTTGTGCAAGGTCTGAAATTGGACTTCAATCTATCAACCACTGACTAATTTCCTTTCATTTCCTCACCACCAAGTGAACCTCTAACTAGATCAACTGGTCAGACCTTGCTTTAAGTAAGAAGTGTTTGTAACTATGTGTGCTGGGATTCTTAAAACAGATCACCTCCATGTTGTTGAATTTCATGCCATTCAGTTTATACATTCTACAATTGTTTTCATGTCTACTTATTCATTATTTTACAAACTGAGTATAGATAAGTGCTATGTAATTTAGAAACTGAGCAAAATTGGTTGAAAGACAACAAGATGCAGTTGAAAAATTTGGAAAAAGCGAGTAAGTGGATTCATATTAATTTCTAGTAATATTGTTATAGTAGGTCTTGGAGTAGTACTAGTAGTAGTGTCTTGTATTTAGTGGTAACTACTTCCGCAATCATGTAAAAAGTTCAGTGTGGAGGATTTACTGGCATCTAGTGGTGAGGTTGCAGATTGCATCCTTCTGAACACCCTTCGTCTCACCCCTACGAGAACTATGATGAAACACAAAAAAACGGGAACGATGCTAACTAGAGTATTTGGTTTGTCCATTCCGGGCTACTGTAGAAACATGGCGGTGCAACATGGCAGAAGAGGACCAGCTCCATCTGTAGATATAAAGAGCTCATTCTAAGATGACAAAAACACAAGAATTCTTATTTACAGGTGATTATACACTAATGAAAACTACACCTTTAACTTGCACAATATTAATTGTAGTTTTTGTACTGTATACTCAGATGGAAAGCAGTAAATCACATTTACTGTATACACTGTAGAAAATATGCTGAACCTCTGGAGTCCAGTCAATTTGAAACATACAAAACTAAAAAATTCCACTGCTGAGCTGATAACAGCCTGTATGACAGACATCACAGGGACAGCATCTCTCACTATATAGAACTCTATATGCATGACCTCATTCAGCTGATGAAGTCAGAGCTAAATTGTATAAGGGACTAACTCAACACAAGCCTGATGTGCATTACTACATGTACTACACAGACACATCTTTTTAATAAAGCTTGCAGTTCATACAGTGCAAGGAAAATTTTGAACACGCCTCGCAGTGTCTGGGAATGCTGGGGGGTTACCAAAAATTTAAGCAAAAGACTGAGAGGGAGAGGAAGCTGACTTTTAGCTAGGAATAGGTAAGAGGCCCCAAAGTGCAGGAAGCGCAAGGCAGGGCAACGGCATGTGGGCACTGATGGGCGTATTTGTGGCACTTTGTAGGCCGAGGAACAGAGAGGAGGGAGACGAAGAGGAAGAGGAGGAGCCAAGGAGGCAGAATGGGAGGGAAGAGGAGGGGTCCGACATGTCCCGGGGCACACGTGTTCCCTTTCAAACCCTGTCACACTCATTTTCTCTCAAACACGCCGATGTATGCATGCACGAGCGCACTTGCACACACATACACACACACACACACACGCTACTCTGTGCGCAAACAGACACACAAAGGGCATGAAAGTGAAAGGTGCAGAGTGCAGTGGGAGGGGGGGAAAGGGGAGAGGTAGAGCAAGCAAAGGAGGAAAGGGTGTTGCAAAGGGGAAACCCTGATTCAGATGCTGCTGTTGTTTCTCTCTGGAGGGGGAGGTGGGGGGAAGATAGAGACGCTGAAGGCTGGTGAGGTGAAGGAGTGGGAGCCGGAGACCAGGGCTGAATGATAACTCACTTCGACTCAGCGTGGGATCACTGCAGGAAATCCGAGAAAATGTGCCTCCAAAGGGAAAAACGCAATTTTATTTGTGAAGAGTAACATCCATACCTCATCTCTCTGCTCTCCTATTAGAAAACTCACACACGCACACACACATAAAAACACATAAAGAGAGAAACATGTGCCAGTTCCATGTGCAGAACAAGAAAAAAGAAAAGAAAAAAAGGACTGATCACTGCATGGAGCCTTCTATAAAAAATGTTCCTGGCCATTTATATTCCCCATGCCTGGAAACCATTCCCGGACATTCCCATTCCCCGGGCTCGGATAGACAAAGGCCAGAGTTCGCCCCTACGTTGAGGGTGTAGTATAAATGTATGCAGTAAATGCAGCCAGACAGACACCCCCTCCACCCAACCTCCATCACTCACTCACACTCCCTCTCACACAAATTGGGGGAAGGGTGGGCAGCTCCGCAACCGCCCACGCAGGCAACAAACACACACAATAAAAACACAACCCCACACACGTTGACCCCCTCCACACACACACACACACACACACACACACACACACACACACTACCTTCTCCTTCACATGTCACTAAATCTCAGCCCCCGTCCTTTCAATCCTTATGCAAACAAAAACCATTTTCCACCTGAGCTCTTTTGTTCATTCTGAATTCAAACCCCAATGATAAGACAGAAGGTAAAAGGACGTCTAATATGCACATAAACACATCTCTGCATATGAATTACCATACTCATTTGAATACTTCTCATGTTGGCTCTTATGTCTTGTCGCCTCTCAATCATGGAGAAGCCTTTGTAGAAGTGAGTATTTAAACAAATCAAGTAAATATGCGAGGCCAAAAACATGAGCCACATGTATTTACTGCTGCACGTTCCTTATTGGGGGCATATGATTTACCATCCACATCCTGAGGACAGATGACAAGCTGGCCTTAATGCAGGCTTATTGTACTGGAGCCTGTAAAGTAGACCACAACAGTAGTTCCTATGACAATAACTCATAACTCTCGATATTAGCTCCCACATGATCACTTCACATACATTTTTAGACAGTTTTCTCTTGTAGTAAGGTATGGGTTCATGTTTATTTTGGTAGGTGGAGTCCTGCCTCCAACCTACACATGCACACTGTTTTACATTTTTGCAGATACTGGATGAGGTTGGGGGTGGTGGTGGTGGTCAGAGAAAGCCCTGCTGTATATGGAGGGCAGATGGGGTTCCCTCCCTCCACCTCACCCTCTGCCCCAGCATCAGTCTGCCTGTCTTTCCATGCACCTCTCCCTCTCTCAACAGATGGACCCAGGAGAATACTGGGACGCTCCTAATCTGCTGCTCTACATGCACAACTGCAGACACACACACAGAAACACACACATATACTAGATTCTCTACTGTCTAATCTGTTTTAGTTGAATACAGCAGCTTAGATGTTTTTTTTTTCTCCCAAGTGCACAGCAAGATGTTTTTGGTTGTCAACAAACAGCTCTACAAAACAAGAGCATCACGAGTTCTCTCATCCTCCTTTCCTTTACTCCAAATATTAATACCAACAAAAGGTTCTTTAGCATATTAATAGTTCTGTAAAAAGGCTTAAGGGGGTGTACAGCTGATAATGTCTTAAGAAGATTTTGTAACACTTTCCAATAAAAACCCCACATTATTACAAAACTGCATTAAGTGAAAGCCAATAGGTGTTATAAGCCTCATTTATCCAGATGCAAACGTGCAAAGTTTCTTTTATTCCTGTTAAAACATGCTTTGTTTAAAAAGCTGATGTGACCTCTTGCACCACACATTTTGTGTTAACTGTGAAACTCTCCGCACATTCCACACGACCAGTGGTAAACATCTGCCATCAGCCAGCGGGAGGACAGACATGCATTCAGTAATATGGACGCAGCTGAAAGTTATGGGTGCACACACATAAGAGGGGGGTCTATCTATCTGGTTAAAATGAACTCATTAGCACTCATCCCATTCGTACTCCGTGAATTAATAACTTCGCAATTTTAGTTGCATTTGCATTTTTTCATTGTTGATATTTTACATCATTTCACAAAGGTGCCATAAGGTGCTGATGTTTCTACATCATTCGTGCGCCGGTGACAAAGATGGTGATCTTTGAAGTGATCAGCTTTAAATTCTAAAAACTTCAGGGAAACCGCACGTCCCTCCTAATTCTGTTTTACACCGCAGGTTTCCTCTCCATGCACGACAAGAGATGAAAACTGCGTTACAACATTTAATAATCTGCTACGCATCGCGGACTTGCATTTAACAGTCGCACCAAAAGCACAAGAGTCGCCCTCTCAATGTGCGCTTTGTGACATTAATTGCATAAAATTATCTATGCAAATTCACCCGTCTAGCACTGACAAAGAGCCGTGCGTGCAAACTTCTGCCAGCCCTGTTTACTAAACCTGAACGCAGACAACGGCAACTTTCTGTCTAAATGAAACCAAGTGCGCCAACGGACATTTACGCGCGGGTTGAAGATGTTTTCTCTGCAGATTGTGCACGAGTATATTCATTTATATCAATATTACACAACGCAGCAAGTAGGCAGCGATACCTGCAGATAACACACACACGGAGAATGTCCGATTCCGTGGCGAAAGTGTTCATTTTGTGATTCTTACTTAGACGCGCGTTAAACCCTGTATAAATATGATGAGCGTTACAACGTGCAGTCAAACTATGCAATCATTTCAGATAGATTTTTTGAAATTTACTTACGATTTCAGAGGATTATGAATGACAGTCGCCATTTTCCTGCTGGACTGTAACGTAATATTCCAAATCTCAGTGTAGTTTGGGACCCTTTTGGAAAAAAAGAAAAAGAAACACACACACACACACACACACACACACACACACACACACACACACAGCACAGCCAATGCGGTCCTGGGCACTGTGCGCCCTACCAATACAACACCAGCATCAAGACATTAGGCGTGGCTTCAGAAGAATCTGTCAAAATCAATTTCCCAGTCCACAGAGTAGTAATGATTCCATAAAGTAAAATCCATTTCTCTTCGTTTTAGCGAAAACATCACAATTTGAAATGAAGATATCAAGTAAGATGAGCTCTGTCATGATGTCTTCCATGTTTTATTTGGGTTAGGGGTATTGTTGGCTGGACAATAATCCACCAGACTGCAATAAAACCATTTATTTGTAATTCATCTAAATTGATGCCGGGGTCCTGGTGAAATGCACCCAGTGTATGTATTTTGTGCAAGGACCCAAAGTGTTTTGAGGGTCAGTTGTCCGTCAATCAAATGAAATCGGATAATTTCCAACATTATTATGCTGATGCGTGGCTGATACGGTCCAAAAGAAAGCGACCAATGACTGTCTGCGTCATGCGCTATTGTCAGCGATTAACCAATGAATAGCTTTTGGAGGCGGGCTAACATGGCAGGAAGTCACTGTACAGCATTTAGCTTCATGAGGTGTTCAGACTGTTACGTTATATCAGTTTAATTAGAAGATTAACATTGTTTGCCCTCAGTGGAGGGCGCGTTAATCGACTTATTAAAACCCTCTTTACATTTACTCACGTTTAATATCCAGCATCTATATAGAGGTGTCGGAAAAAGATGTGTAGCTAACGTTAGCTCAAGAATGCTAATGATTACAACTTGCTAACATAGCTAACAAGTAAACATGCCGCATCAACGAGCCTTACACAATCGTGCACACAGACGTGGATGAAAGAAAGCGTGGCGTGAACATCCTCCCTTTGTGGGCCCAAACGGCAGGGATGAAGAAGTGGAACTGGCGAGATGGGCAGCGACCGCACCGGCGACAAGGTGCTGGTCAGCGGCGCCACGGCTGGTACAGAGGCCATAGGCAAAGATCGACACAGGACGAAGAGTGGTATGAAAAATGAAACACTGACACATAGTCGAGGTGTTTTGTTTAATGAATGTGATGTGTCTCTTAGTCTAACGTATAGAGGCCAAAACAGACAGTGTTTGGAACTTGCCATTCATCCTTAGGCTAATATCAATTGGTGTTGGGTTCACAGGTCTGGACATAATGATGCAGGGCCATCATATAGAGCATCTCAGAGGAGACATGAAAACCAGCCCGCCCCTTCTTCTTATGCTTCTTCTTCCTCTTCCTCCTCATCTTCCTCTTCCTCCTCCAAGAGCAGCAGTGCTGCACCAGGTCAGCACCAGACACCATTCCTCACCATAGCTGAATAATGTAGAGTCATAGATCACGTTCATACGGATTCTTCTCATGAACACATTAAGACACACAAAATCTTGTTCCCACTGTAAACACTGATGCAGCATCAATAGCAAAAACAAAACATGTTCATGCTTAATTTGAGCTCCTGTTCTGTTTGTAGAGCTGCCTGGTTTCTACTTCGACCCAGAGAAAAACCGCTACTTCCGCCTGTTGCCTGGACACAACAACTGTAACCCACTGACCAGAGAGCAGCTGCAGAAGAAAGAAAGAGAAAAACAGAGAAACAAGATGCTCGAGGAGGATGAGAAGCCCAGAAAAGTGAGTCTGTTGTAGACGAAGATAACAGCAGCATAAATATCTGTATTAATGTATTTTATTGCCTGGATCTGATACACAGATTTTGAATTACTGAGCTGAGATTGAGCCCTGGTCTCTAACATGCACACACACACACTGTGGGTTTCATGCTTGTTTAATGATGACACACATATTATCTTCTTCACAGAAAGCACCAAGAACGGGACTGAACACTTCGCTGCTGCTGCAGAAAAGACAGCTTGGCCTGTTACCTGAGAACTCCTACTGCAGGTACTGTCAATGTGTGCAAACTCATGCACGGACATAGAGCTGGGCTCCTTCCATCCTGTGCACATTACAACACCCACAGCTGTGATACATTACAGGAGAAAGGGAAAAAAACAGCGAAACAAAGTATAACTTTAAAGATAATCACTTCTGTATGTGTAGCGTGAGTTTTCTTTGGAGCATTGCCGACCACTAATAATGACACTAATCACTCTTGACGTGGGTTTTAGAATAGTCAGAGAGTGGAAAAGAAACAAAAACAGGCTAAAACGTTGCGACGTCGTGTTGCCTGACAGTTTGAATTAAAGGACCAGACAAAATGAGGACACGCCTTTCCATTCAGAGTTTTTTAGTTATTATTTCCTGTGTTGTCGATGAACTCTGAAGACCTCAACAGTAATAGAACACATTGGATTTATGTAGAAAAACAAAAAAAGTGTGAAACAAACCAAAATATGTGTTATGCTTTACATTCTTCAAACCAGCCGCTGTTTGTGGGTTCACAGTAAATAACCCTGTTTGACTCATGCAGTAATTCATATTATGGCAAGAACTGCTCAGCTAAGAAAAGACACACAGTCCATCATTACTTTAAGATGTAAAGAATGCAGAATTTCAAAGACTTTGAATGTATCTTCAAGTTCAGTCACAAAAACCATCAAACACTGTGATGAAATTGGCTCTCATGAGGGACCTCTGCTGCAGAGAAGTCCATGATGGTTACCAGCCTCAGAAATCACCGACTAACGACACCTCAGATTAGAGCCCACAGAAATGCTTCACAGAGTTCAAGTAGGAGACACATGATGTCAGAGTGAAGGAAAATCAGCCAATAAGTGATCAGCATGTGGGAACGAAACTGTTGGAAAAGACATTCGAGGGGACGACCTCATGAAGCTGTTTGAGAGAATGTCAAGAGTGTGCAAAGCTGTCCTCAGACGTTTCTAGTCGGTGTTACCGTGGTTACTGTGTGTCTCCAGGCTAGTCCACGAGGTGAAGGTCAGCGGAATGAGACGCCACAAACTAGAGATCCAGAGCACAGACAACAGCAACCCCAACACTGACAACTTCAGACTCATAGTGGTGAGAGCACACACGCACACACACACACACAAAACACACTCGGGCTAATGCTAAACAACAGCATGACCGACGCACTGCAGAGACTCATTTTTGACTTTTGTCTCTCTCAGGGGGACTCGGCGTGTGAACGAGTGTTCACAGTCAACGATGTGTCGCACGGGGGCTGCAAGTACGGCATCATGAACTTCAGCAGCAGCAGTCGGGGATCTCTGTCTGTGGAAATGTGTGACAACCTCTACTTCACCAACCGCAAGGTGGGACTGCTTCTGGATTTATTCATTTTATGGACTTCACTGTACCCGTTCTCCATCCTAGTTTTAAGGATTACATTCAGTGTTGTCAGGAAAAATGTAAACCCTGCAAAGTTGTGTGACAGCTCTGCTCTGGCTAAACGTGTTTTCAGGTGAATTCCATCTGCTGGGCGTCAGTCAACTACCCAGACTCCCATGTCTTGTATCCTTCTTGAGCCGTAGCAGAGCTCCTCTTAATCCACGTGTCTTCAAACTCAAGTGCTGCTCAGTCACTGTATTTCCTTTAACTGAGCTGACCGTCAGGCTGTGTCTGGTAGGAGTGGCAGACACCCCTGGCTGCGTCAGTTTACTTCCTGCTTCCCTCTTCAGTAACTCCAACCCAGGTTGTATTGAAGCCCAATATATTTTGTGATTCTTAACATTAAATTGCAGTACTCTGTAGGATTTTAACACTTCTCCTCTCGCCTCCTGTCCTCCTCTCTCCTCAGACCAGCCCGGAATGCTGTGTAGCTTTAAGATATCCTCAGCCTGGTCTTGTGCTTGGTGTCTCAACCCCCAGTTCGACAAGACCTTCAGCACCGGTCTGTCCAGCTATCGTCATTTGTCCTGCAACTCATGATCAAATCAATCGTAATCTGATTATCAACATCTCTGGTTGTTATTTAAAATCGATTTGCACAGAAAGGCAAACCATCCATCCATCTTGAGATTCAAGCTTGCATTTGCAGGTTTCATCTTCACAAACATATAAATCTAAAATGATTGTCTTCTTGCATGTGTCCACAGGCCTGTCTCGTAGGGTCATAGTGAAAGATGCAGAGACGGGCCGAACACAGACATACTGCACTGGCAGCGATGTCTTGGCTCAGCAGTTTGCCATTAGGGTGAGTCATCTGTTACATTTAAGCAAGTAAAGCACGTCTGAGTTCACTCGTAAGACGGATGTATTTCTCTTTAAATGTGATGAAGGAAGAAGATACCTCCTCTCTTTCCCCAGGTCCCTGTGCTGTTCAATGGCTGCCGATCGGGGGAGATCTTCAGCATCGACCTGCGGCAGCGCGGCCGCAGGGATCAGAGCTGGAAGGCCAGCCGCTTCCACCAAGAGTCAGCCATCACCTCTGTTCGCGTCCTGCAGGATGAGAACTACCTGCTAGCTGCCGACATGCTGGGCCAGGTCTGGTTCATACTTACTGACTGCTGTGCTGACTATGTTTTGGTCCTGAGATGAGGCCAGCGTGGAAGCAGCTACCTTGGGTGTGTCTCTTCAGGGCACACAGGGTGTTGACAAGCTAGAGCTGTGTGGTTAGAATAGTCAACAGCAACTATTTACTAAGCTTCAGAGACATTAACTCACACAACCAAATATCAGTAATTAGCTTGTATTTACCCAAATTCTGAGTAAAACACTGTGATTCTTCAGGCAACATATTTCTGCTGTTGCTTTAACTTTGTGCGCTTTCTTCCTTTATGTCCAGATTAAGCTGTGGGATGTGCGCGTGACAAAGCCAGTGCAGGAGTACAAAGGACACTATAATGAACACGCCTACCTTCCCATCCATGTCAATGAGCCTGAGGGTCTTCTGCTGGCAGGTAGGAGAGGACAAAACATGCCAAATCAACATAGTGATTAATGTGAAACTGTTTTCAAAGCTTTCACTGTTAAACCGACTTACTGAGATACCAGGATCACAGTTGCTACACTCTTGACGTGCTTGGTGTAAGACAACACGAGCTTCAGGATTGAGCCGTCGCACATTTGCAGATAAAAATACACTACGGCCAGATGAGGTATTTCAGAGAGAGTTTGAGAGAAGCAAAGCCTGCCAAAGATGTCTCATGTCTCAACACTCTCTCATTCTGTCCTCAGTTGGTCAGGACTGCTACACGAGGTTATGGAGCCTAAAAGACGGCCACCTACTGAGGACTATCCCGTCACCCCACCCGGCCGCAAACGACCTGATCCCGAGCGTCGTCTTCTCATCCAAGTTGGGCGGCTGCAGGGGGCTCCCCGGCCTGCTCATGGCTGTCAAACACGACCTTTACTACTTCCCATACAACACTGACTACCAGGAGGGAGAAGAGCAGCAGGCTGGCCTTTAGGAAAAGACTGAAAATGCTTCATCTCAATTTTTTTTTTTTAAAACAAGGACACCTTTTTTTGCCAAATGTGTGAATGGAATTATATTCATACACAAAATCTGTAGGTGTTTTATAGAGTTGAAAGGGTTCGGCCATTATGCAGCTCATTTTCTCAAGGCTGTGCTGAGCTTTTGATTGGGAATATGACCTCAGAAGAGTTACACTGAAGTCTCAGGGGAATGTTATTTTTGACCGGCTTGTTTGTGCCAAAAGGAAATCGAAGTGCTGTATCCATGAGCACATACAATTACTACAGTTCAGATAGTGCTTTCTGTAACCTGTACAAGTGCACTTACTTCTGCCATGATTGATGATGTTACTTTAAATTAGTAATCCTAGATTACTTTCTAATGTAACATAAGATGTCTGACCTGAATTTGAAAAGCTGCATTTAGACAGTAAATCACCTCTTCTAATTGCTGTTGAATGAGAAGACAAAATGATCTATTGCAGTGTATTTGCTCCTGAATGACACACGCACACATGGAGTTTCTGCAGTTTAATACATACTGTATGAGCATACATGAACATAAAGGTATTGATTTGTTCCTTGTGATATTGGTATTCATTGAGCGTCTCTGAGATGGGGACAGCAGTGAGATCACTGATTTGAGTCAATGTGTTATTTCGGTTAATGTGTGCACATTGTAACCAAACCAGCTCTCCCTGCAAATTACTGAAAAAAAAAAAATCCTCATGACTGCAGTCAGACTTCACAACACCGAAGCGTTCAGTTGAAAGCCTGACAGCATTGTATGTTGCATTTATCAGATACAGTCTTGTTGCAATAAAGGCAACCTCAAACGATGCTCACTTGGTGCTCCTAGCTAACCAGCTACACAGCCTGAGTTGACGGAGTGAAGGGTTACTCCTCTAATTATCTCCTGTTTTGAGGGGCCAGCCTCAAAGATGCTTTCAAGTCTTTTCTGTACTATATTGCTACTGTGAGCCAGCCACTCTATAAATAGCAGTTTGTGCTGCATTTCATCCCGCTGCACTCAGATTTGTCTTGATAGTAGTTTTGAATTTTAAAAACAAAAATGAGGCCATTTAAAAAATGTCCCTTTTAAAGTAAACTTTTTCCTCCCCATACATATACTCTATGTAAAATTTTAAGTCCACGCAGACAGCATAATTAAGGCTGCTCTATTATCATCTGCCCATTCGAATGCACAAACAACCACAGAGGTTCAAGGGATTATGTAAGTAGTTATTACTAAGTAATTAAGTTGGAATGCATCTCGGTGCTACAGTACATCATTGGCTTCTGATTGTTGGCCTCCTCCTGAAGCCAAAGAGTGGCAGGAAAGCTAAAGCTTGCAGGGCTGAAGCAGAGGAAAACTACTGTACATCCATTCAAACAAGCAGCAGAAGTTTATAAGTTTTCCACTGTTTCCTCTAAAGCCAGCCTTGAATGCTAGATAGGGCCAGGGCTGCAGTCAGAGACCGTCATAGAACAGAACAGAAGTGCTTACCTGGATATCAGTGTAAGATGTTCAGTCAGTACTTATGTTAATAAATGATTTACAAATGTAGCCCCAGACTACAGAAGGTGCTAAGAGTACTAGTGTGTAACACTGGGAGGGATTGTCAAGGTCAGGGTTCATGTGCGTAAGTACAAACGTTAAAGGATCAAAGGGGTACGTGGAAATTTACCTGAACTCAAGCAAGCATGTATGATACTCACTTTCATAAAAACGTCAAGTTGTTTCATCTCTCCAGGCTTCTTGATATTCAAGTCTCACTCTCACTGGTATTGTTCACAGTGTAAAATATAGGCATATTAAAGTGAAATAGCATCGAGGGACTGAAGTGATGTGAGGACAGCGTTAAAAAAATGATAAACGGAGTCCAACCTCCCACAGAACAGTCTTGTGGCAGCAAAGAAATGCCACAAAAACGACAACAGGAACGGAAGCCTTTTAGCCAAAACATCGCCAGTTCCAGTTTTCATCAAGTCCGGCGTCCCTAACCATTCCCTCCCTGACTCCTGCGCCTCGTCCTGCTAGAGCTCCCCGGGTTTCTGGTTGCAGCCGTTGCAGACCCTCACTGGGTGGTCCCAGCCGCGGGAGGGCACGGCGCGCCGTTCCTGAGAGCAGTCGTCGCACACGCCCTGGCCACAGGCGCGACAGTGGTGGATGGACAGACGTGGGGAGAACTCCCGCTGACACTCGTTGCAGGAGTGGATGTCCTGGTCTGGGACCCAGTAGGCCGGGCGAGCTGCATCCTTCACCAGGCCTGGATGCAGAGGAGAGGAGGTAGCAGTTGTCATGGTTACTGTGTCTACAATTTGTGACTTCTAAAATTAGGGAGATAACAGCCAGCTCTGGGAAAATCTAATGCTCACCGAGAGGTATGTCGATAGCACCAACTACAGCTCCTAAGGTGTTCTGAACCGCTTCCCCAACCTTCCTGGCTATCAGGGTGCCCCCCTCCTCCTCCAAAGCAGCATCCAGCAACTCTGCAACAGCACACACATGAAATCAGGGACTGAAGGACATTCAGAAAACCGTTCAAATTGACGTCACATCAAATGTTGAGAAGGATTTACCCGTTGGGATTCCCCTGTTGTGGAAGCATGCGTCGCAGACTCGGACAGGCGCGAGGCCCCAGCCCCTCTCCGGGACCGGCCGGGTTTTTGAGGAGCAGGAATCACAGAAGCCCTCTCCGCAGGCACGACAGTGGTGCTTGGTGTCGTTGGGCTGGAACTCCTCTCCACATTTATGGCATTTCTGCAGCACACACAATGAGGACGACATGTTAGCCTTCCACCAGCTGTCACACGATAGACAGAATTCCATTAAGCACTATAAAGATTTTGGAGACACGTTTTCACTTCACAATGATGAAAGAAAACATGGACGTTGCTGGTTTCGTACCAGCATAAGGGAGTTGGGTTTCCAGTAGGCGGGAGCAATCTGGTCGGTAAGCCAGGAGGTCACTGCTTTGGCAGGCTTGACACTGAGCTCAGACACCGACTGAGAAATGTATTTGACTCCATCCAGCAACCTCTGGGCAGCATTGTTGTTGTCCTTCAAAAAACCATCAGACTGAAAAGAAAGCAGGATGAGAACAACAGAGTAAAGATGAATATGCTAGCAGACAGGCTTTCTCTTGTCCATGCACAACATAACGTATCTATGTATTGTTAGAGAATCTTCATTTCACATTAGTGTAAAGTACAGTATTTAAGTGGTGACTCAGTATTATCATTGAATACTGGCCACCATGCTGACAGAAATACAGTAATTTCTCACTCTAACAGGCAATAGCATAGCCTCGCCAGCTAACATGTAGCATGATTTATGGCAGCATTTTAAATTTGTTTCCCGTTCATCCACATGCGACTGGCAGCAGGAATGTACTACAAATGCAGATCACAGCGTCCGTGACAACATGCGTTTGACTTAAAGCCTCTGAGGTCCTGGCTCGCAACTTTGCTTAATTGGTTTAGGCAGAATCTCGTTTAGGCTGTTCCACTGTGGCCTTACCCCAGGCCAGATGTGCTGGATCTCTGTTCTGACCACTGTCTCCACTGGGTCCTGGTTTCCGTACCAGTACTGCCTGCTTCTATAGATCACTGCACAGTTGGGGCACTCAATCACATACCTGGACAAAGACAAAAAAAGACACTACAATACATTCCTTACAGCACTTGTTGTTGTTATAATTGACGTAGCTAACAGCGGATGAAAAAGTAGTTCCAATTTACAAGGGTGGATCACAATTAAGTCATATTTTCCCATTATTTGCCATAATAAACAGAGATGTATTCAATCATTTCTACTTGCAAGGAAGCCATTTCCAACCATCTTCCAAACGGTTCTGTAGCGGCTGGACTCACCCAGACCAAGCGTAGATGGCCAAGCCAAACCATGGTGAGTCAGACGAGGCCGTTGTTTTGGGAACCACTATCACCTCCTTCCCTCCCTCATAGCAGGCCTGAGAAGTTCAGCACAGACACTCAGAGCCTCGTTGGGCAGGCAAACTTCAACACATCCATGTGTGGCACTCAGGGATTAGTACTCGCCTTGCAAGTGTAGATGCGGTTATCGTACTGGGCAGAGTAGCGGCAGCGATGTTTAGCCTCGTGGTCGAGTCCTTCCTTTAGGTGATTCATGCTTCTCTTGCAGCCGGAGCTTAAAGTGGGAGGACATCGAGTCAGGGACAAAGGCAAGAATTTGAGAATAATCAAGGAATACATAATCACTGATTCTTGGAGGGTAAGTACACAAGTACAGACTTGGCTAAAATTTACTTTCTGTCCTTCTATCAAAAGCTCAAATTCATTATAACTAACTGAGAGAAACTGAGAACAACTAAACAGGCCTGTGTGTCTGACTGCGATATGCTCCTTCATTACACCTCAGACCACTGCCATGACACGTGACACCTATTCTGTCCTGTTTTTGAAGCTTCACTGACTTTAATTTCGGCTTTTTGTCAATGAACTGCAAAAGCGGCGAGGCGAGAGACACGCACCCACAGCAGAGGCAGAGGCTACAGCAGGTGAAGTACTCATCTGGAAAGAATGAGTTACTGGTCATGTGCTCATCTGGAATATCCCCACTGAAGCTTTCGCTCAGGGCCTGGAAGACGGAGCCAGAAAAATATGAACATGTACACCTTCACAGTGCATACAAAAACAATCTCTCTGCATCACATCACACTTCTTCATACAATCAAGCATCACTACCTGCAGAGCCTTGTAGATGACGCTGGCAGAGCGCGGCGAGCGGGTGGTGTTGTTATCCAGCTGTTGCTCCAGGCTGCGCAGCAGGCCGCTGAAGTCTGTGGGAGGGTTGTAGGTCCGAGTTCCACGGTACTGGATGGAGCTGAACGCCTCTGGGAACAAACCCAGCTTCCTGAAACGCTCCTGGAGAAGACGCTCGGCCGATTCAGTGGGTTTGTCTAAGGATGAGAGCATAGAATCTGAGCCAGTCTTGCGCATTAAATACCTACACAGTACAACCAAAGGATAGAATCGGGGGTATATTTCCTGTACCTGATCCGAGTAGCTTGGTGTGGACGGTCTCATGGAAGATGATTACACCGGGGCCCAGAGTGGACAACGGAACGTCCAGCCCACAGCGGGTGGTGGTAGCTTTAAGCTCCCGGGTGAAATGTTTCAAGTAGGCATCTGATGCGTCACCAAGGAACTTGAAGAGATCGTCATGGAGACGGTCGGCGTGGGTTCGGTAGATGACCACATCAGAGATAGCCAGAACTTTGAGGAGCAGTCGGGTTCGCTGACCCTGATTGGCTCCTGGTGAGAGAAAACATAGCAGCAGATGACAGTTAACTCTGTGTCACCCCTGTTTATTTCAACATATTGAGCAAATGCACCGTTTGTCCCGTACCTGCCCCGAGCAGTCCCTCTGTGTCAATGACTACCACCCGGTGCACAGGGTCCATCGCTGCCCACACCCCCACAGTGCAGGACTCTTGGGTGGGTGAGGTCTTGAAGACTTCTCGACCAATGAAAAATGTATGGTTCAGGGTGTGGGACTTTCCCTCCCCGGTGTTTCCAAAGATGGAGACCACCTTGAGGAGCTCATCCGGCCTGCAGCCCAGTCTGCTCACAAAGTCCTCCTCATCCTTCACCTGAGAATCCACACAAGATCAGCCCCACCTTCATGACATCACATCAATGAGGTGCCATCAAAGATTTAAAACATGCTCTTCAGCGTTTACCTGCATCTCCTCCCTCTCGTCCACCAAAAGGAAGCTGCACACCTTCTCCAGCTCGGCTTTCAGGATCTCCATCTGTGACTCCCCGGTCACGCTGTTCTCCTGGGCAGCTCTGGCAGGCGGGTAAGGTGTAAGGGGGTGCTTCCTCTTGTTGACTCCACTGTGGGTGCGTTTCTGGCAGTCCAAACACAGGTTGATCTTACAGCCCTGGCAGCGCACCACTGCTCTGACCCGTCCACCGTTGACAGAGCAGCTGCTGTCACCTTTGCACGTGTCACAGAAAGGAACGTGGCCCGGTGCAATGCGAACCCGGTCGTGATTCCTCATCCTCTCCTGGCGATGGAGCTCCAGCTCGCAGCGGGCACACTGCAGGCTGCCGCATTCATCACATTCGAACGCAGCCTCATCTGAACCCCCACAGGCGTAGCTCTCCTGACATCCCAACACTGTGTTCATTCCTTTATCTACAGCTGGACCTTGACCACTCATCTCAAGCCTGACAGGTCAGGGATGGCTCAGCTGGTTACTGTGAGTAACTGGGAGTGCAAAAACAATCTCCGACCAGATGTGACGCAACCTTTTGCGTTCAAATGATCCAAATATCAAGTTCACTCATGTGCAATACTGTCAGAAAGTACTATGAAATGTTCAAGTGAGGACGTTATTACTGGTTACTGTCAATGAAGGTATTCAGGCTGTAGCAACGCACGTCCAGGGAGCAACTTCAAACACTTGTCCAGACCGGCAATTACTTTGTTTTGAACATTACAGTTTGCTAGCTAACATTAGCTGCCCTGCATCTCTTGTCTAGTTGCTGATTAAAAGTAGCCCGGTAAGCCCGTCATAATATCTACAGTAATTTGCTCTGAAACTCAGCGTAATAAATGTTTTATCTGCCGTCAGCGACACAAAGAGAGACACTTGTGAGGAAACAAACAACCTTCGTTTCAGTCGACCGACCTAGCGGAGGCTACCAGTCGGACGGGCGATGAGTCGTTCGCTGAAATGCTGCCTCATCACAGTCTAAAGCTGGACACGTACGCTGTGTAACGCCATACCGCCGACTGACACGTACAGATAACGATGGTGCGAAAGTGACCTAGCTGAGCGATTTCGTGTCAGGCTTCTTCAGATGTTGTTGCTTTTAACGTACAACAGCTGATCGGCTTGTTTTTATCCAGAGTTCAAAAGTCATAAAAAACACAATGCATTATGGGAAATGAAGGATTTCGGCGCCGCACAGATCCGCGACAGTTAAGTCAGTGGTTTAATTGTATTTATAAACGGTTGTCTTCGGTTTTATAGCACTTAAACTGCATCGTGACATGATTTGTAAATGTAGTTTGACAATAGCTACCAGGCCACTTAAACAAATGGAGTGAAAATATCGACGTTACTAAAAGTTACCCACAATGCTTTGCACTTTCCAGCTGCTGTAAGTTCTATTTCTATGTCTCACCAGCGTACACCGAAGCTTGCAAAAGCAGACGGAGACAGTAACTGATATTATAACACACATCGACTGTCGTATCATATATTCTTTATAATGAAGTGTATTAAATATTTTAATGCCTCTGGTTCTTGTGAAGCACGCGGATCGGCAATGCCCACCCGCTGCCTTTTATGTTTTATATTGGCTGCACTACTATATCAACATCCAACCCAAAGAGCCCGGTGTGAATAACGAGTGCACCGACTGGAGAATTGATTTTGGCGTCAGTTCAGCTGTACTACACCGTCCTGGGAATATTCGTTATTTTTACCGTAACATTTTTACCCTTATTTTTAGTTAACTGGAGATAATTTGTATCAGATGTATGCAGGCACAATTTGCTCTTTCTCATCTCAGGAAGAACCACTCTGTGTCTTTCTGCTCGGCTGACCTTGCCTGTTGTCAGATAGCTCAATGCTAACCTGTCTACAGTGTTAGCTAGCTAAGCCGACTGTTCCCTTAGCTAATGTCCGCTTTTCCTCGACTCTCCCTGTTTGTGTGGCGTTCATGATGGAAGACGAAGCCTTCACTGACATCAACGGCAAAGCCATATCCCTGGACTGTCAGAGTCACTCCGGCTTTTGCTGGGAGTTTACTGTCAGCTCCCCCAAAGTGTCTATCGGCAAAGTGATGGTGTACACCTGCTGTGTTTGGCTGTTGGCGTACATCGTGTTCTTCTTCACAGAGGTCAGACTAAGATTACATCTAATGTGTTAAACCAAACCAAGACACTTCTAGTGGACTAAATGTCGGTGATGCACTTTAAATGATCAGGATGTTGTTTCTGAGTGAGATACAGTGATTCGTATAAACTTTGTCACGCTGATCAAGACTTGCATGTGAATGTCGTCCCCTTTCTTGCAGAACACAGCTGTTCTGTCCAGTGCTATCCTCATCACCCTGGTTGGCATGATGCTTCACATCCACTTTGTAAAGGTGGACCACGAGACTCTGCTTGTCATCGGCTCCTTGGGCATTCAGGTTTCCTCCAGCTACGCCTCAGGCCGTGAGACCACCACATTCATTGAGATGAGCAAGATCAAGGATATTGTCATCAATGAAGCCATTTACATGGTGAATTTATTTGTATTTGTATTCTATGGCCTGACTGCAGATTTCTGTAATTCATATCATATTAAGTGTGTCAGTTTGCTTTGTGAGATGAGTGGATTGATGCCTAATGCTTTTCTTTCAGCATCAAATCATCTACTACCTTTGTGTGCTGTTGAAGGACCCCTCAGAGCCGAGTGCAGTGTCCAGTGTTGTGCCATTGTTTCAGGTGAGGTTGAATGCAAAGCAGACACATATATATCTCATAAAGCAACTTACTTTTTGCCATTCACAGTAACCTGTCTGTAACTAAGCTCCTTTCTTATTTTTTCAGAGTTCAAAGCCAAGGCTCAACTGCTTGGTGAAAGTTTACAAAAGCTGCCAGGAGATTCTTTCAAAGTGCTGATGACACACAAGTCATATATTAACAATGTTCCATCAATCTTTAAGGGATGTTTTCAATGGATGAAAGCAGAAAGCTGATGTTTAAGGTACATATTGATTTGATGTACAGTGTATTTTCCAGGATTTTTCTCCTTTTCTTACCTGTGTGACAGCACATCCATGATGTGGATGTAATCTGTGACATGAAAGTGCTGCCATGTTTTCAAGACCAATATTAGTGTCATGATGTTATGTTGTGCTGCGTTGGGTAGTTACTTGAATAACTTCATAGCCCAGCTCTTAAACTGTTGTTAAAGAGACAAGCCTTTTTACTGACATTGTATTAAAGAACTAGCTGTGTTACTTATTTATGCATTTAGATTTTAATTGATGAATATTTCCCACGCTGTATTTTTGCTAAAAAAACAAAACAATTTTAATAAAACATTACAAAATCAATATATTTCCAAAATATTTGTGCTATCACAAGAGTTAAAGGAACAGTTCACCCCAAAATTCAGACACGTAGCACTATTTATCCATCTAGATTGTTCTTAGTCTGAGCTGCCGAATTCCTTCTTTGCCATTGGCGGATGTAGTTCAGTTGAAAGAAAATAGTTCCTACATTAAACTGTTCACAACAAGGTCTGTGGATTATCTGTAGTCACAGATTTCTGGCATTTTGAGTGCCATCTAGTTCTATTACATTTGAGAGAGGGTAGACATTTCTAGAGCCACAATCTACAAAACTCAACTCCCACCAGAGCAATCTATTGGGATAAATAGCACTACAGGTGTTTTTGAGGTGAACTGCCCCTTAAATGTGTTCGAGGAGCCTTACTTCCCTTCCCCAGTAGGGGGCAGCACGACACTTACCGAAGCTCATAATTAAACTTTTAGAAATTAGATTCATGGATTAGATTAAACAAAAGTACAACATGTACGGACAATAAATCATTTTCTTTGTTTGTCCTCAGTGTCAATTACATAAGCCAACTTTGGAAATGAGACATTAAGGAGATCTGTAAAGTGTCAGATGTGCTGTGTGTACAGTCCATTTTATAAATAAACATCCACGCCTTCTTCCTCAAATATATTTTCACTTCCTCAAACCTACATATACCTTCATCTCCTTGAGGCAGTTGGTCACATGTACCCCACTTTGTCCGGCACCTTACTTGTGACTTTTCTTTTTATACCAGGCCTGTTTTCAGAAGCATTACTCAAGGTCACCTCACTCACCAAGTGACAATAATGACAGTATATGTAGGATCAAGTTCAGAATGAGCTTAGTTGCAGTGGAATGATGCCACTAACAGCTGGATGAGTCTTAACCCATGGTTTTTAATTACTATTAATATCAAATGCTCTCAGGCAAAGCAGCAATGGTTTTTGAGTAAGGAGCATATGCATAACACAGTTTAATTAAATTCCCATATACATATATTCAATATATTCAATAGAGGAGGATGTAAACAGAGAGGATGTGCTCATTAGCCCCCACTAAATGCTTCCTGGTTGTAACTAATCTATAACAATATAGTTGAAAGTTTAATGGGTTGCTGTGGCCCACAGTTTAAAGTTCAGAGCCCTTGCTTTCACCTCCTCTTGGCCTGTGTTTCCCCTCCAGGCCTTGTTTTTTCCATCCATTCTAATTCTCCATGACCATCTGCAGCTCCCGCTCAGACCTGCATGTGAACCCCATCCTCCACAGGGCAACAAAACAAGCAGAGCGGTGTGATTTTCACAGGGCAAAGCCTTACGCTGCTGTGAAGAGTGGCCCTCTGACGGGATAATAGTCCCTCCTGGAGGTGCAAAACAGCCAGGAACCAGGCAGAGGAGGAGACCTGGGAGTGAGCGGGAGCGACACCTCAGGGCTTCTGGATAGGCCTCATAAACCAGAAGCCCCTCTAAATCATAGGTAGTGTGGGGGTTTGGCAGGCCAAAACACAGTGAGGCTGTCTTTAGCCAGAGGTGTGGGCTGTTAATTACTCTGTTTATAATAGGGCAATTGTAATGTGTCATTACTCATTTACTTTTGTGGCTCACTTCTTGTATTTTGGTGGATGTTTTAAACTTAATAATTATGTAGGAACAAATACTGAACTCCTCTTCACTGTCCAGTTACTGCTGGTTTCCATGAAATGTATCTTTTATGTAATTCTTGTAGTTCTCTGTTATCGAAACGGTGGGTGTGTGAAACCTCATAGTTTAGTGGGAGAGGAGGGACTGGAGCCCCACTGAGATGGGGAGTTGCCCTTTTAACGCCTGCAGTGCACACACATACATGCACACATTCACGCATGAAAACACAATAACGACACATTCAGAGGTTGTGAGGTCAGTTTTAAGTTTTATGTCAAAGTTAAGACATTAGGTTTGGTTTTATTCCAGAAATGTAAGAAATGATCCCATGTTTTAGGAAAGATATTGGAAACTGTGTCAGTTATTATTTTCCAATAGCTTTGTTTGTATTTACGCTTCCAAATGCAGTGAAACAGGGTTACTTTCTCTGCTACTACATTTTAAAGAACACTCTTGGATGTTAGGACTGAATTTATTGAATTTTATAACATGTTAATCAGTGAGCTTTGGCAGTGCTGGAAGGTGATTTTGTTACCTTCCCACAAAGCCAGGCTGGCTGCTTCCTACCATTTCCAGTTTTTATGCTAAGCTAAGCTAACAGATTTCTGGTCCAGCTACATATTCATCTTACAGACATGAGATTGGTATCAGTCACCTCATCAAACTCAGCAAGAAAGCAAATAAGTGTGATTCCCAAAAAGTCAAAGTTACACATTTACTGCAAATAACTTTTCACTTCAAAGTACAGGAGAGGCTCATGAAATTAATATCATAGAAAATATATATACACACACACCAGTAAAGTTTCTAGAAATTAAGTTGAAAGTGTGCAAAAGCTTGTCATCTAGTGCAACAGAAACTGTTTCCATGTAATGCAATGACTCTGTCGTGTGTCTCTTTGTATTGTTATTCTCGTGTATTGAGGCAGAAGAAAGGAGAGCATCGTGGTATTGTTTGAACTGTGGCCGTTTATCCCCTCTACCTGCCCGTCCATGCAGGCAGGTGTAACTTGATGTCTGTTTGGATTTGAATCTCTAAAAATCTCTCAGTGATGACGTCAGAGGAGGAGTTTTACCGGTCACTTCATTCTTCCACTGCTGAACACATGCATGTGGCACCTACACTTACATATTACCCTGCGAGCCTTTTCCTGCATGGAGGACTGTCTGCTCTAAAGTTGGAGCAGAAAATCCATATTTTTCATTTTGGACAGAGAACAATGAGAAGATTTCTTCATCACTTTACCTTGACTTTTTGTAATTGGAGCTCACCGTAGGGACTCCAGCTGCAGAACCTTATTGTTCTTCTCTCTAACGGTCAAAATGTACCCGATCACCTCTCTGCTCAAACAAATGCAGCTCTTTGTATATTATGTGCATCTGGTAAGGACAGGCTACTACAGTCTATATAGAAGACAAAATATCCAGAACGAGGGTTGGTAAGACAATAAAATACTCAAATAACAAAAGAGTTTGCTATAAAACAGAACATTTGTAGACATTTTTATAGATTTTCACTAACTGACAAACACACACTAGTATTAACAGATGTGCAAATTTCCAGAAATCAGAATCTGTTGATGTGAACAGTGTTCAGCCTCCTTCACACTAAAATAGATTGCGATTACATTATTGACAACATTTTCAGATAAGACTGGGCTGCAGGTTGGAGGATAAGCCTGGTCTGTTGGGTGGCATTGCAGAACCGGTCTCTGCACAAAGGAACACTTATCTAACTCTGTGGGGCCTTTCTGGTAACATGATCCACTGATTAAAAGTACATTATACCTACTGCAGGTCATCACGAAAAAGTTCATGATAGGACACCAAAAATGCAAAATCTTCTGCTCCTTTTTTTGTCTCTTCTTTGAGCTGCAGGCTTGTCCATATTGTGCATGACATAGTCAAATGAGTTAGCATCATTGCATTTCTGTTCCCAAAGTCAGTGGGTTTATTTGAATAGGTTTTTGGTTCAATGCCTGAAATAACCATCTCTCGCTGGTCCGCCTCAAACTTTCTGACTTGCAGATTTATCATATTAAAGTGTGTGTAGCGTAGCAGGAAGCTTTAGTGGTAGTGATGTTGAAGTCATACATCCATGGTGTCAATCATTTATAGTTAGTTTTTTACTTCTGGTGGCTGCATTTATGCTTCAAAAATCAGCAAATCAAAGTGGTGTTCATGTGTGAAAATGATTTTGCTGAACAAAACATCTAAGTATCCTTACTTCCTGCAATAATTCAACATCCAAAGGAAAAATCCCATTGTCGAGGGAAACACGGCGATGCTAACATCTGTTAACATCAAAACTCCCTTTTAACTCATATTCAAATGAATCAACTGCTGCCTTGTGTCTAAGAGCTGGTACACATCTGTGGAATATTCACTCAAGTGGACTCTGGTGGCCTTGATAAACCACCGTGAGACTAGACAAGAATTTTGAGGGAAAAAGTTTATTGGTGTGTGTGTGTGTGTGTGTGTGTGTGAATATATGTTCAAAGCCTCAACCCTGTAACTAAAGGCAGTGCACTGAATTGCTTTGGACATGTGCAACCTGTGTGATTAATGCTTTTTTCTCCAGGGGAAGATGTCTTATTTGCTCAGACACCAGTTTCCTCCCTGGACAGGTCAGTCCAGTGCGGCCCTCCTGTGCTCTCACAGGTGACAGTGGTGAACCTCAGAGTTGAGGCTGCTGCTGCTCACTTTAACCTTTAACGACACTGTTAGTATGACTCGATGGTCCTGTTGAACTTTTGGCGACCAGGCTCCCTCCTTATGTTTTGTTTAACCTGCCAGTCAGTTTAAATGCAAATGACTTTTAAAAAGTTCAATGAAACAAATGAAACCGACTCTCCGCCGGCCACGCCCTTGCGGATCGTCACCTGGCAGATGAGAGGTAAGTGAGACAAATTTCTCGTCAGACCAGCTGGCAGCAGATGAGAAGAAGAAGCCTGCTCTACAGGTCTGTCAGGGGAGCTGACGGCAGAGAGTGCAAACATACATCCGCTTTCTCTGTCTTCAGAGAAAGGAGCCAAGCCGTTCTTATGAGTGTGTATGGGCATTGTGTATAGGAGGGAAGACCAAACTGCCATATTCACACCCTCTGGTCATATTGCTGCTTTTATCGGTCTGTTTATAACTGATCTGATTGTCCCTCCATTGTGTGTGTGTCCTCATTATGTTGCTCTATTCCCACTCCCATATCAGTCATATACCATGGCAGTGTGATGACAGCTCCTCAGTTTCTTCACTCTCAGTGGTGCCGTAGTGTCTGTGACCAGGGACTGAGTCAGAAAATAATATGGTTTGCATCAAACTTTAAAGGCAATACATTTAAAAAGGGCCGTTAAAAGACAAATGTGACATTAGCGAGGGTCTTCTAATTCAGTGTTTGTTGAGTGTGTTTTGATTATAAATCAGGCTGAAGAGCTGACCGCAAACAAGCCCGCCAACTTGAACGATTCTGATGACGTCATTTCACGCTGTGATGCTGTTTCTAAACCCTCCTGGTGATCCTCATCTTTAACTTTTGTGTCAGTTCTAATTGTGAATCATCCCAAAACTGAAAACTCCCCTCAGACAGCAACTCGTGTAATGACAGGGCCGTTTCCTTCATGTCTCATAATAGATAGGCATTCACAGAGATGTGTGTGTGGGATAAATACGGTACGCCTGCTCTGCAATCAGCTGTGGCAGAGATGTGAATTTTGAAGTAGATATGTCACTCGTTCAGAAGTACCCCCATGGTTAGCACATACCAGTGGCAGACACTCCACACGCGAAATGACATCACACGTAACAGAAGATGGACAGGATGAGGGAGCAATGGTTCGTCACAATGAAGACGACAAATAGGATTATTGAAAATTTCTCATGTATCACTATATTATTAAGATTGCAATAAAAACCACAAAACAATGGCATGACAATAACAACCAATAGCAGAGAAAGTCTGTTCATTTAAAGGATGAATCGCTCTAAATGAACTCATGTGAGTGTTCATCAAAGCTTGATTTTTTGAAGATGCAAGATTTAACTTGAAAATGACTAAATGATTCAAACTGTTATCTCAGGTGTACACTGCAGACAGTGAAGGCCACCTTCTCTGGAAAGTAACTAAAGAGATTCACCCTGCAGGCTGTCTCATTATCCAGACTCTTGGGAAGCCCCGCAGCCAGTTTCTGTTACATCATGAACAGCCGCACTTTCGCAAGAGACTCTTCAATCCCTAAAACTTTGTAACAGCTAATGAGCATGGGGGAAAAAAAAGTCAGCTATAAAGCTAACAGCCCAGGCAGTCCAGGTCCAGGTCCAGGTCTAGTGCCGCAGTGTTGTTGTGACTGATTTCTGTTAGTCCACAGCTTAAACTTCTTCTTGTTTTCTTGAGGTAAACAGTTGTGGTAAACAGGCCTGTTTGACATCACTGCTGTCGTGTTGACATGGAATAAATTAACACTGTTTGCTTAATGTCACAGCATGTACACCATGTTCTGTAGAGCTGTGAATGCATGCTGTGTCCGAGCCTCGCAGAATGAGTGGAAAATAATTTGTCAGTTAATGCTGACGCTCTGTTTTGTAGTCGTAGTAGTAATAGTAGTACTACTAGTAGTAGTAGTGTTAGTGTTGTTGTTGTTGTTGTTGTTATAGTATCCCACTGTATCCTTTTTTGGTTACATACATCCCAAACTTATGATCATCACCTCTACATGTTGTATGACGAGGCAATTGTAAATGTTAATTGCTCATAGAGAGGTCTGTTGATGTTCATTTAAATTTCACCCTGCTGCTTTTCCTCTTCCTGTTGAAGACACATACACACACCTTTGATGGTGACACAAACAGGCTGAGTAAGCCGGTTTACTGTGCTCTGAGTAAGCGGACAGCAACCAGTCACTCTCTGCTGAACAAGTCCGGACACACCTTGCTTCTCCGACTGAAACACACAATATCTATTGTCATTCACCCATGAGACTACTGCACATCACGTGTTGGCATAGAGTCATGGATGTCTGCCTGTCCTGAGCTTTGGGGATAATGTGAACATGTATTTGTGTATCTTTTTCCTACTGTCATGTGTCATTTAGCAGTGTACGTGTGTATATTGGTACCTGCATGTGTCCGTGTGTATCAACACACGTAGGAGAGGGTACGTGGGACTATAACGGTTGTGTCGTCTTGCATCATGCCCTCACTTGCTTCACCGCCACCATGTGCGTTGTGTGGATGTCACAACAACCCCTGCCACCCTCCTCTCCTCAACCCCCAACGCCACTGTGAGAACACCTCTCCCCCTTGATTCCCAGACATTAACACACCCAATGCACAGAATCACAACCAATCAAATGACACGCTTCCCATATGCAAATGACACTCAGTACTGGCTCCTAAACATAGCAGTCACTTTTCAAAGCTATGAATCAGAAACATTGACACAGTTATAATATATCTGTTTATTTACTTCTCTTCTCCGGTTTGGCAGCGGATTAAGATGCAGCTTGATAAACTGCATGAAACTAAAGTCAGTGTTTAAGTTTGATTTTGCTATATCTTTGGTATTACAACATATACTTCTTTGGGACAGCAGAAGAGTAAATAACTCACCCAGATAAGCTGGCACATGTTCAGTGTAACCTGAATATACTTCAGTAGATGCCATCCCAGGTCAAGAAGTACTGTACTTTAGTGTATCAGAAATATAATTTAACCAAGAGAAAAATCATTAAAAGTACACTTTCACTTTTTGTGTTTGAAGTATGTTTGACATGTACTTTTTAAAAGTGTGCTTTTAACAGGTGTACTAAATTACAAATACTTTCAATAGTAATAAAGCGTACTTATGAAAAGTATACTTATTTTCAAGTCTTATCTAATGCACTGCTAGCATGCTTAATTAAAGTGTACTTAGATTTCACTTCATTTTAAGTATATTTAAGTATATTTCCAACACATTGGTGATATAATATAGTTGTACTGCATGTGCGTTTTGAATCCTCATGCATCATGATTTTCACTGGTGTGCTTCAGTACACTGAGAGTTCTGCTCACATTTATCCATTTCACTCGGTGCAATCTCTAAATTTCTAATGTTGGATGCTTCTCTCAGCTGTGCAATAACACTATTTATTATCCATGTCGGCAACCATATACTGTGTACTTATAAACTGTATATACTGTGCATTTACATAGACCCAGTATTTCCCAGGTGCAATACTATTTTCTTCAGGTGCAATAGTATTCTCAGTACTTTTTTATGGCAGTAGATTTCTTTTAGCAGTTACAATTTTTATTAACCTGTACAAATGTATATAGACATAGTTGTTTTTTTTTTTGACCTCTTATGTCACTGTCTATCTAAAAGGTTTAGCATACTATTTACACTTCAAGTATACTCAAGTATTACTCAAGTGGTATTCAAGGACTGCTTGAGTTCACTTCAGTATACTTGAAGGTGCCAAAAAAGCAAAGCAATTTTATATCACTTTTTTAGATTTTTTGCATCTTACTGATGTAGTTAGGCAATTTGAATAGGCCCAAATTACTCCCAGGATCACGTTTATCTTGAAAAAAAAAAAGATATACACCTCCACCAAACTATTTGAATGCTTGCCACAAAAGCAAATGCATTTTTCTAAATCCACAACCAATGTATATCTCACACTCAATAATGATGCCTAGTTGGGCCACTCTGCACAGCCCCCTACCAAGCCATTCACAGCTTCTTACAACAGATAGACTTTTTTAATTCAAATCAGGAGGAAGGTGTTAAGAGCCGACATAGATCCCTCCCACTCCCTATTCTGCAAAGATAATACAGTCGTTTACTGGTGATCTTCCAGAGAATGGGTTGATAGATGTGTCCTGCAGAGAAGACAGTGTGTAGATAAGATTGTGACACCTTTAGTGAGTAAGGCATCACTCAGACTTTCAGAAGATTACGTCTGATTTTCATCATAGAAGCACTTACGATAGACAGGACTTGACGATTTCACAATAAACAACACAAAATTACACTGAGTGTCTGACGAAGGAGGAAAATGAAGAAATCACAATATAGTCTAGTAGATGTTCTTTCAAAATGTAGCTTTTAGATGCATTATTTATTAACACATACATTTAATTTAATTCAATTCAAGATTTGTATTGTATTAAAAACAAATGCAGTGCAATCAATAAAAAATAGCTGCCAAATGTAGTGGAGTGGGAGTATGATCACACATGCATGGGTGGCAGCGCAGGTGCCCACACTCTTAAACTTTTCACATCTTACACTGTTTTTAGCCAGTGTTATGCTTTTTTTATGGCAGTATACTTTCATTTACACCTATGCTAATATTACCACGTGTACAAACACTGCAGGTTTTGTGCTGCACAGCGTTGTGTCTGTTTGTTGCTGTGTTGTCTTTTGGTTACATATTGGGGCATCATGTATTTGTAATGATAAATTCAATCAACAAAGAGGAGTCACAATATGAGTGTGAAGTCAGTGAAAGCTGCAGACAAACAAAGGATGTCTTTGGGTCGGCACTGAGGCAGCCTGTTTGAAGCGTGCGCTCTTCAGTTGTCTCGTCTCAGAAGCTGCATACACTTCAGCAGTGGACGCCTTTGATCAAGTGTGGTCATTGATGGTCACTCTGAAGTCATTTTGTCCCTTGGTGACTGCAGATTAACACAAAGGCCAAACCTGACAACAAACAGTAGGAAGACGTGTATCTGATAACGACTCGGGTGTTTTTCAAAGTGTCCTGCAAAAATGGTCAAAGGCTTGCCCACCGCTGGTGACTTTGCTTGCAAGTGTTGGAGGCTGTTTGCATATTACCCTCCCCATGTGTTACTCAACTGCATGAGTGCCGAGCCCAGCAGATTGATGGAGGCGAACTGAGGTTGTTGACTGTGGGACAGAAATAATCGTTGCTGCCTTCAGGCAGTCACAGTCAGGAACTGGGACGATTCTCACTGGCTTTGCTCGACACCGAAACTGACAGTTTATGTTTTGACGGTTTTTCTTTAATCAACAGTCTTGTCACAGTTAATGTGATTGACAGGTTGGCTTTTGTTATGAAAATAAACTCTGTGTACGAACTACATGAGAAACAGGGAAATAATATTATAACCGCATGTTTTTCCAGATCTGTTAGATAAGATGTTGGGTTGCAAATCAATAAGTGGCAAAATGAACTTCATGTTCATGTTTCGTCATTTCGGCTCTCTACCTTATTTTGAACACTGCTACCCAATCATAATGCCTCACATACACTCTCAGCAACATACAAATGCATCAGCCAGTTAACTGGAAATACAATAACAACAAAACAAAACAACAGCGTTTTTTTTTTTTTTTTTTGAAAGAGACACTGTGCCAAGTCACCCCCAAAGCATAACTGTTCAAACTGCCAATTTAGATGACCGAGGAGCAGCAGTCACGAGCCAATAGGCTTTGTCCTCTGCCAGGCGAACCTGTTGGTGCACCTGCTGATTCCCAGGCCTCCCTGTGCCAATCTTCTACAGTGAAACCCAGCGAGAGTGAAACTGGCCCTGAGCCAGAGGAAGACCTGGTTGACTACTCCTGACACAATCGCTAAAAGCAGGGGATCCTGGGAAGAAGACCAGCCCTGTGTGGAGACGAGAAAAAATAGATGACTAACCATGAGAAGAGAAAGAGAGCAGGAGGAGGAGGAGGAGGAGAAGAAACAGTTCACTGAACTCCTGGGAACCTAAAACCTGTCCAACATGGCCTCCATGATTGCTCAATTAATGTGCAATGACTGCACAACCTGTGTAAGTGTCTGTCTGCATCATGTGTGACTGTATAACCACATGCACTCAAGACGTGACAATAAAATATTTTATACAGATTTTTGGACTTAACGCAAAGAACCTTGCGGAGCATCTGTGCCTTTGCTTAGAAGGAAAGTCAGGATCACAGTTTGAGGGGAAAAAGTCATAAATAAGACATGATGTTTCGTCAGATGTGTCTCACGGCCTGTCTTGACCCAGGCCTGCTACCTTTCAAGATGTTAATAGCTATAGTGCTCCTGACCTTCACCTGCCCTCACACAAAGCTGAACTCTGCTTTCCTTTCTGCACAACACAGACACACACGGGATAAGGATAAACATGGGATAAACCTTTAGTGTAACAGTGATTAGGCTTCAAAGTGTTCTCTCGACTCCTTCTGAGCCCTCTAAACAACTGAGGCCTTAAAGATGCCTATCTATTCTTACAGGGTCCCTCTTGTTAATTCCAATTTTGGTCTCATTTTATTAATTTGTCTCTTAGTCATCATAACATCACATTTACCAAATCCTGCAACAAAGTCTGATGGGGAGAAACCAGCAGTCAGATCATTGGACAAGTTGTAAACAAGGCAACAGTTTAGCCAGATTATCTAAACCATAGATAACATCCATAAGTTTAGTCAGTGCTTGTGTTTCTTGTTGACCTCTTTTTAGCATCATTTTCAAATATTGACAATGAATCTGGTTAGTGTTATTATTACTGATTTGAAATATGGCCCAAACTGCAAGAACAAGACCCAAGCTGTAATAAACCAGTGAAGAAGCTTGGTTCCCCTTGAATTGTGCCTCCCTTCCCTGCAAATAGGTTGATGGTTAGGGTTAAGGCACTGGTTAGAAGTTATTATTCGGCATTGTAGAGATAACTGGTTGTGCGATCATAAACTCATCAGGAACCTGTTAACTGAGTTAATAAATCCGGTGAGAAGTAGGCTAATTTTCTCATAAGTTTGCATACGATCACACTTCTTTTTGCGACCAGTGGAGGTGACCCCTGCTGGTCATTAGAAATGTTTAAATGTTCTGGATCTGGAAGCTGTGTCCACTATTTATACAGTCTATGGGGAAACCAAGTCCAAGGGGAAACACACTTCAACGTTACACCAAAATTGATTACTTGCACCTTAGTTAACTGTTTTTTTTTTGCCAGTTGGGGGCAGCGCAACAATATGTAAACAAGACACTGGTGAATGTGTTAGCAAACGAGCAACATTAGCATTCATTTGAAGTCGTTCTTCTAGTCAGCTTATGATTGTAAGTCCAATATTCGCTCCTCCTCTTAGAGCTTTTTCACAAGAACAGCTGCCTGTTGCATTTGAAAACAGTGATGATAAAAGAAGTAAGAGTGATCCATACATGTGAAAAAAACATGACTTCAAAGATGTTACAACACTCCATGAAGAGAGGGGGAACTGTGAAGGTAGGTGATAATTCTTTGTGTGTTCACCCCTGAGAGTGACCCCTTTCACATATTGTACATAGTCATTAGATCTGCTGTTATTCTAAAAATTCATTAGAGCAGCTTTAAATCATTATTTACTTTCTCTTAAGAAATGATGACGGCTAACACCCACTGGTCCCTGGGTCCAATTGTGTCAGCGGGGTCAGAAAACAGCACACCAGCTTCTCTCACTGACCTCTCCTCATGGGGTCATTTGGGCGAGATGAGGGCTTTAACCCTCCGATAACAGCCGTTCAAACAGAACCCTGACACATGACTGCGTGATGGACGGCACACTGACTAATGGCAAACAGATTGCTGATGTATTGGGGTGAGCGTGTGTTTTGTCTCCTCTCGCTCATCTATGACTCATCCACCCTGTCCTGAACAAATGCACTGCAGAGCTGTCAGGTCCACAAGTGCTTTATCACCCCGCTGTGCTCTGTCTGCTGCAATCCTCTGACCACGTTCTTTTTTCTCAAACTCAGGCACGTTTCATCATCACACCTTTCGGACGAATGTCAATGATGATGTGCACACTCCATTGTTTTGATAAACCAGCACAGTGCTGCTGTTTATTCTCAATCAGTGAATTTGATTCAATCACACTCTCATGAATGCCGCTCTCTCCGTGTAGCTGGCCCTTTGAAAAAGGCACAATCAGACACAGCAATCAGTCACAGCATGGCACTGCCAAACCCCATCCGCACTCATGTGGATTGCATTAGAATTGGTCGACCTGGAGCACGGCTGGAGGCCAGAGGCTACTTATCATATCTTTGGATAGAGAGGTGATTCAGGAAAAGTACCTGGAGTGGTGAGTCGGATTATTCAGACTCCCTGCAGAGAACAGTGCTTGCTTTTTTCCCCTGCTTTTGGTGATTCTTTTAAAAACTCTTGAAAGTAGAGCCATCACAACTATCAGATGGGCTGCGAGTAACATAACGTTGCATTGCAAGCTGCTCTAAAAATAAACGGTAACACAAAAGCTATAGTTTGCACTTCATTTATTTGCACCACATCACTCCAACATGTAAAAAAGACACACAGGTTAGAGAAGGAGATGGTGAATTGAGATTGGTGACGGTGATACAAAACGTTGGTAGAGCACATTAGCGCATTTAAAATCATTGTCTTATATTTCATATACCTAAACATGACATATGACCTGTTTTAACAAACAGAATAACATATACACTCAGCTGACTTCCACGAGAAGCATAATAAAGCCTAGGCCTGGCTCTGGAAACGGATACACACTTGTATATATCCACCAGATGCCATTACACTGAAGTGCAAAATATGACTTTCTTTTGCATATGCGTGACAGACACCAGGCTTTTTCAAAAAGTGTATTACTGTCCACTTACATTCAAGCAGAAGCAGTTTAGCATCCTCTTACTGTGTACACACCAGGATACTGAGGAGATAAGGAGTGTATTGAGCATATAAACAAAGAGGGGCGAATAAAAAAGCCAGGCTGACGGTGGTGGGAGAACCCACAGGGTGGAAGTTAAGACTCCTGCAGTGCTTGCTTTCACAGATGCAGATTGATGAGAGACTGGGACAAAAAGCCAAAGGCTGCCCCTGTTTGCCGCTCCCATGCAACCTTTCACCTCATACAAGAGGATTTTCAAACAAGTTCCTGTGCCAATCGGAAACTTAAGACTTTGACACAAACAAATCATCCAGCTGTGTTTCTTTTTCACTAATTTTTGAATTGCTTGATAAAAAAAATCCACTTTAGCACCAGGGTAATAAGACTGTCTGTGGATTAACTTGAACACCAGAGAAAACCAGGCCAAACCAGCCAGGGCAGCTTTCACACACAGGTAAGAATGTGGCACGTCGCGCTGCAACCTGAACTTGCAGCTGCCGCATTCAAATAGGCTGCCGTGGACAGACAGCGAGGGCACAGCAAAGACGTGGCTGACACCCATCTGCTCACACACGGCCCTGACACTTTCTGTTTCTCTCTCGCTTAAGGCTGCCGCTGGTAGCGAAGCACGCCATGCAAATTCACAACATTTACATGATGGCCTGTCCTTTCTCTCTCTGCTTGTATGTTGATCAAGTTAACTCGCCAACCTGAAAGCCTCACACAACTGCCCCTTTCTCTCACCAGCGATGCATACATATAAAACATGCTTTGATTTTAATGCATGAGATATGTTGTTTTTTCTATTGCCCTGGAACAATCAAACACGTGAATATAATGTAAACAACACTGCTGTCCTGAATCTGTCTGCTGGGGTGTGAAACCACACCCTGACCGAGAACGACCCACAATCCTCTCTGCTGCCTCCATAGACGTTGGTTCTCAACGCTCACTGTGCTCATGTCTTGTTTCCCTTGCACCATTTGGCATCCCAGAGTAAAATAAGCCAAAAACTTAAACAGGGAAGGATGCTGAACTGCCACAGATCGAAGCTGTGACAACAAGCGAAAGTAAAGGATTTAAATAAATCGAGAGTTTTGTCCACAACCCACAGGGTTAACGGTCCGTTCATGAGTTCAGATGAAGCAGAAGAACTTCTTCCAGCTACACCTGGAGAAAGCTTTTGTGCGCCTGTCAGAAAACCTCCTCTTCTTGGTCTTGCGGGTTTTGTTCTTAATGGCAGCGAAGATGGCCGCGTCAAACGCTTCCTTCAAGTTCTTTTGCGTGAGTGATGAACACTCTATATAGTCTGCAGCCCTGATCTTCTCCGCCATGCTCCGAGCCCGGGAGCTCAGAACGGGCTTGACATTAGATCGGTCCAGGTTGATGAGGACGTTCACGTCCAGTAGAAGGTCCGACTGAGTCCCAACAAGGACGATGGGCGAGGACGGGTTGTAAGCCCGGATCTCTGAGACCCACTTCTTGGTGACGTTGTGAAATGAGGTGGGGTTGACCATGCTGAAGCACAGGAGAAAGACGTCCGTGTGGGCATACGACAGAGCCCTGAATTCATCAAATTCCTCCTGAATGAAAGACAAAGACAGAGGGCACAAGTTAGTTTCAATCAAACAGACAGAATGGAGGAGTGAATGGAAAAGACTGACTCACTAAAGTCTCAGGGAAAGATCATCCATTAACATTCAAATCTGGTTACTGAGTCATATATTGGATGAAGCAAGAACGTGACAGTTTGTACCTTCATATTTCATCTCTCGTGAAATCAGAAAAGTTACATCAACAATGGGGATTTGATGTTCTAGATTTATAGATTTTGTGTAACAGCTACATTTATAATCGCATTTCTTGTTGGGGAAAAAAAAAAAAAAGCAAATACTCTTACCTGTCCAGCTGTGTCCAGAAGCTGAACTTTGACTGGAGATCCTTCTACTTGGACCTGACCTGTTGGAAACCAGTAACATGAATCAGTGAGTCAATTTAGATCACTTCACTTTAGACTTACTTTAAAGAAAGAAAACATTTCAAACATGGAAATCACACACATACACTACACACATTAATACACAAGCTACATGTATACAAGTTTAAAGTTATCAAAATCTCCTCAGAACAGCATATTCAGACTGGTATAACTATAAATTACACATTAACTTGGCAGCAGTGATACACAACTGCTTATAAGGCTATAATTGTTGTATATATTGTATGTATATAAAGAATAATGTTGAAAAAATAGTGAAAGGCAAAATAAAAGTTCACCATCACTCACCGGAGAAGACGTCAAAGCCCGTCTGTTGGTACTCTGCCGGGTATCCATTGGAGGTGTAGCTGACAATCATACTGGTTTTCCCCACGGCTCCGTCACCCACCAACATACAGCTGATGACACCGGGCTCCAGCTCATCCTCCCGGGTCAGCCCGCAAGCGGAAGGGACTCGGGACTCGTGGTAAAAGTAATCCATGTGAGGTGGCATGACGAGCCGCACATTCGACTTATGAATGCAGACTGTCCTCTTGTCTGATCGCCGCGGGACTAAAAATAGTGAGAGTCAGCTGAGCTGTCGGTGTCTGACATACCGGCAGCACGCCTATCCTCTTCTGACTGACGGGCCACATGTGTGGGGTGGGCCGTTTTCTGCTCAGACAGGTTGTGATTTGCATAGACACTCCCTCCGAGAAAAGACAGAAGTCCACTCAGACAGAAAATAAAAAATAGACAATAGAACTATATGGGGAAAAAATCCAATGTGCATTTGTTTCTAATTATTTATAAATTATAATTCATTTATTCAAGTTCAGTTTTCTTTTTCTCTTTTTTTGTATGATTTTATTTTATTCTTGACTGTTGATTTTAATGCCATGATTGTACAACCGTGTTGTTTGTAAAGTCATTACTTAATAAAGCATAAAAACGATAGATTAGGAAAAATAGGGAAATAAAAAGCTTTTTTTTGGGATTAAATTATCATCAGCCTCATTACCAGTGACTCTAAGTTTGGACGAACTGCGCCCCCCAGCGCCAAAGATCGGTACTACACCTAATGTGATCACATGACTCCGTGTCACCTGATTGTCCGCGTCCACCCTGTATTGGGTAGTCGGAAGTTAAGCTAGCTGTTACATCGCATTGATGATTAAAATTTCATTTATTCCTCTTTTTACTGCAGCGAAAGATATTATTTCCCAAATCTTGCTTCTCCACGTACACGCACGCGTAGAGAGGAAGTAACGTGTCGCGTGTCGTTAACGGGTGGAAGTTGTGATAGCTAGCTAGCTCTGTAGCCATGTCGTCTTAGGATTTTATCAGTAGAGAACTTCATTTACAGTCAGGGAAACAAGGTACATTCAACGATGGCTTCAATTCTTGACGAGTACGAGGACTTGCAAAACACCAGGCAAAGTGCGCAGCAGCACAGCCGCTTGTCGACCGCCAACATCGGGTTAACACATTCAGGTAGGTCCTCTGTGGAGATGCTCTGTCTGATTAGCTAGAAGCGACGATGCTATAACGTCATTATTACTTTGTCTTATAAATATTAAAGCACACACTTAAATATTGCAGTCACTGTATTGACTGTATGCTTTCACTGACATTACGCTATTTGCTTGTTTATGCTAGGCTTTGTCAATGTGAGACTTGAGGAAGAAAGGCCGATATTCAACAAGCAGAGGATCGATTTTACGCCGCCTGAGAAAATAAACCATCTTTCGGTCTGCAACAATCAACTCTGCATGAGTCTGGGAAAGGACACCCTACTGAGGCAAATAACACTATAATCACTTAAAACACTGTGTTAATGGTCACTAGTGTCTGTATGGTTTTGATTGGATTAGTTTGTTAGTGGCTGTACTTCTCTGTGATTAGTACTCATCTGTTGTGAGTTGTTGTTTATTGGAGGCTGTTAAAACAGATGACACAACTGCTAATCATTCATCTTCTGCTCCCTACAGGATTGACTTGGCGAAACCAGATCAACCTAATCAGATTGAATTAGGACGGAAAGATGAAAGCAAAGTGCACAGACTCTTCCTGGACCCCACTGGTGAGAACAAGCACAATGATCATTCAAATTTTCCTTTGAAAAAACTGCATTTATTAGCTCCATTGGATATTTTAAAGTAAATCATGAGGTGCACCAATGTGGGACTATTGCCAGCCAGTCATGTGTAGGATGACTTCCTCAGAGTCTGCATCAACACCTCAAGCCCTCATATTAAACACCCAATGCTGCTCCATCATTTATAAGATCACTGTGGCAGCGTCACGGTTATGACTTCTGAACAGCAGCAGCTGTATCCTCCTCCATGTTTTTCCCACCGCAGGCTCCCATCTGCTGATCAGCCTGAGCACCAGCGAGTGTCTGTACCTCAACAGGAACACGCAGAAGGTGCGCAGTCTGTCCCGCTGGAGAGGCCACCTCATCGAGAGCGTAGGCTGGAACAAGCTGCTGGGCAATGAGACCAACACGGGGCCCATTCTGGTTGGCACCAGTCAAGGCATCATTTTTGAGGCTGAGATCTCTGCAGCTGAGGGCAGCCTGTTCAACACCAATCCAGATCAATACTTCAGACAGGTCAGAGCACGTGTGGCCATCCTGTGTGTCTAGTGTTCAGAATGTGTAATAAAGTTTCAGTGCACAGTTAGTCATGTTTACACAAAGGTTGTTTAAACATTTCCAACTAGAGCAATGTCTGAATATTTTCCTATAAAAATGTACATTTTGTGTAAAAACTATGATGGTGGTACTTTCAGGTTTGTCCGTACTACTGTAATCAAAAATAGTCGATAATACTGACCGCATTTTATTTCTTCCTCTTGGTATGCAGCTAAATAATAACTTATGTTCTTCCTGGGACAGGTCCACTCTCTGGAGGAGGATGGGAGGCCTGCACCAGTCTGCTGTCTGGAGGTGGAACGGGGCCTGGAGAACAAGTACTTCATCATCGCCACCACTCGCAAACGCCTGTTCCAGTTCGTGGGTAAGGTGGCCGAGGGGTCAGAGCAGCAGGGCCTCAGTTCCATTTTCAGCCAGAACCAGGACCTGCTGCCCAGTTTCCAGGAGTTCCCAGCCAACATGGGCTACAGCGAGATCACTTTCTACACCTCAAAGCTTCGCACCTCACCTAAGGCGTTCGCCTGGATGATGGGTAATGGAGTTCTTTATGGTCAGCTGGACTATGTGAGGCCTGATTCCCTGCTGAGTGATGTGCAGGTAAATGTCTGTGTGTGAGAATCTTTCAGTGCGTTTGATGTTTAGTTCCACCCTCTCAACATTCACCCTTTGTTGTCTTTATGTTTCACATAATTTCTCCATATTTCCTCCATTGCAATCAAACAGGTATGGGAGTACACCCCTGACATTGACCTTACTGCCAACAAACCCATCTCCATTGTGCTGACACAGTTCCACTTCCTGCTGCTGCTCCATGACAGAGTTAAGGCCATCTGCACTCTGAATGGACAGGTGGTATATGAGGATGTGTTCCCAGATAAATTTGGCTCCCTTAAGAAGATGATCAAGGACCCAGTTGGTGGGTTGGTGTGGATCTATACTGAACGGGCAGTATTTCGTTACCACGTCCAGCGCGAGGCCAGGGACGTCTGGCAGATGTACATGAGCATGAATAAATTTGATCTGGCCAAGGAATACTGCCGTGACCGGCCAGAATGCATGGACATGGTGCTGGCCAAGGAGGCTGAGCACTGCTTCCAGAACAAGCGATACCTGGAGAGTGCCAAGTGCTATGCGCTGACTCAGAACTACTTTGAAGAGATAGCACTAAAGTTCATCGAAGCCAAACAAGAGGAAGCCCTAAAGGAGTTCTTACTGAAGAAACTAAGTAATCTGAAACAGAGTGAGAGAACACAGATCACCTTGCTGGTCACCTGGCTCGCTGAGCTCTACCTGAACAGGCTGGGCCAGCTGGAGACTGATGGTAACAGCATCATCTTCCAGGAGACCCGTGAGGAGTTTCGCCACTTCTTCAGCAACTCCAAGCACAAGGAGTGCCTGTTCAACAACCGCAGCACCATCTACGACCTGCTGGCCAGCCACGGCAATGTGGACGACATGGTTTACTTCTCAGTCGTCATGCAGGACTATGAGAGAGTGATATCCCACTACTGCCAACATGACGACTACAGCGCTGCTCTGGATGTGCTCTCCAAGCACTGTGATCAGAAGCTTTTTTACAAGTTCTCCCCCGTCCTCATGCAGCATATTCCCAAAAAAGTGGTGGATGCATGGATTCAGATGGGCAAGCGGCTGGACCCAAAGAAGCTCATCCCAGCTCTGATGAACTACAGCCAAATGGGCAGCACCCAGCAGATCAGTGAAACCATCCGCTACATGGAGTTCTGTGTGTATGAGCTGACTGTGACGGAGGAGGCCATCCATAACTACCTGCTGTCGCTCTATGCTAAGTATAAGCCGGACTCTCTGCTGTGGTATCTGGAGCAGGCGGGTACACACGCCTCAGAGATCCACTATGACTTGAAGTACGCACTCAGGCTGTGTGCAGAACATGGCTACCTCCGGGCCTGTGTTCTGGTTTATAGGATTATGGAGCTTTATGAGGAGGCTGTGGATCTTGCTTTACAAGTAAGCAATGTATGATTTTGGGGTCAGAGTTACATGTGTACAAATACTGTTACATACAAAAAATATCCCAAAACTTTGACAGCATTTGAAACTAAATTGCGATGTATTTATCGTCCACAGGTAGACGTAGACTTGGCCAAGTCATGTGCAGACCTGCCTGAGGATGATGAGGAGCTGAGGAAAAAGCTTTGGCTGAAGATTGCCCGACATGTGGTGCAGGAGGAGAAAGATGTGAAAAAAGCCATGAACTGTCTGTCCAGCTGCAACCTACTCAAGATCGAAGACATCCTGCCTTTCTTTCCAGACTTTGTCACCATTGACCATTTTAAGGTCTGTAACAAAGTAATTCCTTTCTTGTTTTTGAGATTACATAGATGTGAACTCTGCTCAGTGTATTGTTAATATACAAACACAAAATACAGTATATTACTTCAAATGAATGTACTTTATCATCTGTGATTTATGGTTTCTCAGGAGGCCATCTGCAGCTCCCTGGAGGAGTACAACCAGCACATCGAGGAGCTGAAGCAGGAAATGGAGGAGGCCACGGAGAGCGCTAAACGCATCAGGGAAGACATCCAGGAAATGAGGAACAAATATGGCGTAGTGGATTCCCAAGAAAAATGTGCTGCTTGTGACTTCCCGTTGCTCAACAGGCCATTCTACCTGTTCCTGTGTGGACACATGTTCCACTATGACTGCCTGTTCCAGGTAACTCTCCCAGGCTTCATCCATACTGCTTTTATAAATGACAAGTGTGCCACTGCACACACAAGATGTTCTCTTTTGCTGTTCTTTAATTAGTTAAGTAACTACCTCATGAAAAACGTCATGTTTTAAATTTACTTCAAAGGATATATTTAAAAGATGCCTGAACAGTTTTCATGTAGTAATAATTCTCACTTTTCTACCTTCTAGGAAGTGACCCCTCACCTGACGGCCTATAAGCAGAGTCGTCTGGAGGAGTTGCAAAAAAAGCTTGCAGCAACCACACTATCCTCAAAGTCACGCCACCGTCCAGCGCCCAAGGATGAAGGAGACACTTCCAGCCTGGGAAAGGGCAATGCAGGCACGAGCCGTGAGCAGATAAAATCAGACATTGATGACATCATTGCATCTGAATGCGTGTACTGCGGTGAACTGATGATCAAGTCCATCGACAAGCCTTTCATTGATCCACAGAAATTTGAGGAGGAGAAATCCAGCTGGCTATGAATGAGGCCTCCTCTTCTCTCAGTGTGAAAAGACACAACATCCCACAATCTGTATGTCAACAACAAGGCACCACTCAAAGGACTGACCCATTCAGTGGATGCAGACATTCACCCGATTGCCTGTTGGTAGTGCCTACTGCTGAAACTGACATCGGCTTCAGTTGTTGTCCACAGAATACACTTACAGTATTTTGTTGACAGTATGTGAAGCTGATTTAAAGAACCTTTGCACTTTGTATGGGGGCATGTAGTAAAAGGTGGCCAGCAATGATATGGTGAGGGAAAATATTGTCAGGGCTGTACAGTGCATACAGTGTGCCTGAACCTCTAATTATAATGGTAGAAAAGGATGCAAAAGCTGGAATCAGATATAACTGCACTATACATCTATTAACTACATCAGGTCATGCACTTGCTTTGTCTGTTGGAAACATTACCTGCGCTTAGGCAACATCTGTGATTTCTAGTTCAGTTCAGGCACTCCACTGTAGAGGTCTTTGTTCATCTAATTGTTAATGTGGCGCAGATTAACAAAGTGTTATTTCATGTATTCACTGTTTTGCAATTCAATTGTGGCACATTAAAGCTTGTCAGTACGGATGAACTGATTATTCTGGTTGTTTAAAGTGTAATAAATATTGAACAAATTATTTGAACTATCAGGTGTACTGAGAGAAATAACTACTCATATATAACTAAATCAACACATCTGGGATCTGAAGAAGAACATTAACAAGACCATACTTATGCATCATAAGAGAAAATATAAGCTATGGTTTAGAAGAGTTTTGGCCACTGTGACAGTAAGCATCATTGTTTGGTCCCTGCCACTACCATCATACAATTTCATGTGTGTCATAAACCATTATCAGTATAAACTTAACACGGTTGTTCATACATTTGTACACAAACACACGTACATATGTATTTAAACTTTTCATTTTCGTTCAGTTCGCTGAAAACACTTAACATCCGAGAAAAATGTCATAATTGTCACATTTTATTGTGGATATCCAACTGCCTCACCATACCTAAAACGGAGTTCCCTTCTGGTGACGTAAGACGTAGCTCGGTAATCTTCGCACTGAGCAGACGCTATTAATCGACATCGGAAATTAATCGATAAGCTTGGATAAGTTGTGAATTTAGTGCCAAAATGGCATACTCTGTGGACGTATACCTCACCTTATTAGAAAAAGTTACCGCTTGGATTTCTTGCCAAGGTTATGTTCTCGGAGACATCGATAGGCGAGCTTCCCGTTATCTGCGATTGATTGTAACGCCTGCTCCTTGCTGTACCCTCGCCATGGCGTCGTGTCTCTGCTCTCTCAGTAACAGAAAGTGGCCGCCTCTCTGCTGTTGCTGCCGACTCAAAGCTCACAGACTCGCTCGGCGTCTCAAACCGCCATTTTGGAGTCAGAGAACCGAGAGTCGGCAGCAGCGAAGAGAGAGACGAAAAGGGGGATACGGGGCCGAGGTGAGAGACTCCATGGTGGTTGTTATGGCGAAGGAGCAATGGGGGAAGATGGCCGGGAGGGAGAAAGAATTAAAACATGGGGATCATTCGTTCACCAGACAACCGAGTCCCCGCTCGTGTCCGCAACAGGGGTACGAGAGGCGCGGGCGGAGGGCCTTGCTGTGGCTGCACCGCGACTAGCCTCTTAATAGAATTGACATTAAACCAATATCATATCTTAATACATTGTTAAGGCAGGGAGGTGGTGGCCTTAAAGAGACAGAACCGATTTAAATACTTCATATTAATGGTGTGAGAGGACGACTGTGTCAAAGCGCCTTAGTATTTGATAAGCTAACGTCAATGACGAAAAGCTACATTAGACAAGTTAGCAAGCATGCAGTTACCCAGTAACAAAGGCTAGGTGTCAAGTAAAACAACTACAAATGCTAAATCAGGTCTTTGGTGCGGTTTACTGAAAACAGTAAGCTGTCAAGTGTGTGTCTAAAGCAGCACCTTGACGCTATACTATCACTGATAGGAGGCAATGCCACTTGTGCTTACACAGCGAAGCAGCTAACGGTGGTTAGCTGGCGGGCTACAGCACAGAGCACGATCCAAGGTTAGCTAGGAATCCCCGGCTAACGCTAGCTTGGATTTGTTAGCTAGCTAATCATAACATAACGGCGCTTTAGCACAGGAAGATAAACGTTATTTAGGATAACAAAGCTCTCTGTTTTTTTTCCCTTCATTTTATAAAGAAGACCAAACTCTTTCGCTATAGTTCTTTTCATCCTCCCACTCGCAAGATAGGGAACTTGTCTCAGAAAGACAAGTGAATATGTGAAGTCAATGAGTAGTAATTACAGAGAACAACGGATTTAAGTTTACTATGTAGCTAATCGTCATCGTCTAAACAATTGCACACTCAAAAATGAATTGATAGGTTAAACAGCATTGTAATACTTTGTGAAGTATAGACTTTGTGAAATGTAACTTTAAATTTAGCCAGTCTGACCATTTAATAAACTGCATGACATGAAAGTAGTATGCAAGTCGATAAGCTTGTGTGTTATGCAAACGGGGAAAACAGCTCTGTCAAAATATTGAGCTAGTACATTTTTCTTAATTATTTACATTATAAACACAAACAATTTAAAGACAGAGCAGCATTACAGGAGCAGTCATTTCATTTATTTTCTATTTATTTTCTGACATTTTTGAACATTTTTTGGTTCTATGGAAAGTTTAGAATATCAAGAACACTTGGGCAGCAGTCAAGCTGTCAGCAGCACACAATGACACAAAGTCGCCATAAACAGATGACACCACATGAAAGAGCACCAGTTCATCATACAAACACTTTATTATTGTGTGTGTGACTGGTTTCTTCTTTTTTAGGGGCTTTCACTTCTGTTTGATCTTTAATCTTGGAATCAAGAACAATGGCATCCCTTACTGAGAAGGTAGGTTCATTTCTGCTCTTATTTGCTCAATGAACCGAGCAGCTGGTACATCCTGCACGCCCATCCTTTGGAGGAGAGCAATGGCCATTTTGTTATATGATGCCAGGAGAGTATCTCCCTCATGCCAGACTAGCTGGGAAAAATTGTTTTGGGAACCTGAAGCAAAAACTCAGCAACTGCTTATGAATGTCTCGTGAGTCATTTACAAATCCTTTAAGTGGAATGAACCAACATACCACCGGTTCTTGCTATGATTTAGGTGACTTGCAATAAAACATCAGAGCCTTACTCATCCCACAGTGAGAGCACAGTGTCCTGTAGTGCTCACGCTGACCTCGAGTCATCCACGTGATCCTTCATTTGTGTCTCCCCTTGACTTCTCTCTCATCAGTAAAAGCTGCTGCCCTGCTGGGCAGAGGTGTCTGTGCTGCATGGCGTCAGGGCAGGGTGGCCGGCTGGAGGTTGGAGCATCAGGGAGCTCTGCCCTGGCTAAACCTCTCTACCTGCAGCGCTTGGAAAGAACCCTGAGGTTGGACAGTTTCCTGCGCCAGACTGCCGCTGTCTTCAACAGAGACATAACCAGGTAGAGGCACAGTAGAGATGGGACGCAGATACACTTTTTTGCCTTAAACTCAGGTGTGTTCCTGAGGATATTCTATGATCGGTTACTGTAGGTGCTGCAGTTTAAAGGTGGTTCATGCTTGGATACAGAGATTAGCGCTATTAATGATATTTTCTTGCTGTTGCACAAATGGTAGACTTACCTACATATTTCTCATTTTCTAGTGATGACAGTGATGACAGCGATGGTGCATTGGGGACAGGCCTGTCCCTGGATCCCTCCACTCAGCATACAGCTTTGAATGTGAAGAGTGAGCCATGTGAGCAAGGGGATGGGATGGCCGAGGTGAAGCCCCTCAATGGGGTTCTGCTGCAAGGTAAAGGTATGATACATAGAGAGACAGTAATATTATGTAATGCACAGACACACACATATACTACACATGCACACCCTCACTTTTGTCCTGTAACTGTTCATGGACGGTAGCATTCTTGCACGTTTGCATCATGGGATGTTTCTTCTCTGGCTGTAAACTCCACAGACCAAAAGGCAGATAAAACTTGCTTCTACAATTTCTCCAAGCTGAAGAAGAACAGGAAATGGCTCAAGGTATTTTATAGACATATTCTCCATTGCTGTACAGATATAAGCATTTAGATGATGATTTAATAGATTGCATAAGTGACTAATAAATTAATAGAAAATGATCATTAGTTGCAGCTCTGCTACTGATGCTGTTCAGAACATTTCACTGCTGTGTTCTTTCTTACACATTACACTGTATATCCATATATATACAGACACACACCCTCAGCTTTCTTTCACCATGTTCCTCCTGTGTCTCCTGCAGAGCATCCTGTTGAGTGATGACACCACAGACTCGGACACAGACTCAGATGACTCTGACTTCAGTTTGTCGCGAGAGGAGCTGCATGACATGCTGAGACTACATCGCTTCACCAGGCAGCATCAGAGCAAGTTCCACTCTGACCGGGAGGTACAGCCACACACACACACAAACACACACACACACACACACACACACACACACACACACACACTCACACACAAATACACTGCCCAGTAATAATGTGAGTTTCTCTGACGTGTTTTTTGTAATGTCATCATTGTATTTTTCCTTCTGTGTGTATTTCCCTGCAGCTTCACCAATATCAGTACTACAGCACTGGACTCCTCTCTACTCACGACCCCTTCTATGAGCAACAGCGCCACCTACTGGGCCCAAAGAAGAAGAAAATCAAAGATGAGAAGAAATTCAAGGGTAAAGATGAAAAGAAAGTCTGGAATTTGTGTCGCGATTGTGTCAATGTTACAAAACAAAAATAACGAAATAATTACTGGGATGGTTGATAAGTTTTCAAACTGTTTTCCACTTTCTAATTTTTTCATTAGCCAAACTGAAAAAGGTGAAGAAAAAGAAGAAACGGGGAGAGGGAGAGTTTCTGGATGAGGGGCGTCCTTATGTCACCAAGATCTTCGCAAAGTTTTCCCATGATGCTCCGCTGCCCATGGTGAAGAAGAAGCATCTTACCATTGAGCAGCTGAATGCACGGCGGCGTAAGGTCTGGCTCACGATCGCTAAAAAGGAGATCCCCAAGGTTAGTGTGCATGACACTGATAAGCAGATGGTCAAACATTCACGCTCATGAGTTTCTGGTGAAAAGTTCGCACCATTTTTTTATGGCTATCAGTCCTAATTATTCTGTTTATACCTATTTTTGCAGTCTTTCAAGCAGAAGACGTCTGCTAAGAACTTGGTGTTGACCAATGCTAAAAAGGTAAATAAAGTGTTTCACACTTCTGTGTCGTTAAAATGAACTTTTTTCCTAACTTTCAAGAGTAAATTGCAGATTAAGCACAACATTTAACTTCAGTTTTTTTTCTCCTAGTTGGCGCATCAGTGCATGCGAGAGGTTCGGCGTGCAGCTATCCAGGCTCAGAAAAACTGTAAGGAGACTTTACCTCGTGCTCGTCGCCTCACCAAGGAGATGATGCTTTACTGGAAGAAATATGACAAAGTGGAGAAGGAGCACAGGAAGAGGGCAGAGAAGGAGGCCCTGGAGCAACGTAAATTGGATGAAGAGATGAGAGAAGTAGGTGGAATGGAAAGTGTTGCATTTAGAGGTGCCTCATTTGGCTTTTGCTTTTTTTGAATGGAAATATTTGCATCAGTATAAGTTACATTTGAAAAAACACTAGAGTTTTAAATTGTAAAGATTTATAATAAAATACACAAAAGCATGCCGTTATTTTCTCTGCGTCTCTCCCCCTTTCTCGCAGGCCAAACGGCAGCAGCGTAAGCTGAATTTCCTCATCACCCAGACAGAGCTGTACGCTCATTTCATGAGTGGTAAAGCCAGCATGGGGGGTCCAGAGGGAGACACAGCTCAGGAGGAAATTCTCAGAAAGCTGGAAGACACTGGGGCGCAGAGACAGATTGACATTGGAGGAGGCGTAATGGTCAACATGGGACAGGAGGACTATGGTATGAACGGCTCAGCCAAGTTTATTCTGTTACTGGAGCGGGGAGTCAGTCAGTTACTGAAACTCATTGTTGATGGGTGATTTCTTGTATACCTTCAGTCCCCTTGAGGAGCTCTGACAAAGTACCTCAAAATGTGTCAGAATCTATTTAATCCCAAATGGACCAGTTATCATGATATTTAGCTTTTTCTATCTGTAAATCATATTTCCTGTTTTCCCTTCCCCACCCTTTTTTATGAGCTGTCGAGCAGTTTGGATATTTGTGCAGTGAAGTACTAGAAATATAAAGCAGGTCATTGAGGGATCATTGTTTGTTAACCAATGACAGAATACTATTATTCACTTTCTGATTGATTAGAGAATACAAGGTCATATTTTCTTTTCGACTTGCTTTGGAAATATGCTCTTGTGTACAGCAAAGCGACGTGAGATTCATCTGTTTTATGCTCAAGTTGACTGTATGATTTCAGATAGTGAACACTACAAGTCCCAGGCCCTGAGGAATGCCAAAGAAGCCTACCAAATTCATCAAGAGAGGGTAAGTTGATCCATGCACACCCTCAGAGATGCACTCACACACTCTGCTCACTCTGCCCTGTCCATGCTGTGCTAATCCCCAAACGTCTCCCTGTAGACACGGATGTTCGATGAGGAGGCAAAGGACAGCCGCAGTGCGTCACTACACGCAGCTTGCGGCTCATCCTCAGGTGTCGGCTCTGGCTTTGGAGAGAGCTACAGCCTTTCCAACCCATCCATCCACGCGGGTGAAGACATTCCTCAGCCCACCATCTTCAACGGCAAGCTCAAGGGTTACCAACTCAAGGGCATGAACTGGCTGGCCAACCTCTATGAACAGGTACAACGTCTGCCTCTGACTTTATTTTTGTGTCTTGAAAAATGGCAATATTTTCTTCTTCTTTCTTTCAGCTGGCATTATGTTTAGAATATGACATTTATATGGTATGAATTGCTAAAAGAGCTCAATGTGAATCTTTTCCAAACACTATACTCATGGAGACTGACCGAGGCTTTGTTTGCATGGCGTTTTTTGGCATTCCACATTCATTTGTGCTTACTTACATGCATTGAAAGATTTATTTTCTCATCTGTTTTCTTCTTTCTCTGCAGGGAATCAATGGAATCCTGGCAGATGAGATGGGACTGGGGAAGACGGTCCAGAGTATCGCCCTGTTGGCACACCTAGCAGAGGTGAGAGAGCACACTTCCAAAAAGCTTTGTGGAATATTCAATTGTCTCTGCTGTTGTGACTGAAAATATCCAACATCCAGCTTCTTTGTGCACCTGCATCCTTTAAAGAGTCCCTTGTTTTTGGCAGTGCTTTTCACTGAATGACTCATACGACTTATTTCATTGTTGCAAGTAGCTGATCCGTAGATCGTTCAGTCTCTTAACACCAAAAGGTGACAAAGTGGAATTTAGGGGAAATGTGTGCTTTTCAGCGTTAAAGGGTTGCTGGCAGGAAGATGCATGGTGTGTTCCTCCAGGGCTTCCTGTTATTGGGTGCTCACACATGCACACACAAAGAGCACCTGTTGTGGTGGCTGACGGTGTATTCTCCTCTAACTGTTCCTGCACAGAGAGACAACATCTGGGGTCCATTTCTGATCATCTCTCCTGCATCCACACTCAACAACTGGCACCAGGAGTTCACCCGCTTTGTGCCCAAATTCAAGGTGAGAATCCAGAACGCCGCTGAGCGAGCGCGCCAGTGGAAGCACCTGCGAAATCATGTCCGCAGGAATCCTGGTAGCCTCATCTCTTTGGTCGTTTTCAGTCCTCTAATGAACGCAGTGTTTTGTTGTTCTTGTGAGAAATTCTGTCAAACATCTGAGAACTAACGAGGACAAGGCATGTCAGAAACCGTTCATTAGGGGGCAGTGTTGCACTGGGAGCTGGTAGCATTGTCTGTGTTAATACTTTGATTGTTGAGTGGCTGCTCTTTCTTCTCTCTGCCTGTGTTAACCGGCCTCTGACAGGCAGTGTGTATTCTTGAATGTCAAAAAAAAACACTGACCATTTAAAAACACATCAATATGTCTACTATGCTTGCATGCGCACATACACACCATGATACGCGCAACTCCTTTGTTGTGCTCAACCCCCAACTATGTCTGTTTTTCTCTGCAAGTTTGAAAATAGATCAATTCCAGTCTGTTTTGCTAATGAGGTGCGAAAAGACCCTATTACACATTTTGAAGATAAGCTTCCTGAACACTCAAAGCAAGACTGACCGAAAACAATGGAATGCCAGCGTGTGCTGAGCGATGTAATGATGTGTAAATCTTTTCACATCGCATTTTACATCAACAGCTCAACAAGTGGAGCAGTGATTCAGACATGATGCTATGCCTAAGTGTTTCCTCTGGGAACATCACTGCAGCTCTGTTTTTGTTTTACATTGCTCAGTGCAAATGTAAGTGTTTTGGAAAGGTTTGAATGTAGTTAAGGAGGAATGGATCCACAGACAACTCACAATTTAATGTTTCCCCTTTATTTTAATTTGCTGACTTGTCTGTCAGGTGCTGCCGTACTGGGGGAATCCTCATGATCGCAAGGTGATTCGGAAATTTTGGAGCCAGGTAAGGAAGAGATGACAAGGATGATCATTCATCATCAATATACTACAGATCCTGGTCAACATACGCTTTGCTCTGGTCTGTCTTTCTAGTCTGTAACCACGTTTGTACCCATGTTTGTCCATGTTTCAACAGAAAACCCTCTACACACAAAATGCACCATTCCATGTGGTGATCACGAGCTACCAGCTGGTGGTCCAGGATGTCAAGTACTTTCAGAGGGTTAAGTGGCAGTACATGGTTCTGGATGAGGCCCAGGCACTGAAAAGCAGCACCAGGTAAAACCTCGACATGACTGCTGCGTCATCGTGTAATGCTGTATTCCACATTGCAGGATTCCTGTGAGTTCAGATGTGTTGATGCCTGATACATGATGTATTTATTATACTTGGTAATTAACCTTGCAGTACCATGAACAGTCTTTGTTTGAGTAGGTTTGATATGCAGTTTGTAATAAACTGGCTAGAATAAGCAGAAAATTGATATGGCTTCTTAAAACATTTTGAACAAATTGGCTGAAAAGCTGAAAAAATACAGTTGTTCATCTCTATAACTACATAAATATTTCATGTCTACTGTTGGACGCTGTCCAAAATCTACAAAACTAGTCACAAAATGTCTCGAGATGAGAAACGTGCACTCACAAACGAACGGGGCTTCCACACTTTGAATAATTGGTGTGATTACAGTCCAGTTATATAAACACCGTGAACTCATGTAGTTGTTGCACCAGATCTCCAGTTATTAACCGCATCCCCTCTGCTTTTTCAGCGTTCGCTGGAAAATCCTCCTGCAGTTCCAGTGTCGAAACAGACTGCTGCTCACTGGGACGCCCATCCAGAACACGATGGCTGAGGTGAGCAGTGTGTGCGTGTGTGTGCGTGTGTGTGTGTGTGTGTGCGTGCGTGTGTGCATGGGCGTTCATGTGAGCAAGGCAGAATTGCTGATGACCGCATGTTATTACTGTCCCTCAGCTGTGGGCCCTGCTGCACTTCATCATGCCCACGTTGTTTGATTCCCATGAAGAGTTTAACGAGTGGTTCTCCAAGGACATCGAGAGCCATGCTGAAAACAAGTCAGCCATCGATGAGAGTGAGTGCGAGAAAAGCATTTGTTTGCCAACGTGGAACTTTTATTTCTGCTCGCCTTTGGATGTGATTCGTTCTGTCGCTAAGCATTGATGGATGTTTGTGTTTCAGACCAGCTTTCCAGACTGCACATGATCCTGAAGCCTTTCATGCTGCGCCGAATCAAGAAGGATGTGGAAAATGAGCTCTCAGACAAGGTAGAGGAGCCAACTCTCTCTGTGCTCGCTGAGCTGAATGTCTTGTCCAGAGCTGCGCGTTTAGGAGGACAAAAAATGATAACACCATGAAAACAAACCTTGTAGCCTGTTTAAACGCGCACCCTTCCCCCCCCCTCTCTCCCTGCACACGTCACTCACACACAGTGTTGTAATAAGCTTGTGAGTGATGCTTGTGCTGGCAGATCCTCTTGACAGATGTTGGACTCCGGGTCGCTCGCTGTCACATGCGGCACACACATACTCATTCACGCGCTGTGGGAGTCTGGATACACAGAGTCAGAGGAATGGCAGAGTTCATGGCTCCCCCACATCTGTCTTTTTCACTTTCCCCTCGCACCCACACGCAGTCCTGCCAGCCCGCTTCCCTTTTTCTTCCCCGCTCTTGTTGGTTTCTCTTGTTTTGTCAGCACAGTTCACTCGTGGTTCACGGTCGGCCTTTTACGGGTTTGTTGCCGTTCAGTTTCGCTGCTTTCATCAAAGCGGGGCACGAGATCAAACCGGTTTGCACCCATAAATTTATTTTTTTGGTTGGGCCCATGTGAAAATACTGTATGTGTATGTTGTAATAGAGGCACAACACAGCGATAATGCGGAATCATTTGTCTCTACTGCAGCCACAACTTTAACTTTGAAAATCAGCCTTTTTTCAAACCAGGTCCATTTGAGACCGTTGTCATTCACTGCTGTCTTATCACACATTATTCTTCTCTGTTTCATTTCATACTAAAAGGCAGTAAAGTCATTGTCACTCTTAAAGCCCTGAACTTGTCCTACTCGCCGTCTACAGATCGAGATCCTGACATACTGCCAGCTGACATCACGGCAGAGGCTGCTCTACCAGGCTCTGAGGAACAAGATCTCTATTGAGGACCTGCTGCAGTCCTCCATGGGCACAGCCCAGCAGTCCCACAGCACCACCTCCTCCCTCATGAACCTGGTCATGCAGTTCAGGAAGGTACTGCAGGAAAGCTTTTGGCTTCCAGCTCAGAAATACTCAGCAGCCGTGATGAGACAGTTATTAGTCGTAATGATGTTAAGATCATTTTCAGTATCACATTATCAAAAGTCTTAACAATGAAAATTGAGAGGTACAGTTAATTGGCAGTCGAGCAGTGTCTGTTCTTTTGTCTGCTTTTCTAAATACACTTTCTGTGTCTGCTTATGTGTAGGTGTGTAACCACCCCGACTTGTTCGAGCGCCAGGAGACGCGCTCTCCTTTCCACATGTCCCTCAAGCCCTACATCATGTCGAAGTTCCTCTACCGCCACGGCCTCGTCCACGCACACAACCAGGCCAAAAACAAGTAAGTTCTTCCACACAGAAGAACTCACAGACAGGCTTGATCTTGACAAGAATGCCCGAAATCCAACAAAAACAGGTCTCTCGACATTTCGACAAGCGTTGGTCGTAGGTTTATATTTGAAATTACACTGTAAAATGCTGTCAGATATGTTTATTTTCTTAGTAATTCTTTGTTCTTGTGCACATTTGCTTATTTGGGAAATTGCAAAAGTCTATTATCCAAATTATAGCTATTAATACTGAGAAATGTTATGGCTCAAACTGGGATCAGACCCATCTGATCTCTTTTGCTTTTTCTCACATTCAGTAGTGTAACTCAGTCTGTCTCTGCATCCTTTTCAGATTACTCCAAGTGCTGTTGTCTCCCTTCTCTCCAAATCACATCCAGCAGTCTCTTTTTCACAGAAAAGGTGAGCACGTACGGAGCTTTGAATTCAGACGTACACAAAGCTCTCGACGGAAGCGGGAGTTGGTTTTCTCATCTGAGAGTATCTCTTTCTTTTGACATTCAGTCCTCAACTTCCTCTCCTCCCCTGCCTTTTCTCCCTGTTTGTTATTTCCACATGTTCTCTTTATATATATTTTTTCTTTGTTTAGTCTCATATTCTTCATCCTGTATTCTGTTTTTACTGTTCCAGGTGATGACAAAGGAAGCTGTTTCTCCTTCCTGCGCTTCATCGACGTGTCGCCAGCTGAGATGTCCAATCTCATGCTGCAAGGCACCTTAGTGAGGTGGGCTTTAAGTTTCCATCTTCAGATCTGTTTCTGTCTTTGTCTTTCTTTCACCTCAGAAAGTTAAGTTCACCCTGTCCAAATGTCTCTTAGCAAGGCACCAAATGTTCAACAGCTCTGGAGGTGCTATGCTGTAGTCTACTGCACTCTGCAAGTTTGATAATTAATAAGGACCAGTGTTATGCACAAGTTTTGCAGAATTCTTTACAGAGTATTTCTGTGCCGAATCATTTTGTAATTTCGCTTTTTCCTCTCCGCCCTCATGCTGTTTTCTTTTGCAGATGGTTAGCCGTTTTTCTGTCCCTCAAAGCTGCATATCGGCTCCGCTATCAGCGCCTGTTTGGCCTTGAAGGAGAGGGTCAGCAGGAAACCAGAGACTTGCAGGGGGGCGGAGGGAGGTCACAGCCCAGGAGTAAGTGTCTGTCTCACAAGGACCTAATTCTGTGGCTGAACAGACCCACCAGTTTCCCAAACACGCACACCAGCCCTGTCTTGCAGGTAAGAAACACACAAGACACACTCATATTAAAATCTATTCCGGAGATGAGCAGTACATGAGGGTGTGTGACGGAGAAGTGAGGCATGTGCTGCTGCTGAGGCTGAAATTGTCCCCAGAGCATCAGTCAGTGTTTGGCCACACAGCTTGCTCTCTGCCCCAGGTTTCCTCTCCCTCCTCTGGGATCCAGTGTGGAACCCAATCCCTCTGTAGCCCTGTGACCCAGTAACACTGTCCTCCCTCCGTCTATCTGACTCCAGTTCTGTGCAGCGGTTGATCTGCCCCTCCGTTGTCAGACATGCAGAGGAAAGTCACATTTTTAAGATTAAAAAAGAGTGTTGGATTTAAAGGAGACTAAAGGCCAAAGCCTTTTCTGAAACTAGTCAGTTTTGCACACATAATAAACCATTTAAATCACATATAACTGTTTGTTACTGCTATGGTGTGATATGAAACCAGTTTGGCTGACAGCTGTTCTTTCATGCTTACAGGAAGCACTTGGCAATCATAACAAAAGTTGGAGTTTGGTGTGGGTGGGATAAATGGTAGCTCTTATATGGCACTGATGTGCTTCTGCCAGTTTATGGGAGACACTGTAAGATCTGGAAATGAGTGGTGCATTGTTTTTGTTCCTTCAAACCATTCTGGTAGCTTAGCAGTCTGGGCAGATGTAGCACACCGCAGTCCATTTCATCTGCACTCAAACGCTTTCAAATGTGTTCGATTCTGCAGCCGAGAGCGGCAAGGTTACATCGTGACAGCGCGTATTTCCTCCATTTCTTTGTATTATTTGGCAATATGGACATCTAATTATTAGTTGGAAAGAGAGAGTGCAATGCATAGGTGCCAGTTTAAATATACAGGCCACCTCAAAAAATAGAAAAGCAAACAGCTGCAGCCTGCAAATACACCACAAGGTCACTGCTGCAGGAGTGTTTTAGTCATTGTGCTGAGCTAAAAAAAACACTAAAAGCACATCCCATCAAATCTTTCACACAGCGAACAGTTACCCATTGGCAGATCTGTGTCTCATTACCACCCTTTACCAATTCTGACTTGTTAGGTGGAAAATACTCAGGAGAAAATGCTGTCGGAGTAATTCCATCCTCTTCTTCCTCTCCTCTCCTCCTGGCCTCATCACACTGAGTCAGGCAGCTGCCTCACGTCTTAGGTTCCCCCCTGGAGCGGCTTAGGGAACGAAAGAGCACAAAAACCTTAAGAAGCAAGTTCAAATATGAGAGAAAGAGAGAAACTTGCAGACGCACGGAGAGCTAACACTGTATGTGTACTGTATGACCGCGCTGACCCCAGACTCCCACTTGAGCTTCTAGAAATTACTCACTCCCACAGCATATGCCAACTTCTTTCAACTCCTCATTTTTCTTTTGAAGCGGTGTGCAGCTGCCGCACAGTGCCTCCTCTCTCTGCTTGGCTCATCGCTCTCTGGCTGTGTACTTGACAGTGTGGTCAGTGGTGCCTTCAGCTTTCCTGCTGCTCCTGTTGAGGAATTGAGTGAACCAGGCACTTCTGAATACCTCCTTAACAGGTTTTTACGCATGCAGCTTTGGGCCACTGCTTCAACTGGGCTCTGTGTCTCAACATGAAACATGAATTTGTGATATATGCTTGATGTAATTGTATATTTTATGCTATGCATGTCATTCAGAATGTATTGTGAGGAATGAGTACTTGCTAACTCATGCTGGAAGTGACTGGAGCTTGGCTGGAAAGGACGTTATTTTCTAACTTCTGCCATTAGATGGCACTCTGTATCCACTGTTTCTGCACCTAAATGTGGCACACAGTAACATACACACAACATTTATATATTCCTTTAACACCTACACTGCGTTTTACTTGAATTATTCATCATTATCTCCTCAGCGTCCACCTTTGCTCAAAATGCATGCATAATGTATGTCTTTGCAGAAAAGATTATATGATCGGGCATGCAGTTTATCCTGTGACACAGGCGACTAAAATCATATAAGCTGCATAATCATACATTTTACATAACATTTTAAGCATCGAGCTGAAATTTTATATAACATTTCAGGCACGTCGCCCATTAAACTTCCTGTCGGAGCAGTTTAGAAAAACTGTGAGCGCTGCACTCGATAATCTCTGTATGTTTCTGTCTGTGTTTGTTTACCTCTGGTTTGCAGCACCTCTTACTTTTGCTGCATATTTTTTGTATTTCGTATAATTATGATATAATGTTTTCCTCAATTTCCCACTCTACCACAAATCAAAGCAGGAGTCAGTTCAGCAAGAGGCGTAACATCAACTGTGATTGCTTGCAATTTAATACATTTCGCCACTCAGATATAATGACTGTATTTGTGAAGTTTTGCCTGTAATGAAACAGGATAGTGATGTAGACTTTGTGTGTGTTTGTATTTCAGGACCTCGTGTTCACAGCGTTCAGTCCCGGCATGCTGGGACACACAGACGTGATGGTCCACAGTCGAAACTCTGCCACCTCCTTGCTGCGGCCTTGTCAGCCCACACTGCCACCAAAGTTCCTGCTAGCTGCCACGCCCAGGGTGTGTGTGCGTGTGTGAGCAGCAAGTGACCCGATAAAGGCGCTTCTCTGTGTGTTTGTGTGGACAGCCTGTGTGTGTGTGTGTGTGTGTGTGTGTGTGTGTGTGTGTGTGTGTGTGTGTGTGTGTGTGTGTGTGTGTGTGTGTGTGTGCTGGCTCGTGGAAGACAGACAAGCATTTGGGTGGTCGTGGAAAGGGAAGAGGGAAGCACTGTGCATGTTGCCTTTGTAGGCTTTCAACAATGAGCAACTCTTATCTGTCAATGTGTGTGTGTGCGTGTGCGTGTGTGTGTGCGTGTGTGTGTGTGTGTGTGTGTGTGTGTGAGAGACTGTGTGTGGTTGGGGTGTGGGGGTCACCACTGTGGTTTCCAGCTGCATTTAAAACAAACAGCCTCTAAAAAAGGGCTTCTTGCTCAGGTTGTTCACCAGCTGTTGTGCTTGCTCTTGCCCTCTTCCTATACACACACAAAGTCAAACACACACACATATGCACACACACACACACACACACACACACACACACACACACACACACACACACACAGACAGCCTGCTGATTCAGTTAAACTAGCCTCCATGCTGTAGCTTTTCCTGTATCTCAAAAGTAATAACATATGTGTCAATATACTTGTAACACACTATCCTAAAATCTTCTTTCTCTCTCCAACACTCGATATTATCTTTCCTTTCAAACGTAGAAAATCCTATCTCTCTTTTTGGCTTCCTAGGTGACAGCAGTTCCCATGGAGCGTTATTGTGATGACCGTAGTGCGGAGTACGAGTGGCGGGTGACACGCAGTGGAGGGGGCACAGTCTACAGACAGTGTTTCCTCTACGGCTCCCCTCAGCTTGCCTCAGACTGGCGTACAAGGGCCAGTGCCTTCCACCCACAATGCCCTGGGGGAGTGATGGCTCTCTATCCACGACATGGATGGTCCTTCATTCGGATACCTGGTGAGCGCTTTGTGTTTCTAATTTCCTTTGTGGAGTGTTTGTTGAACATGATCAGTCCCCCCGTGGTGTCTTCATCGGTCCAGTCCACAGCAGCCGCGTGCGTTGCCAAGGGGAAAAACCGATGACACTGTCTTCAAAAAAGGGTTTCGCAAGCTCAGAACATCAGTATTAGTAACTCATAGTTTGCTTTGCGTTCATTTGTTTGTCATATTTTAACTGATGGTTTTATCAAATGGTGGATATCCAGTTTGACGGAAAGGGGCCCGTGGGAGAATCTGCAAAGGCCAGCCTGGGGGTCTGCGGGGCAGAGCCGGGCACATCACCCTCCTCTGTCACTGCCCGTCCATCTGCCAGGCAGCCAATCCCTCACAGTCCAATGGAGCCGCTTAGATAAAGGGCTTCTGCAGGCTCGCATAAACGCCCACCAGTGAGTGCAGTATTGCGAGTGTACGTGTTCTTGCGAGCTCTTTATCAGAAGCGCTTGGGCTCGTTGAGTTAAGGGTCAGCTGGAGCAGAGGGGCAGCCGATTCGCTGCCAGGTTTCAGATGACTGATGGATGTCCAGGGTGAGAGAGGCCATTACAGTTTTACAGACAACACTTCCCTTCTCACTGACCTGTGCAGCCCCTCTACCTCTGATAAACTGTCTCTGTCATGGATTATGATGACTGCTGGCTTTTTGTTTTGTGTTGTGACAAAGGTTCCTGGCACAGAAAACGGACATGTGTGTCCTTTCATACTGGATGATAAACCTGGAGCATACTTGTTTTGTGGGTTTTAGTACTTAAAGACACACTGGTACTGGTAGAGCCTTTAAATCCTTTAGACACCCTCGCACAGATTGTAATATTGTAATGCTTGATTTTTGTCTTCTACCCATCTGTGTGTACATGTGCTTGTGAGAGTGTTTGTGTGTAAAAGTGAGAAACAAAACAAGTATTTGTGTGTCTGTGTGAGAACCGTCTGAAAGCTCTTGTGAAGTTATACGGAGGCAGACAAAGCGAGGAAGTTTAGCTACTGGTCATTGTTCAAGTGCTTAGTTAGGTAACACTAATAGATGGTGTGTGTGTGTGTGTGTGTGTGTGTGTGTGTGTGTGTGTGTGTGTGTGTGTGTGTGTGTGTGTGTGTGTGTGTATGTGTGTGTGGACCATCGGGTCCATTCAGGGAACAGCGCTCACACGGGGCCTGAGGTGTCTCTCACATCTCCCCACACACTCTCCCACGCTCGACGATGTTGCCTTTGCTTCACACACACATACACACACACACACACGCACAGCACACACAGGCCCGAGGACAAGCTTCACCCCCGTCCCTCCCGCTAACGGACGAGACCGCAAACTGATCTGAAATCTCTATCTGGCTACAGCCTCTCAATCCGTCTGGTCTCCCACTTCTTTCTCAGCCTCAGTAGGAAGGAAGTGACCCAACACTCCGGCACCCGTCCTCCGCTGAACACATTGTTGCCACATCAAGGCCCAGATATGTACAGTAGCCCAGCTGAAGTTTCCCACCCTCCCTCTCCACTGCACTCCCAGCCCCACACCTTTTAGAACAAATGGCAGAGCTGAATAACTGTTTGTTTTGAGCGCCATGGCGTGAGTACGGCTGCCCACTGATATCGACGGAGGAATCTAATCAGGGGACTTATTAGGAATCAGGCCACAGAGGAGGAAAAAACAATTGAGGCTGTAATGTCTTGGGCCTCACATTCGTTTTTTGTTTTTTTGATGTTATTGTGTTGCCAAGGACAGACGTCTTCATCCAGAAAAGACTGAATTCTCCACTCTGTGTTAATAATGTTAACAGTGATGGTGATGTCATGTAGCTGCACCTTGCTGACACCCCATCTGTGGTGATCAGAGAGAAAGCGGGGCACATGCAGGGTATTATCAGCCATGAGCTGAACCCATGCAGTCATCCAGTGTGAGACACCAGGACGTTAGAGTAGAGAAGGTTTTGACTATAATTAGAGACACATTCCAGCCTTGTTTGTTTGATAAATTGCTGCAGTTCTGTGGTCACCTCTCTTTCACTTTCCAGAAACTTCACTTTTAGCAACAGTTGGGCCACTTTATATTCAAACGGAGACCGAGTTCATGCTGAGAGACGTCAGGTTACAGGAAACGCTTTCGAACGTGGGTGCCGTAGGATTATTTGCAGAGCATTCCAGTGTAACACAGAAATAACCGTCCTTGCTGTCTGTGTGGCCCCTGTGTCGCTTTCAATAATTAGAAGGAACCGCTCCACAAAATGACGGCCTTCTCACTGCAGCGCTGACTCCTGACTCTTTTTCTAGCGTTATCGTGAGCTGGGAATTGACTGTCACTGCTGTGTGGGAGTGTATGTGTGTGAAGGAGATGGTAAAGAGCTGCGTGTGTGTGTGTGTGTGTGTGTGTTTGTGTGTGTGTCTGTGTCTGTGTGTCTGTGTCTGTGTCCATGTATCAATCAGAGTATGAGAGAGAGGCTAGGCAGGTCTGGCCCAGCAGCCCACATCAGGCTGTGGGAAATGCAGTTCTGCCTTCCTGTCCCTTCAAAGAAACTCTGCTCTCCAGCAAAATGGCAGGAAGCTTCCCCAGGCCCTCTGATAGACAGGCACAAAACAACACAGCCGGCCAGCCTCACCACATCACCGTCTCACTCTGCCCCTCTCAAGCTGTATTAAACTGGCACCGGTGACCGTCTGCGGAATGTAGCAGAGACACAAAGAAAAGCAGAACAAAACATCAAGCCAAGTGCGTAAAGGGACAGAGATGTTGTGATTTCCTCATCCAGTTTATGGCTATTAGTGTGTCCACAAGAAGGAAAAAGCATGTTTCACTGATACTTAAGAAACTTATCTCCCAAAGTAGACTGAAGGGGGAGACATTAGCCACATTTTACCACGATGGTGAGCTCCGAGTCCTATCAAGCTCACTCTGTCCTTAGCCAGCTAGCTTTCATCTGTGGTGTGTCGAGTCGGTGCCGGCCAGGGGTAACTAGCAGTAATCTGTCTAAATGACAGAGTTCACAGTGGGCGGCTGTGGTGTGGTGAGATTCCCCCATCTAACTCTTGAGTCCCCCACAGACTGTCTGTCTCTGCTCCTGCTCAACGGCTCCTCGAGAACCAAGAGAAGCGCCTGTCTTGCATGTCTGAGGGGAGACAGTGATGCATCTGCAAACATGTTCCATATACACACACACACATAAACACAATCCATCACTCACTTACTGTCACAAGCAGTCACACAGACACATTTTTGGGCCTTGTGGGAATGCGTGTTTGTCATTTGGCTCTGCTCCAGAGTGGAGATACCATGTTCTAGATGCAGACAGATGTCAGGGTAGCTTCTGTAAGACTTCACCAAGCCCTGACAAGAAGCTAGAACCTCCTGCTTTCTGTCTGTCACTTCACTCCCAGCTTCCAAAACCTCCCGCCGGCATCTGGCTCTTAGCTGTGCGGATGCTGCCGTTGCGAGAAAATTAAGTTTAAGTCCAATTTTTGTCAATACGTGCAGAAGCAGCAAAGTAGTGTCAGGCTAATATTTCCATCATCAGCGGTGCTGAACAAGTGTTGCCCATTGACTTATTGATTGCACAGTGTAATGTATCATTATACAGTGAGGGGCTGACGCCCGGTTCGATCGTTGACTCGACCTGCTCTGTGGCCCCCCATCTGTCTCTCTTTCTCACATAACCATCCATCCATCTTCTTTCATCAGCTCCTGATTTCTGCTTTTTTTTTCATTCTGCAATCTTGCTGCTGTTCCTCTCCTTTTCAATCGCATCTGCCCCGCTTCTCTCCCCGGTTAGGGGCGGCTCCGCACTTGGCTTTGGCTTCAGCAGCAGAGGGGAAGGGTACAGGACAGGGCAGAAGATTGTGGCGGCGAATTAATGAAATTAGCGCCGTAGTTGGTTTGGGAGTATCAGGCGCCAGGCACCAGGGCTGGGCCGGGGTTAATTAGCTGGCAGCAGGCCTCTAATTGGGTCAGGACCATGTCAGGCCCCTGGCTCTGGCCCTACAGGGATTGGATTACACCATCAGGGGACAGACAGTAGGAGGAGGGAGAGAGGGTGTGTATGGGGGAGCAGTAGGGAGAGTGTGTAGTAGTGGAGGAGGGAAGGATTGAGAGGGAGCTGGAGGGTGCAGTGGATGTGGTAGAAAGGGGGAGAGAGGAGGGACAGGGGAGTGTAGCCTAATCTGCCAGCAGGAGGTAAGATGGGGAGGGCTGGCTGGGTGAATACCGCTGTTAGACTGGATTGGATTTGGGCGGGTGTGGGGGGTGCTATGAAAGGGGGGCAGGGCAGGTGGTGAAGCTTGATATGTGTATCCATAGCAACGGCAGAGTGGTGTGACACCACATGGGATTTGCTTGTGTTTTGGGGTGTGGTTTCCATGAAATCCTTGTCCTCGTAAGTCCACAATTAGTAAGTTGCGTTGTGTCCATTTGAGTGCATTTTAATCCAGATCTTCATTCTGCTTCTCATGTGTCCTGGATGTGAGAGGATCTGAGGCTCCTTTTGTTTTGCCATCAGCTCCAGACAATGCTGTCAATATTTAAACTAATTTTGACTGAATTTCAACTGAACAAATCTTGAAGGCCAATTCACTTAAAGCACCACACACGTTAGATGTATACACATATCCATTTTTATCCCCTTAAGCCCTCCACAATTCATGTTACATGCATGGTTACTACAGCCAGCTCACATTTATGACCTATGGTCATGCATTTCACTGCAGCCACATGTAGCTTATAATGTAAGCCATAAGTGTTATGTTGGAATGAGACGGACCACCAAAGCCCTCCCAAATCGCAATTATTCATTTTCTTGGCTTCGCTTTACAGGCTATGGCAGCGATGTTTAGAAAAAGGGATTTTCTGTGCGGCACTAAATGTTTTGAACTCGGCCACCTCGCTCTGTAAGCCACATCGCTGGACTTTAGGGAGTTTGGATAGTTACAGGGGTGGGATTTTTTTTTTCAAGCACTCTCATCATTTCTATCAGGCATGTTTCCCAGTTTTCCTTTGATTATTTAGTGTCTTTTTCAATCACTTCTCTGGACGTTGAATGTCACTCAGTTTCAATTATGTTAGTGATCTGATGGTGCCCCTCAGCTGGTACAGAGAGATCAAAATGTCGGAGATATCATCAGTTGTCAGATGTCAGAAGGTAGCTTCCTTAAGGAGCGGAGTAGGTCTCCTTTTAATGGTCTTCTGCATTATTCAGGCATAAACAAGAGGATTACCCTGATTGACATGTCTCCTCATACAGAAATAATAGTATCCAACTGCTTAATATGGGATTTTCAGATTTCCAGTTTATGCCCTTCAAGAATTAGTTTAAATACATACCACATTTAGTCATGTTGGGCCACAGAAATCCTCACATGGGGGCTTGAGCCCATCTTCAAACATGACATCGGAGTCTGGAGGCTTAGATATAATCTGGTAAACAGAAACAGATTGGTGGCAGGGGTTGAGCAATATTGCTTTATATGAGCATTTGCATCTTTGCCAAGTCGTGGTTTGCATCTGGGTGGTTGGCAGTGTGGTGGTTGGTGCCCTTGACTGAGCAGCCGCCCTGGTTAGACTGGCACCTGTGGTGAGGAGGCCCCGTCTCATCTTAACCACAACATCACCGCCGCCACCGTGCTAATATCGCCTCGCTGTAGCTGGAGCCACCACAGACCCCCTTCACTCTCCGTCTGTCCCTCTCTGTCTGGATCTTTTTCTTTTCTGCTCATGTCTAATCCTCTGCATGTCCCACTCTCCCCTCTTACTTTTCAGTTCATCTACTCTCTTGACGCCAAGGCCAATTACAGGCCTTTGATGGCCGGATACAGTGTTTGTGTATCTCAGGGATTGCGGTGTGCTGGTCTCTTGGTACGCACTGAAATGAGCCACAGCAATGTGTAACAACTGCCTACCTTACAATAAATCTAGAGTTCGTTGGATCTGCTTCACATTCAGTTTATTGTCTCTTGCTAATAGTGTGCTATTACTATCTTTTATTATCCTCCTATGTCCATTTCCCCCTCTTTTCCTCAATTTCTTGTACATTTCAAATCATTTTTATTCGCTCTGAGAACGTAACAAGGAATGATAACACTAGTGAAAAGCACATATACTTGGGCTGCAATGCTCCAGCTGTCTGGAAGAAACCCAACAAGTGAACTTAAAGACTTTGATTCAGAACTCATCCTGTCAGCTCTTGCCCAGGAGCTCTGGGGCTGTGTGACAAGGTCCAAATGTATTTGACAGGCTGACACCACTCTGCAATGACCCGTAGGTGAGCTCTCCAATACCTCCCCTGAGTGTTTCCTCTGTTCATCTGTTCTATTAGTTCCTCTTTAACACCTCGACAGGGCCTGACCTTCTTTGGGAGACTATGCCAAAGGGTCGCAGGTCAAGGTTCAGCCTGAGAACACATTAACATAGAATGCTACTGCGTATGGAGAAAGATCCAGTTGGTTTTGTGAGCAGTGTTGGTTCATCAAGTGTACTGATTGTCTTTTAAGCACTGACCTCATATCAGTGGATTACGGATATTGTGGCAGGACGTTGTCGTGCGCCTCCTTATCACAGCCTCAGTTTAAATTTTCTGACCTTGTGTTTTGGATTGATGGCACGTGATTTTAACACGGTTGGTTACATTACATTGACAAAGCGAGGAAATAAGACTGGGAAATATTTACAAGCACAGGTTTTCATGGTACAAAAGGGCTTGGGAACAAGTGTCCGAACTGGAGTGCGAGACGGCCAAACCTGACTCTCCCATAGGGACTCTCTTGTAACCCTGGCTCGACCCTGTCACCTGACCCTGGACCTGGCCTTAGGTTCTCTCCACTCGGGGTCACGACCCCTTGGTCAAACACCATAGTGTGCCTGTCACTGGGTCGATGGCAGCCCCGACCCTTTTCTCATTCTGCCATTGTGCCAGATGACGTTAATTCCTCATCAGCTGGACGTGGAGGCAGCCACTTCAACAGCAGACCCAGGGTCAGATTGCTCCTCATTTGCTCTCTGTGGCTCAGTCATTTGACGGCTCATGGTTGGCAGTAACGTGACCGAGACCAACTGCCGGGCCTATTTGTTCGTCTTTTGTGCCATTGTGTGAAATGGAGTGTAAATCACTTTTTCTCACAATTTCTCTCTCTGTCTCTTGTTCATTCTCTTTCTCACTCTCATCAGTGAGTCCAGTCAATAAGGCCACATGCGTTATTTAAACAATCAGCAGATTAGGGACAGATTTAGGAGGATTGATCTCGGGGCTCATCCATTCTTGCGAAAGGGTCTTTATCCTCGAGAATGCAGCCTTATTGAAGACTCGTATTGATTAGGGAAGAGTTAATAACCTCTGAATTGATTGGGCTGCTTTTCTGTATTCTGCCAGTGAGCAGATGTATTACAGTATAAAATTATGTTAACACACTAAATCTTTGCAGCAAAGGAAGAGGATGACATGACAAGTGGTGATTGTTGATTTCTTTGCAAGAAAGTCCTTTCTCACATCTTCCGTGTGTGTACATGTGTGTGTGTATATGAACGTAAACTTGCTGAACATGTAGTATAGGTTTTCAATTCTCTGTCTCCTCTTTTAGATAAGGAGAGCCTGATCACAGAAAGTGGCAAGCTCCACACTTTGGATATCCTGTTGAGCCGGCTAAAGGCTCAGGGACACCGAGTCCTCATCTACTCCCAAATGACCCGCATGATAGACCTGCTGGAGGTATAAACACACACACACAAACACACACACACACACACTGGACAGTATGTACCAACCACTGTTGTTCTCTGACAACACACTGTTAACGTTTCATTTGCATATATATCTGTGTTGTTCCAAACCAGTTGTTTGACTGGTCTGCTTCCACTGGCTAGAAATCAAGCTCCTGCACAGTGCAATCACCCTGCCTGTCTCTCGTTTGTGCACTCATTAGACGGCTAATTAACAGGTCAGGGCTAATTAGCGGGGTCTCATCTGCAGGGGAGGCAGCCAGATGGGAGGGATGACTGGAAGGAGTGAGGAAAGAGGAGAGGTGGAGGGGAGGAGGGGGGACATGGGAGTGATAAGGGCCTTTGGGTTAGAAGAGAAAGAAATTATACACAAAATTGAAGACAAAAGTAGTTGGAGGAGAGGCAGAGGGGGAAGACAGAAGTAAAGATTACACAAAGCCAGAAAAAGGAAAAGAGCAGGTGAGTTTCAGAGACTCTTATTGCCTTTATATACACAGGAGAAGTGCTTTAATGAGCACAGAGGCAACAGCGATACACCATCATATTGTTTATGTATTTATGAACAAGGAATATTAAAAGAAAACTGCTTCATCAAACCCAGAGACTCTTTTTACACCTTTAAGATTCTCTGTTAGCTGCAATCTGTTTGGAAGTCAGGCACAATCAGGGTGGAAGTTCAGTCATCTGTAAAAATCTGCATCTCCATAGGAAAACAATAGTGCAGAGCAATTTTGGCCGCGGTCATGTTTCGAAAAGCCTCGGTGCAACGCTCTATTGTTGCCTCCATATTTGTTGCAAACATCACTATGGAGCCAAAAGCCTCTGGCGTGATGTCATTGGGAATTCCTTCCCCATTCACACAGCGCGGCACTGCTTCCACAGCCAAAGCTTTTGATGGCAGATGGACCCAGCCCAGGTGGTTAAGGACTGTCTTCCTGTGTGTCTGGAAAACAGTGGGAATGCCTTGTGTTTACGGCTGTTGGAAACTAACAGTGGCGAGAATGCTCAAGATGGAGTAGATAATGCAGGCCAGTCATTCTGTGTTAATGTTCTTCTCACTCTGCACTCGATTGTCCCACTTGTAGTCATCCCTCCAAGCTAAGATTTCCAGGTCTAATGAGGCAATATCACAGTTCCTGTTTTACAGTGTAGGTGACCTCATACAGTAATGGGAGGATGTGACAGCATATCTTCTAATGGGTTAAAGAGATCCACGAATTAAATCATATATTCGCCAATCTGGCTTCAGTCTTCCTTGACCATATATTATCTTTCTCATCAGTTGGGGATGAAAAAAATCCCGCAGATGGAGTTGATTTCCTGAACATGAGACTGTGACTGAGAGAAAGAGTGAAGGAGAGGCTGATGCTAATCTCTGTCATTAGCATCATTGTTTTCGTCGCCGGTCGGCTGCCGGTTCTTCTGGTGACGTCACGTCGTTGGGTGATGGATCGCTGTGATCCGGGTGGCCTGAAGAAAAAAAAAAACAAAAAAACATTGTTGGCTTTTTCTGGCAGCAGCCGATAGTGGAGCAAGACCGCCAAGTCACTGCCCTCCTGCTTGAGTTGTGCGCCTGTGGCTGCTTAGATGGCACATTACTATACTGTAAGTCTGCGGCTTCGATTCCAGTGCTGGCGGGAAAGCCCACACTCACTCTTTGGTACTGCTGCCAGAAATCAGCAGCAGATTTTTATCAAAGATTACAGATATACAAGTCTGACTCGGCTTGCCTGTCAGGTTCTCTTTTTCATTATTAACCAACATAAAAGTGGGATACAGTGACTCATAATACAATACAAAGACAATACACAGACTAAGTGTTGGTTATTATGATGTTCAACTATGATTCATTCTGACTATTACTTATTACTTGATGATATGTTTCTGCTACACTGTTACTGAAAGTCCAATAAAAAAAACTGCAGACTGTTACAACAAATGAAGAGCCATTTCCTAGGAATCATGGGTGGTGGAGTTTTATTTATTGTAGTCAGTCTGTTTGAGACTTGGATGGATGGATGGATGAAATCAGTCAGTTCCAGCCTCCTGTCATGGTCCACATTCATGCCATCGTCTGAACTGGGATGCTGTTCTTAGATGTGAGTGGCGCAGAAACTACCGTAAGTCTATGTGCCCACAGTGCAGCCCAACATTTCACCTGGAGATTTGGGTGTGTTATGCTAATAGCGGCTAATGTAGCAAAGCCTCTAGCCTCAAGAGATGAGGGGTGAGCTACAGAGGCAGAAAGCTCAATTTTGTCTAACTAACTAACTAACTAACTGTTGACTGAAGTGACATCACTTGAGTCAGTTAATCAGACTTTGCACAGCTACCTCTCATAATTTTTCCCGCAAACACAGTAGCACTCTCCATGACCTGCAAACAGACTGACACGTAAAATCGATGGAATTCTACTTTAAGTTCATTGTAGCACTTGTAAAAGTTTCGTTAGCTGTTCCAGTGGGAGAATATGTTGGTAATATATGTAAAATGGCACGAAAAGCAGTTTTGACATACTGGTGTCAAAACAACTCAACCCTAATGAAGACTTCTGTTACAATGTTGGCAATCTACATTGTTTGCGAGCGAAAATGTATTTATAGCGCCACTGTGTCATGTTCTTTTAAGTAGTTCTTTTTTGCAGTTGTTGGGTTGGGAACACACTGTGACCATGCACACTCTGTTCCCAACCCAAGAATTACAATAAATACACAATGTGACCATGTACTTCTGAGGGTTTTTTCCAGACTTTGGGGACTCATTATTGTTTGGGAAGTTGAGAACAACCTGGCTGCCACTCCTTGCTTTTGCAAATAGGCGGTTTTCATGCACATGCGATTGCCAACTTCAAAGATTTCAAGAAAAAATCCAATTTGAGAGGAGACAGAAGTATAAGACAGGAAAGAGGAGATTTCAGCATGCTTGTTCTCCCATGCCTTTCTCCTCCTATACATCATTTCAAGTTTGTTTGTCAGGTATCACAACCATTAAGATTTGTTTTTACTAAAAATGATCCTGTTGACAGTTAGTTGAGCAAGATTAACACATTTGTCCAGTCAGGTTGACCTGAACCTACACCTTGATTTATAACATTTGCAGAGGAACACATTACAAAATCTGTGAAAGCTGTAGAAATATAGCGGTGTCACCTATGATTAACACCAGCTCAAGCAAAATATGAGAGAAAATTGCCAGCTGTTGAGGTGTAGATTTCAGTATGGCAGCACTATTGGAGAAAGTCCATGACAGGACTCAACAAGATCTTAAAAGAGATTTAAAAAGCCTGTGGGATCTCAGGTGATTTTCCTCCTGAAACTTTCCCCCTGATGATTTAGACATAGATGAATCTTTAAGATAAGGAAGGCTGAGTAAGGCTTTCTGCAAGAGCAACAATATCTGCAACATCCTGCTGGCAAGCTATCAAACCCCAATTCAGCAAGGTCAGCAGCAGTTTGGCGAGCACTGGGCTAATGGTCCCTAATGTGGTGTTCACTCAGAGCAGATGGGGCTGTTGGGAACAGAGCCAGACACACAGAAAGAAGAGGGTAGGAGGCCCCCAGAGTCATGACACAGGTTTGGAGGGGGGTCACAGAAAACATAGTGTCAAATCATGGCTATCATTGGTAATGACTGTGAGAGGTGAGCTGTGATGGGTGCCAGTACTTGTGACTGCTTCATTGGTTTGGGGGGCACTGACATGTTTGAGTGAGGGGGTCAGGGGCTCGGGGCAGCGCGTAAAGAGAGATCAACATGTCACCTCATCACTGCTGTTGCACTCCCGAACCCCTCCCATCAGACCTAACACCCACATGCAAACACACACACTTTGTAGAACAGCTTAGCAGACGTTCGGGGGGGGATAAAATATCAAATTCTCCATTTCTCAATGTCTCTCTGGACTTGGATTGAGGTTTCAGCTCCAGCAAATGCGCATAAGAAATGTGGGATTCTGATATTTTGGACACAAAGTTGCCGTCTGACAGAAAATCTGACGTTAAACATTAGTCTTTCTTCACCCTTGGAACTTAACTAGTAGACCTGCAGGGCTGATCGACTCCTCAGAGAAAGACTTAAATAGCTCTGCATATTCAGGAAAAACAGTTTGAGACTCCAGTTTCCTCGAATTTGGATGAGAGGAATCTGTAAGTTTGTTGTTTTCAGAGTCACAGCACTAACGGCCATCCAGGAACATTAAGTTTCACAAATCCATCAGTTCAAAAACCTCATTAATGAATTCCATGCAGAGCTGTATCGAGTCCTTCTCATTAAAGAAAGAACTGCAATTCCTTTGATAATCAGCAAATATTCACTGATTGCGTATGACTGCTTAGCTGTAGCAAACATTTCCTAACAGTTGAACTTCTATCTCTGCAGGAGTACATGGTTTACCGTAAGCACACCTACATGCGCCTCGATGGATCCTCCAAGATTTCCGAGCGCAGAGACATGGTGGCTGACTTCCAGAGCCGGTGGGTAAAGATAGATGTGATCTACAATGTTTGCACGTGTGTGTGAGCATGTGCAGGAAACCAAACACCGCCAAACGCTAACTGTAAATCTGCCTTTTTCGCAATCAGTGAACAGTTTAATCTTACGTGTGTACATCGAAGTATGTGCATGTGTGTTTCCTCCACATGCTCTGGTTTACATTAGTGTGCAGCTCTGAGGCGCCGGTGTGCCTCTGGTTCTGGTTGTAGGTGAGAGAGTTTGAGGGGTGTTTTTTTCTGCATTGGTATCAAGCACATGTTTCATTTGGCATGCTTCTCTTCCCTGAAAGTTTTAGTGGGCTATATTGAACCGTGTCATTGTGAATCATGCCCAGTTTTGCTGCCAGGCTTTAAGTTTGTGTTGACATCTTGGAGAATGGTTCTCAACTTACATTGTAACTTAATTGTGTGCCATGATGCTGTATATGGACATTTGCACTGTACTGTTGTAAATAATATCTTTCAACTTTGTGTCTCTCCCTCCCTCTCTGTTTCCCCCCATCCCCCATTACCTCTGTAGGACGGACATCTTTGTCTTTCTGCTGAGTACGAGGGCTGGAGGGCTCGGCATTAACCTGACTGCTGCTGACACTGTGAGTCACTGGAGGAAAAACACTTCACTTAAACAATATCAAAGCTTCAACACCACTTATATTCCCTAAATACATGAAAATCCAGTGCAGCCCACAGTCTCTGCCGTGTGTTTTTGTCAATCTACGTGTGTGTATGCTGAAGGGAGGCGAACATACACATTTAAATATGATCTCTCCCTTTGTTTATCAACATCCCTCAGCGTAATCTCCTTTTGTGTCCCTATAGCTCAGTTCAAGTGGGATTAGCTGTCCTGACAATGAGTTTGAAGTGACTGTTAACACAGGACATCTGTCGTGTTAAAGGCCAGTTCACTTGGGATAACACATCCCTATAATTAGTCTCAAAAATGAGAGAGAAGGGAGTGTCCGCGTCATGTTTGTGCGTTCATCGCCCAAATTGAACCATGGGCCATAATCACAATACAGCAGGATTAGAAACTTAAGCAACGGTGACCTTGATGTCTTGGTTGTTGCAGAAAAGTGAAATGTTTTTTGTTTCCCTGCAGGTCATCTTCTATGACAGTGACTGGAACCCCACAGTGGACCAGCAGGCCATGGACAGAGCTCACAGGCTGGGTCAGACCAAGCAGGTCACTGTGTATCGCCTCATCTGTCAGGGAACCATCGAGGAGAGGATCCTGCAGCGGGCCAAGGAGAAGAGCGAGGTCTGAAACACACACACACACTCATACACACACACACACACACACACACGCACACACACACTCATACACCATACAAAATGTGACAGAGAGGGAACAGTTTTAATTTGAGACAACAGCAGTCAAGCTGTTTCAGCAGTGTTAATCATAACTGTACATATGAATTAATTAGAGAGTCGATTAATGCTTTATTGTTCGTGTTTTATAAGATCCAAAGGGTGGTGATCTCTGGAGGCAACTTCAAACCAGACACACTCAAACCCAAAGAGGTGGTCAGCCTGCTGCTGGACGATGATGAGCTGGAGAAGAAATGTGAGCGTTGTCTTGATTTCATTCACTTTTCTTTACTGTGGCTGTAAGGAGGGAAGGAAATGAAACAAATGTATTGTTTCTTCTCCTTCAGTGCGTCAGAGACAGGAGGAGAAGAGGCAGCAGGAGGAGAGCAGCAAGGTGAAGGAGCGCAAGAGAAAGAGGGAGAAGTACGCCGAGAAGGTAAGATTCAGTGTGATCAAACACCAGCAGTCATGTCAATGTGCAGTTTAATGGTTGGTCGAGCACGGAGAAGGATGTGTAGAATAAAAGAAGACAGGATGCGGGACATAAAACAGGGAAGGGACGCTAACACCTTGCCTGTACTGACTCCAACCATGGAGGAGGACGATCCTACAGGAGCAGGGAGTCATTAAAATCAGAATTAAATACCTTGTCATGGACTTCAGTGCTAGATGTGAAGTCAGGGGGTCACCAAAGTCATTAGATGTCACCCTCTGGGGGCCGTGTCCATACCAGATTTCACAGCAATCTGGCCTGTACTTGTTGAGTTACCTTGCTCTGGACTCGAGTGTTGGACAGACAGACAGACAGGCCGACCAACTGAACACTCAACATAGACGTCTTTAGAAGAGGAGACTAAAGGATTGTGACAAGGAAACGGTGTAAAACGTATGAAACTTAACCTGTCTCCTAACCCTCTCCTTCCCCACCTCTTCTCTGTTTCTGTCCTGCAGAAGAAGAATGAAGAGTCAGAGAACAAGAGGAAAAAGGAAGTGAACCTGGTCATCTCTCACGCGCCCTCAGCCGACAACTCCAACCTCTCTGCAGATGGAGACGACTCCTTCATCAGCGTGGAGATGGACTCAGCCATGCCTAGTCCTTTCAGTGAGGTGAGGGAATCCAGGGGAAAACCAGAGGAGAGTGAGCCTCCTTTCAGTGGAGGAGGAGGAAAATGTTGTATGTGACTGTGATTTATGGCTGCTGCTATTAGGTCACTTTGCCTGTCTCCTCTTAATATCAGAATCAGAATCAGAATCAGAATCAGCTTTATTGGCCAAGTTTGCAAACAAAACAAGGAATTTGACTCCGGTTTTCTCACTCTCATGTGCAGTAAGACACAAATTAACAAATTTACAAAATAGAATAAAAATAGAATAAAATAGATAAATAAATAAACTAAAAAAAGCTAGAATTAAGTGGAGAAGATATAACTATGACTATGGAACTATAAACTATAACTGGTGAGAGGTACTAGTAGTGCAGTAGTGGTCTGATAATGTGCAAAGTTGCATGATATGAGGTAGTAAGTGATATGAGGTAGTACAAGTCACTCCTGTCTTTGGTTACTGAGTCCTCTCTTCACGTTACTTTCTTCTTTCATTCTATCCTCTCTCAATTCCTTATTCCCTTCTTCACCTCCCTTATTTCTTGCTCTCTACATCCTATCTGTTCCATCCTTCCTTCTCTTCCTGTGCCTCCTGTGCTTCTCCTCATTGTTCCTTGCATTACTTCTCTATTGACTCCCTCTGCCACACCGGCCCGGTTCCCTTGTTTCCTGTGGTGCTGACCCCCAGCCTGTGTGTATGTTTGTGTGTGCTCCTGTGCACGGCCAGATCTCCCTGAGCAGCGAGCTCCAGCCCGGCTCGTTGCCCCCGGATGCCGACGCAGACGAGAGCAGCAGCGACATGCTGGTCATTGTGGACGATCCCGTGTCCTCTGCGCCGCAGTCTCGTGCCACCAACTCTCCCTCCTCTGTGTCTGGATCAGTCTCTGACAACATGAATGGTGAGAGAACAAATACGTATTAGCCAACCAAATATATCACTGTATATCAACTAATTCAGATTAGCTTTTATTTTGCACTGTAGTACTTTTACTAAAGTAAAGGATCTGAAAACTTCTTACTAGTCACATGAAGAATGAAATTAGCAGCTGAAATCCAAAGTATTCAAGTCAGTATGGAGCTTTGAAAACCTTACTTCAAGTCTAGGATATTGGAAACGTAATGCATGGATGAAACTATTTTGCCTCCTATTTATAGGGACATTCTTTTTTATCACAAGTAGTTTGGGGTACACTGTCAAAATGTTCATTTTTTATAGTTTCCTAATTTCAGATAATCCTAGTACTTGCAATCTGTGCAGCTTCCCTTCTCCAGACCAGCCAAATAAAACATAACCCATGTTATCTGTGAGACAGTATTATCATGTTCGACCAGTGCGACTCACATGAAGGTCAGTGCTGCACACAGAAGTCTGGCTTTTTATGTTCTCTTCGCTATCAGGGCTTGTGTTTTTATTGGCTTGCAAGCATTGAGCCAAGTAATCTGTTACCTCACATGTATCATGCAGCAGATAATTCAGATTTCTGAGGGTTTTACACTCAACAGAAACATAATTGTCTCTTGTTTTTCAAGGGTTGAAGTAAAGGATCTAAGACTTTTTCTGTGCACATAAAAGACTTATCTCTCACACATTTTGAGCACTGATTTGTTAAAGTCCATGTTAGTGAGGTGAGGATTTCTCCTTTGCCAAGATAATCCATCCACTTGACAGGTATCTGCATTGAGTCGGTCAGGTTGTTGATTGTGGCCTGTGGAATGTTGGGTAACTCCTCTTCAACGCCTGCGCGATGTTGCTGAAAATTGGATGATTTATATTATCCAACAGGAGTGTGTTTGGCTTTGGCTGCAGTGTTTCAGCATATTTTGTTCTGTGGGATCCAGAAAGATAGCGAGCCTATATGCTTACACGGTGTATTTGTACTTTGAATGCGTTGCACTAATGTAATCCCCCCTAAATACAGGCCGCTTCATTGAAACCCATTTGGGATTTTCGCTGCCATGCTAAGAGGCTCCTGCCAGAGAGATTAATGGCCCCTGCTAAAAAGGCCCAGCGAGCTGGGAGAAAGTTGGTGCTACCAGAGACGTGAATGATGTTATAATGAAAGGTCTGTAAGGAGGAATGGGGGTTAGAATATGGGAGCAATTGGTGAACTTGGACAAGTGAGTGAAAAGGGAGGAAGACTGAGATTAAGACCTCATGGGAGGGTAAGAGTGAGGGATTTGTGAAGGGGTTTTCATCTGTGCCTGGGTGTTAGTGATGGGATAGGGCTCATCCCCCGCCCCCACAGGAGGGTTGTATACCACAGTGTCTGGATAGAGACATGCAAGGAAAATGCAGACCCAGTGGAGAGAGTGGGGAGGCAAAGAGAGGGGGAGAATGTACGGGAAGGCTTAGGCACATTACCAGTGAGGCAGCCATTGGCTCTGATTCTGCAGACAGTATGGAAAATTAGAGCAGTATTCCAGGTTTTGCTTCAACCTGTACTTAGGGTAAAGATGAGTTATGATTAATGTGTTGTAATTCTTCTATATTACAGTAAAACTTCCATTTCAGTGTCTTTGAAGGACTGCGTTAAGGCCAAACCAGACTTACAGTGCTGTGTAGTACTGCCTGACTTGATTCTGTATCATCTATGTGTAATAGGTTTAGGTCAGTGTGTACTTAAAGACCTGCCAATACATGTGCATCCAATCATCCTCGTACCAAGGCGGTTAGAAAACAGTGAGAGGAAAACATGTTTTTCCTTTTATGCATTTGCCTTTTCTTCTTCAGGTGTTTCAGCCTCGGACACGATCAGTCCTGGCAGAGGCAGGTCTGGGCGGAGTCGCGGGCGGCCTAAAGGATCGGGGGGCGGGCCGAAGTCTGGAGGGAAAGGGCGCGGGCGCAAGTCGACGGCGGGCAGCGCGGCAGCCATGGCAGGAGCGATGGCCGGCGCGGCGGCTGCATCTGCAGCGGCGTATGCTGCTTACGGTTACAGTGTTTCTAAAGGTGAGTGAACATCGCACACGCTTTCACACCAGTGGACGGGCTACGTCTGTCCTGTGTGTGTTCGTGGTGCTTTTCTGCTGACCTGGCCTACACAGCATTCTCAAAACTTCTTTTTCAGTGAGCTTGTTGTTCTGGCTCAGGGTCGCCAGAGAAACATTTCCCAACTTAGGTTCAAAATTTGAATATAAGGTCAAAACTTGAAAAGGTCATACAGACAATAAGAACTTCATTGCAACACAAAGAAATCATACTGGCAGTGATACAGAACCATGAACTGTGTCCACATACCATAATACATGCTCTCTTATTGGCATATAAAGATATCAACATATTTAACCATTTTATACTGACTGATGAAACAGGACGCTGAGGCGATTAGGATGGGTCAATATATGTGAAGGGGGTAGAATTAACTGATTTCTCTTTTTCAACAGAAATAATGTATTCATGCTGGAATTAATTCTGAAAAGCCTAAAAGCCTACATGTTAAAGGGAAAGATCCAGTTCTTTAAGTGCTGTTGGAATGAACATTGTACTGTATGTATTTAGACAACAGGCAAACATGGAGAAAGTGATGAGTTTGGGAACTGGAGCAATTAGAAAGAACGACCTGAGACCCTGCCATTGGCTAAATAAAGGCCACTGCAGCATTATGTATTGAAGTCTTGAATTGGGACACACTGCTTCTTTCATTAGAGAGTAACCATTCCCGTGTCCGTCCCTCCTTCCAGCAGGCCTCTCTACATCCAGCCCCCTGCAGCCTTCCCTGGGCCGGTCTGGTACCAGCCCCGCCTTCAGCCCCAACAACAGCTCCTCTCCGCAGGCCAAAGTAGGCGCCTCCACCCCGAGCCCCCACAAACAGCTGGCTCACAGCCACCACCACAGCAGCCACGGTGCAGTCAGGAAAGGCAAGGGCCCTGGTGGTCCTGGGGCTCGATAATGCAATGCGATAATGCACTCATACATACATGAATGTGCCCTCACACACACGCACAACTGTCTCAATATAGAACACACACACACACACACACACCGATAACTGACCTACTCTCACTGTGATACCCACAGATGCCGTACATTCAGGCTAATAAATAGACAATACAATATAAATAGTAACAGACTCTCACCACCTGGACAACCATGGCTCAGCTACTAAACAGACCCCCGCACACACATGCACACACACACGCACACAGTCATTTAAAGGTACGGTCCCCACCAGCCTCTACATTTCTCGATTCAGTTTTATTTCAATGTGTCCGGGCCGGTGAACAAAATATGCCTTGAGTATGTTTGTTTGCATCATGACAAGAGTGTTTCCAAGTGCTTTTTGAGAAGACGGACTGTACTTTTCTATTCATGGGAGGAAACTTCTTGATTTGCTACCTAGTCGTGGTGTTACAGCACAGACGTGAACTGACACATGTAGCGCTAAGGGCTTTGAAATCCTTGTGATTGCCAGGGTAGGAAGGCGAAGGAGTTCCTGTCAAATGCACTGAGCCACGTCTTCCCTTTTTTGGATGTTCTTGATTCTCATACGTGTACATAGGTTATTTAATTGTTCTGTAGATGTGCTCAGTGCAAACTGGTGGATGATTCTGCATTTCACGGAGCTCAATGTGAACCCACACCTTACCAACCCACATGTTACCAAACAATATGTCTACAGCTTTTCTACTAAAGCTCTTATTTTTATAATGAAGATGCGAGTGCCCACACCAACATGGCAGGTCTTGGCATTTTGGAAATTTCTTGTCCATAAAATGCATTCGCGCACAGGAGGAAATGAAAATCGAGTATATATTTTTTGTCCCATGGGAAAATGAATGAATGGATGATGTGAAAAAACGATATTCCAAAATGAGGGGTACCGGTTGATACAGCAGTGCTGCTAACAGTAAATTTCTGAATTCACTCAGATTATTTGGTTGTCTAATATTTAAGTTATTTGAGTTCTGTTGGGCAATTCGCGTTAATTGCAAATGGGATGTTCAGCTGTAAAACAGTGTAAATTGTACCGAAGCCATTTTTATTTTCTCAATTTGTTTTTCGTGATGAGGAGTCTGTGGTTCTCTTTGATGTCATTGATGTTTTGGGGGGGGGGGGGTTTGCATCAGTGTCCTGAGTTGAGCACTACATCTGTTATAGGTTTGTTTTGTGTTTATAGTGTGATTAAAATATGATGTTCTATATTGATGTACATAATGATGAGAGCGACATTTCCTCTGGCTTTTCCCTCATTTGCCTGTCTATTTTTATAGGTCATGTGTACATATGAAGAAATGCATCAGCCATTTTACTAACAGGAGGAGCCAACTGAAAATAAACGAGTGCTAAATCAGTCTTGCTGCTTCTTCCCAACTCTTCTATTGTTCCTGTTCATCATACTTGCATTGCTCGTGTAAATCTCATAGATGTATTCAAGCAACTTTGGCTTATTAAACCATAATTTTGTGGTCACTGGCAACTATCCAGTAAAGCTTCAAGGCTTAAACTGTTCTGTACTGACTCTTGACACCCTGTGCACCTGCAATCATTGATTTTAATCAATGTTTACATGCTAAAACTGAAACCTGAGATATAAGTCACTGACATTTGAAGGTCATTACGAATCCACTCACTAAGTCTGCAAATGATGCTTTGCATTCAGTTCACAATTCAAAATCATGCTTTTCGCTTAAAGCTGCACTCAGTTCTTTATTTCCTGCAATGTTCAAAAATTCAATCTAATTTGGAAGGCCTCTATACGCACCCGCAGGTCACATCCAGTCCTAATTTAGAGCAGTCAATTGCAGTCTTTCCACAAACAATAGCCCTGTCACTCAAGATAATCTGCAGACCTTGCATTGGACCGTTTTCTTTGGAACTACTTTCTATTGAAGAAATAGTCCCTATGAAAACTGTTCACAGTGCGACCTCCATGATTGGGACATTGGTTTTGGAAAGACGTGTTGCTATTGGGTTTTTCCAAACTTTGAGCAGCACAAATCAAGTTCCAATCAGCTCCACTGCATCGGTGTTGAAGGCAGATGGCAAAAACCTGGCACCTAAAACTTGAAACCATTTGTAATTTGGGTGACCCTTTAATGAAACGTACATAACAAAGTCTTTATCTGATTAAAACATACAGAAACAACCCAAATCGATGCAATGTCGTTTCATGTGTGGCAAAGACCTGAGACGTCAATACTCTGAAGCGCATGTGAATCAAAATGAGTATATTTTCACATGGTTTGGTGCAGGGCTGGGAAGATTTCATCTCGATGAGTGCCTCGGCAGCATGTTCTTCCTGGTGCACTCTGACATGACCGCGGAGCAGACTGTAAACACAGGACTTCCAGGTCTGGGCTTGTTCCCAGCCAGCAGTTACGTAAGCCCCTGCACCTAGATAGTCTCTTGACTTGACTCACATCCAAGGTACAGGCTGCTCCGGCCACTGCTTGGGAGTGTCCAATGTATGTTTATATGTGCGTACACTGCAGGAACCTGTTCTAAAAGCAGAGCTGTCTGGAGAATACTGCTGAGAAGGATGCTCAGCCCAGTCAGGAAAGTTATCTAGCTAACCGTAACTCAGTAACCCTGCTTGGAACAAGACTCGAGTCTTGTATGGTTGCCAAATGTGGTGTGTACATACGCAGCCTGCACATCCATATATGTAATATCTGTCATTATTTTCTGACCTTTTTAATTTGTGACCCTTAAAGACATCATCTCCCTCATCACAGGTTATATGACCTTAAAGTGTAGTTGTGTTAACTTTTTTTTTAAGTGATTTTATCTCTTAAATTCTAAGGTTTTTTAAAGGTCTAAGGAGGACAGTTTCCAGTTTCCTTGAGGAAGCAGTTCAAATTCAGAGAAAAGTCGGAAAAAAAAAGTTATCCCCTTAATCATCTTGTGCCTCTCAAGAATCCCCTCTCCAAGAAGCCCTCAGGGGGCGTTGACCACTGATTTAAGTCCAAGTCACTGCACCGTTTTCCAAAGCACAGTACCATTTCATACTGTCAGCATTTTCCCCACCGCAAAATAAAAAGGAGGCAATATTAAGTTTTACTGGAGTAATCAGAGGCTGTGAACCACATGCCATGCGGGACTACTTTCAAAATCAGCAAATCTGACATTGGCTGGCACAGAATTTGTAAAGCTCATGTTCTGATGAAATCTCACAAGTCACATCAGAGAAACTGGAAGGCACAAACAACAACAACATGAAAGTTCTTTTAACTGTTTATTGGAGGTTTCCTGTACACTGGGTGGAAAAGTTGCCATCAGCACCTTTCTCAAAACAGGTGGACACCTTCAAAAACCACAGCAGCCATATGGTGAACTGGCAAACATGTTTCAGACATTTAAAATGCTTTACCGTCCGAATGGACTGGACGGAACTTGGCCTGTGCAAATAAAAAACAGTTAATGTGTGTTTGTGAAAACAAAAAAAAAAAAAAAAGATGTTTACAGTCAGTAACTACTCAGTGATTAAACATTTTGTAAACATAATGCTTATACAAGGTTTAATGTTACAATGTGAACATGAGATCATACTATTTATAATAATAATAATAATAATAATAATAACTTTAATATCAAGCTTCCCTTGCATCACTTGAGTAGCATTCAATGGATTCAAGCACACTGGATGATAAAGTGTAAAGCTAAATTTCACAACATAACATGGGTAGACAGCATGACAGGTGAAAAGCCTCAGAATGTGTGTGCGCGTGTGTGTATTCTTCCACTAAATAAGCTGGTGACACAAAGGGTACGAGCTACTGGGCTACTAACAGATAGGACACCACTGTCAGTGCTGCTGCCTCGATGGAGAACAGGTGATGGTCTTCCACGTGCGGGCAGCTGCGCCTCATGAACTCAGCCAGCCGGAGCAGGTACTCCAGGTTGTGGCCGGTCTTCCCTCTGCTCACGGCGATCTGGATGCCAATCTCCTCCGGGCTGGCCGGCCCCAGGTACAGGGGGTTGTCAGTGGTGGCGATGTACAGCAGCGCCTGAACCGGGGGCTGGCTCTCCCCCTCGGCAAAGAAATCCACCATTCTGGTGACGTAGCCGCCGCAGACCGTCTCGCGCACGTTCAGGTACTTCAGGGACTCCTCGACTTGAGAGCCTGTGACCTCGTACGCCACGCCCCAGGTGCTCGCCTGTGAGAGGAGGAGAACAGTGAATTATAAGGCAATGTTTAGTCTGGAAATTCCAGTGCATCTACTGCACCGTCAAGCGTTAACCAATAGAAAGTAGAGCTTTCCACTTACGTCATCTTCTTCAATCAGCGTCACCACTCTTCCGGGCTGCGGAGAGAGGAAGAGAAACGGGTCACGTCATGGCCAACGCCTGAAGCAGTGAGGTCCGAGCAGTTCACAAACAGTCAAAGTAAGCACAAGAACACCATGCGACAAAAGACGCCCAAACATTTAGCTTCTCACCAATTTATCGTTCCCGCGGTGGAAGTTGTCTCCGTGCCAGAAACGTCTTTTGTAGCCTTGAATGTAGCCGACCTTGCTCCTCCTGTACTTGAAGTCAGGCTTCCACACCAGTGACCCGTACCCGAAGATCCACAGGCTGGTCTTCCCGGCGATTATGTCTTGAGGCTTCATTTTGATCGATAGTGTTGACGACGTTCAGATGAATCGATGGATCACTCTTACAATTTGATGTTGCTAGCTAAGATGACTAGCTAGCTAGCGTTAGCTTCCTCCGGTCCAGGAGCAGGGGCACCGGCTGGCTCGCAGGTATACCGCGGACGGTATTCGAGCCCAACTGCTTGGCAGTTGCGAAGATGGAATTTCGCGGTGGATTTCGCCTTGCACTATGCATTGCCATTGCATTAGAGGTGCCGCATTATGCCTTAAAAATCCATGGCAGCCGTTCGGCCTTCAAATCAGTTGGGGGAAAAACAAAAACCGTTTTGGCCAGCTGATTTGCTGGCTGGTGACGCTACAAATTTAGAGCCTACGAATGAAAAAAACAACGTCTGATTAAATGATATTTGCGCCTCTAACGCCTCTAGGTAAATTTTCTCCCGGGTCGCGACGCGACAACGATTTAATGCGTTCCTTCGATAACATGGCGAACCGGCGCTCACATATTTATACAGTTCAGGGCAAGTAGGCGAGTCCATACTAATATTTTTGACCAATAATATTTCAAGAAACTTGTCCTGTATTAACATTTAACCAATCATACTTTGGTGCGCCGAATAAGGCGGAACTTCAAACCAAACCGCTTACACTATTGGCCCAAATTTTACTGTGGGCGCACCCATATCTTTTAATGTGATTGGTCGATGAACTGTAACTCCAAGTGACTCAATTTATGATTGGTCATCTGTGTTGTCATTCTCTGAATACATTTCCATATGGTTCAGACTTGATGTGGCTGATGCAACTTCCCACAGCATTTCAGAGCCATAGCAGCAACCAGGCAACATACCAAGACGTTGCATCAGACTTGTTTTAGCGGGGAGGCCTGGATAGAGCGATGTATTTTATTTAACAACATATGCCAGAAAGAAAATAAAGGAAAACAATCTAAAATTATATGTGAAGTTAAACATAACACAAATTAAATTTATCATTATGCCCATGAGAATAACACGACCTGAGCATGATGTGCATGGAAATCACTTTTGACATGTGAGGAAGTAAATGAGCACCCTATGAGGATGTTTAAATAAGCCAGGGCAAGAGAGGGCTGTAATCTGCTCCCACAGCTCAAAGATCCTGTGGCCAAACATGGTCTGACATCTGAGGATCCTCCACCACCACATTCATCTCAGCCCTCTGGGAGAAGCGATGGAAAACACTTGTTGAGGGGAGGTGGACAAGAGCTTTTCTCTTCAAATCTGCCGTGTTGAGTAGAATCACAGTTTCAGTTTTTTGTTGACACATCCAGTAGATAGGGTCATTATGACATGCCATGTGATTGGCTGGCTCACCAGTGGGTCAGCCTGTTGCCATTAGAATCTTACTCCATGCATCTTGATAGTCTCGCAGAATCATTCCAACTTTGTAGACAGACTCATAAATCCCTTTTTATGCACTTCACTCAAGAAACATTCTTCTTTGGAAACCAGATGCAGGCTCAGAAACAGAATGGGTGATTGATGGAGTTTGATAACCACCCCAAGTTTAGACTGCTCACTTAATAAACCACATGCACACTCATAATAAACCACATACTTGAAAAAATAAGTATAGCAAAAGTAAGAAAAGGGCAAAAGTGAATCAAAACTGCCAAAACAATGCTCACAGTGGAGACGCAACACGAGAGAAGAATGATCCGAATGATGGAAGACCTTATCAAAGGTACAAAAATGCCCACGGCTCCTGCTGGATCTGATATACTGTAATAGCAGAGGCTCATCTGTGCTCAACAGATAGATTATCTATAAATAGCTGGCATTATCTGCCTTGATAAGAGGCCAGACAACTGTATCAGCTCTTCATAAATCTAAAGCACCACACAATCCAGGCCTTTGAGCAACCCTGTGTCATGCACAAGCTTCCATCCCATTATGCCATGGCCTTTCATGTCCATCCCCTCCTCGAGCCTCCTGCTACAGTATCTCCGGGCTAAGCCATGCTGACAGCACTGCCTGTAATCTAATCTAATGCACTGATTCAGTGTTTTGACTCATCGATTTCTCAAATATTCACCTTTCTGTCTTTGCTGTCTAACGAATGTATTTAGATCACCATTCAAAAAAATCAGCTTATGTAATAACTTGTGTGGACATCGTATCTATCTGCATCTATCCCTTCTGCTGCAGTGAAGTTGGAGACTGGTTTTTCGAGTATGATGTAAACATTCTTGAGCAGGTCAGGAGCTTGTGGCTGGATTACAGAGATCTAAAAGTAGATCCTACAGAATGTGACTGTACATGCGTAAAAACATCCATAACACATAGCTGCCCATGCTTCAGATTGTGTCTCAAATTCTTAGTCTTATTAGGTGCATCATGCATTTCTGATTAATGGCTGCTGTTTCACTTCCATTGCTTTGATCTTGAACTGGAGTGTACCTACAGCTTTGTTTTGGCATGTACTGACTGCTTACTTCCTGTGTGTGGGTTTTTTACTGACACCTAGTGTTAATTAATGAGACAACTACAGCAGAGTAACAGCATCATGATGTGAGTATAATCTGCCTGCATAGTCAAGAGCCAAACGGGACTTTAAATGAAAAGCAGCTATGAAAAGGAAAGGCAGAGCTAAGTAGCAGTTTTGCACTCATGATTGCGACTGAGCATCACAGGGACTGCCACATTCCTCGTGAAGAGATAGGAAGATTTGAATTTCAAATCCGCTTCCTGATTCTCCATTCATGACATCAATATCACAGATTTCCCCCCTCTTCCTTCTTCGGAACAAATAGTGCTGATGAGCGTGTTTGTCTGCGTTCTCGTCTGTTTTTGCGGTTGTTTCCTGAAAGCCCAAAGTCGTCTGAGTGAGCGAGCGCGCAGTGAAGAAAGGGATGCGTGAGAAAAAGCGTTGGCCTGCGCCGGCATGTTCTGCATTTTTTTTAATCAGGGAGGAAACAGGAACTGATGTCACAGGGTCACAAACAGGATGCTGTGATTATAACACAATGAAAATGCCTGGCCATGCTATGGAGACTCAGGGGCCAAAGAGCAAAGCCCTAGCATGTGTTGGCCACTGCCGTCAAGTGTGAACGACTGCGTATGTCTGCGTATAGGTGTGAGTATGATGATGGTGGGAAGAAACTCAAAGTACTATCAGGCTGGGTCAAGTAACAGACCGAAGCATGGAGACCATGGGGGGGGGGGGCTTTAACTAGATGGCCAATCATTGTGATAACATGTATGTTTTTGTTGAGCCGGGCCGGAAACAGCCTTTTGCAAATGTGTTTTTGTTACATACACACAACAACACAAGCCTTAAGATGACTAGGTCAACAGGCTAACAGGATGTGTGTGAGGGAAAAGCCATCCAGATCCTCTGCCGAGTGTTGATTGCTGCTGATTAGGGGCTGTTGACTGTCGCAGGGTTTCTGCTAACTGCAGGCAGCTTGCATTTGATAATGCGGGTGACACATTTCATTTCAAGTGCATTCGGGGCGAATTTTACGACCGATCCATGGCTGATATCTCAAAGGGCAATACGAGTGACCAGATTGCTCTGACAAGTTCATTTTTCTCCTTTTTATTTATGTGGATTCACAGCAGATCCACTGGCTCCCATCTGGTTTCCCCTCCCCTCTGGTGACAGCCCCAGTGCCAGGCCCTCTTTCCCCAGCTTTGTTTGCAGGAGTGGGTAGTGCAGAACCGGGCATTGAAATATTGCTCTTAACCCTGAAGCGGAGGCAGGCAGTTGGGGAGCCTGTAAGTGCTCGTGTGTTTTTTTATGGGAGGAGGTCTGTGCACTCTGTGTGTCATGCACACGGGGCGAGAGGCCTGGCATATGCTGCTGTTTTTATGGCACTGCAGACTCACTCTGTGCTCCCCCCACGGCATCTGTTTGGTTGGCCGTGTGTGTGTGTACGGACGCGTGCGTGCGAGCATTATGAGAGGTGGGGTGGGGTGGGGCGCGTTCCCCTTTGCCCTGCGCCTGGCTTTGTTTCGCCATTTCCAGCTTGAGGGGGTGGTATCCGTGGAAACGGATTTGAATTTCAAGCCAATTTAGGGCCAGAGAGAGAGAACGAGGGGTGGGTGAGCGGGGCGGGAGCCAAAGGCGTTTCCAGGAATCACTCGAAGTAGTGATGCCACAGTCAGGGGGCTGTGTGTCTATCTGATGTCCGAACCAATATATATGATGTGTGCATGTAGGAGACCAGCTGGAGTTCATATTCATAAACCTGCTCGCAATTTCAGAGGTCTAGCTGAGCGTATACAGTCAACTGAGTACATGATGAAATTTTCTAAGCTTCAACAATCTCCCCGTGACTGAAGCCCAGACCAGAAAAATGAATGCAAGACACACTGGGTCATCATTTGTACTCAATTTCATTATTCAAAAACAAGCTCAAAAATAATTTCCTTTTCCAGGTACTGACATCAGATTAAACACAGTTTTCAAGGAAGTTTTATTCTTCAGAAGTTTGGTCCTTATAAATATGCATTATATACAAAATAATATTATAAAACATATAAAGAGCAGTGTGTCATATTTAAATTAAACTCTGGAAATAATCACTTTAAAAAATTACATTATTGGTTCTGTATTTTTGAAATTTATTATAGGCAGGCAGTGGTGTGACAGTCTTTTCTCCTTGTTTTGAGTCTCTTTGTTTTTCTCAGTTGGGCTGCATAAAAAAAAGATTTCTATGCAAACCTTTCCTTTCTCTTGGATCTTGCTGGCACGGCACTGACTATCGCGCTCCTGTGGTTTTCTCTTCAAATCCCTGTTGATTAAAAGGTATTTTCCCCGATTTATTTTTGTAGTGCAAATGATCCAAGAACAGACAAGGGCACAAATTTAGCATTCAAACCCCCTCTTTTAAGGCTTCTAGTGAATTTGGGCTGCATACAATCTTCACCATTGCATGGAAAAGTCCAACCAGTCATTTTCACGTGATTGACAGTTGAAGATTAGTTTCAGACATTCATAGCTCTCAGTGTTTGTGAGGTTGGATTGGGACGGTGGGTGAGTTCACTCGTCTCGACCCTGAGTCTTGCATAGCAGGCGGAGATGGCAGGAGTGAGTGTGAGGTGTGTGTGTGGGGGCGGGGGGGGAGTTGAAGGGGTCAAATCTTAGGCACCTTTTTTATTGATTGGTTGGCTGTCAAAGTCATTATGATTATCACACAAGGCCGGGTCAGATACGAGGGGCAATGATCCACCTTCACCTCCTTCTACTGTCCAGGATGGCCGAGATTATAAATTAATATTTCACCGATGCTCTGTCAGTCTTCACACCTTGTGTCGTCAGTCTGTTCGCCAGTCCGTTTAACCATTGTCACAACTGAGAGAGGTCCTTCACTGTACATGTTTTGCATACAAACACTCGGTCAACATGAAGTTTCTCAGTTCTCTTCTTTTTTTTTGTTTTTTTTCTTGTTGTTGTTTTGCAGAGCAGAGGTTTCTGCCCTCTCCAGTTCTCAAGTGTTCCAGAGCAGCAGTGGACATCTTAAACAATTTCCAGTCTCTTCTCAGCATTTGTAAACAATCCAGAATATGATATTCTGCCTCGATTGTGTCTTTGTCCTCCTTCCCTCGCTTTCAGACCCCTCACAGTTTATACCTGTGGGCGACAAAAGCGAGAAAGAGATTGTAGTAGAGATACAACAAAATGAAACAACAGAATAAAGTGTTTTCACAACGCTTTTTGAACTATTATGGGTCGTGTGCTCCAGCATCAACATTATATTTTCCTCGGATGTGAACATCTTTAAAAATTCCACGAAATGCCACAGCAGTAAAACATAGCACCTTCGAGACCAAGCCGAGCCAAACATGTGTGAGGAATCAGCACCAGATTGAACTCCAGGTCATCGCATGGCCAAGATAAAGAATAGCCAGTGTAATTTACAGAAAACAATAATGCAGCTGATTGGGCTTTCCCCGATTTACGTCCACGCACCAGAATACAGTCTCTACAAATAGCATCATCCCCGGTCATGCGCGCCGGCGCAGCAGTGAGGGATGGCACGCTTGGGACGACATGATGCTGATGAAGATGTGATTTTGTTTTGGCTCACCTCAGTCGCTATGACGCATTCCCTCCGCTCCTCTGCTATAACAAATACCGACTGGTACATGGAGTCTCTTGAGGAACATATCGTTGATATCCTACACTCCGGCTTTTCGCTGCAAACACAAATCACACTCTGTGTTAACACAAACATGAAGCACATGGCAGAGCTGTGCATCAGGCACGCATATGATGAGGCAAATGTAAATATGTGTAAACCCTGTGTGCATGAAGGATGTATGGTTTGCAAGCTGGGTTCAAACGAGTGAATGGTGCATGAGTGAGAACACTTGTTAACAGTAATTGAATTAAGACAATAAATAGGTGGAGATCTATGGAAATTTCCCTGTACTGTGACACATTATCATCATATGTCTGCATTATAGTTTAGCACAAGCAATGTGAACATGAGTCCTCTTACCTGTACATTCGACTCAAGGGCATTTTGTCTTCTAAACATTTGTCATAAATAAGAGTTTTATCCTCTTGTGACTTTTCATCCTTGAACTCCTTCGCTTTGGAGTTGTAAGAGTCCAAGTGATAGTTTTTGTGGATAAAGTTCGATTTCTCTGAATCGCAGTCCACCTCCAGGCTGATTTTCTGGTTGGTGTTTTTCAGCTGGGATGCTGGGATCAGGTTGTCTCTCTGAACGTTGGACAAGTTGTTCATTGTCTCCGTGTCTCCCCTCTCTCTTTGGGCCTGCCTGTGGATGTGCCTCAAAGCCAAGCCCACCATGCACAACAGCACGAGCAGCGCCACCAGCCCCACGGCCAGAGAAACCGCCGCCCACTGGAAGCCATCTTGGATTTCTCCATTGGTCACAGGAGAGGTGACGGCGGCGAAGAACTCGCAGCGAGGCCCGGTGAAACCTGATGTGCAGACGCAGGTTGCCGGGGGCTTGCCCGGCCCACCACCCCCGGTGCAAAGACCCCCGTTGAGACAAGGGCGAAGGGAGCATTCATCCAAGATTCTGTCGCAGTTGCGTCCGCCGTAGCCCGCAGGACAGACGCAGGTGTAGTCGTTGATGCGGTCTTGGCAGGTGCCGCCGTTGAGGCAGGGGTTTCCGGCGCACTCATTGATGTTGATTTCGCAGCGCTGGCCGGTAAATCCTGCTCTGCAGCTACACACCCGCATGCCACCGTGGATCAGACACAGACCACCTACAGAAGATGAGAGGAGGACGGTTAGCATCAACAACCGGGACATCAAGACATTTCAAAATCAGAGAGAACATGATCTCCGTAAACTCCATCACGGGGCCCCCTCAGTTCACACATCTCCATCAAACCACAGTGTGACCACAGAACTGTGCATTGTTCTCCCAACGCAAACCAATCCCAGAACCCTCAATGTTTACAAGAAGACAGAAATCGAGCTGCGCTGGATATTTGTCCCCTTTCATCAACAACCACAGCGAGCTGTGGCCACATTTATAAGCTCCTGCTCAGAGCTGCCGAGTGTTTATACGGAGGACAATAGACACCAAGTTCCCACCAATTCCTGTTGTTCCTCACTGCTTCCAGTTGCAGGAATTTGAAGGGGGGAGAAAGAGCGAGGGGAAGTTCAGAAAGGGGGGCAAAGAGGGGAGGAAGACTGTACCATTAGCGCAGGGAAGCGACGTGCACTTGTCCACTCTCTTCTCGCAGTTGAGTCCGGTGTAGCCGCGGGGACACTCGCACATGTAGCTGCGGCCATTGTCCTTCTCCCAGCATTTGCCACTGTGGAAACAGGGGGAGTCGGCGCACGTCAGCAGGCTGTGCTCACAGTGGGAACCCTCGAAACCTTTGGGACATGTGCACATGTAGCCATTCTCCAAATTCTGGGGGAAATTGAAAAAGAAGTTAGTTGGACAGTCAAAACATAGAGCAAAAATACTGATAACATAGAGATGTATCTGCTTCCAGCTTACTGTGCATATCCCTCCATTCCTGCAGGGGTTGCTGTCACACTCCTGCATCTCCAGCTCACAGTTGACCCCTGTGAAACCAGGCAGGCACGTACATGTGTAGCTGCCCTGTCCTGTGTTCATACAGGTGGCGCCATTCACACAGGGATGATGATGGGTGCAGAAGTTCAGATCTGGGGGAGAGAAGAGTGTTTGTTTACAGGGAGCCTGCAGAGGGAGAAGAAAAAAAAAACCCCATCTACCCCGGATGCGTACAGAGCTATGAATGGAACACTTCAGAGGAAACCTAATTTACTAATGCTTTCAAGTTAATTCAAATGAAAACAGCATGCAAGTAATACGAGAACATCTCTTAAAAAGGCACAGCAGCAGTGGTCCAAGTTGTGTGGTGTACCTTGGTCACATAATAGGCCTCCCCAGCCCTCCTGACAGTTACACTGCCATGGCAGCTGGCAGGTACCGTGCTTACAGGCCGGGTACTTCTTACACTCATCGCAGAACGTGCCTTGCCAGCCATCTCTGCATCTACAAAATGACACAACAGGTTCTTTGATTAATCACTCATTCCTCGCCAGGAATAACATATCCGATTCTATGATACTTGAGTTTTATTTGATTTCAATTCTATCAAACGTGCAATCAGCCGCCTTCGAGAGCGGACCTCCCTGCTTTACAGCCCCGTCATGGATTAGCTGGTGGTTACATTATGAAATCAGTCATCAATCATGTAACAAGACATTAATAGCTGTGCCACAGTTGGATGCACTCATTAAATGCTCATCTAAATCCATCTCTGAAAATCGAGACATTGAAAACGATTTTGTTTTCCTCATGAGGCAAAGTGACATCATTTGTCAGCACCGGTAACCTTATTACGTCATTACACATCAGTTATGACATATGATGAAAGCATTGACTGCATTGCAAAGCAGGAACTTCAGGACAACCAGATGTTGGGGATGAATGATAATGTATTAATACAAAGGTGAAATATTACTTTAAAGATTTCTGTCAACCAGCCAACAGTCAAAGTCATTTTTTCTGCCTGTTTCCCATGAAGATCTATTTCTCAACCCTGTCGAACCATGAGAATGTGGGACTTAAGATGTGCTTTTAAGGTTCCAGCATTTTTCGCTGAGCGAGCAGAGGCATGGGCGCAGCTCGACGGTGTTGGGTGTCTGAAGGGTTTAACCTCAATTTGGGTCCGTTTTAGCGGTAAGAATGATGGATTTGTGTCTAAAAAGAGGGCAATGTAGGATTCAGGAGGAATTTCTCACAGCGAGTGCATGTGTGCGTGTGAATTATCCTCGCTGGTGAGTGAGTGAGTGAGACAGGGCAGTGACAAGAAAGGAACATGGGAAGCAGAGAAGTCAGCGAGTGACGCAGGGAGACGTGAGAGGGAATAAACCCAAATATTGTTGATTTAGTGAATGTCTTTTAATAAATGCTGCAGAGGCAAGAATAGCCCGTGTGAATCTTCAAATGATGACACATCCCGCTGTGGTTCAATGTATATAAACAGAATTTGTGGAGGACAGAGTTGCTGATGATAATATGACAATGTACCGGAAAATGAAGATGGATTTTAGAGCAACCAAAGCTCTCCATGCACCGTTCCCATAAGTGTTCCTTCCTACAGCCAACACCTATTTCAACACTTCATAATTATTAATACTTACACACACTCGCCAGGTTTGGAGCAGTTTCCATTCCTCTCGCTGCAGCCCTCCAGACAGATAGCTACAGCAAAGACAAAAAAACAGTCAGTGTGAGGCTCCAATCTGGTCGTTTCATCATAACTGTACCTAGGTGACACATTGAATACTGATCAATTTTATTTATGGATTATCAGACATGGAAAACATCATGAGAAATCCTGTTAAAATAACACTGTGGGAGCCCTCACGCTCCACCACAACCATGTTGAAGTACACAAGGCCTCAAATCTGTCTCAACTTTCCTTAAAGCCTCCATTTGATCTAAACCTGTCCGCCACATCTCCAGCTGCCGCGGGGGACATCGGTGGAGGGTTTGTTTGTCCTGTTTTAAGTGCACCGGTCTTCCATGACACTGATTCGCGGGGCAGCATATCAGGCGACTGACGGTAAGCGGCCGGTTTAGTCCAGAACAGATGCTTGCTCTCAATAGCAGACAGCTGTCACTATTGTTGTTTGTGGTCTGCCAGAACCATATTTGCAGCTGCTACAACCGCGCGCTCAACAATGGAAGGGACTAAACATCGATGGCGCGTGGCGGATAATAATGCCGCGATTAACCTTGGCGCGTGCAGCCGGCCGGGCTCCTCCTATCAATGCCCGCGCGCCCCCACCCCTACCTCCCAGCCTGCGGATTAAGTTACCGGGCACGCGCGGTACAATACTTTGTGAAGGTAGAAGAAGTATGTTTTTTTTGTTTTTTAATAAACGCAAAATCAGAGATCAACGCTGAATGTGACTTCCTGTACGTCGCAATTGTAACAAAACGCCAGGTAAAGGCACACCTGTGTAATCTAATGTGAGTCATTTGGCCCTTACAGATGTGCTCACTAAGACAGCCATTTATTTTGAGTTTAATTAGGATGATTTTAGAGACTCCTGCTTATGTGTTTCTACAATGTTCCATGCGTGTTTCTGCTTTATTGTGCTTAAAAACTGCGTTTCTTCAACCCCCTTAAGTGTCTAGGCCCAAATGAGCAGGCTTGTTTAAACTGATGTATGGGAGTGTGTGAGAGCGGGGAAATTATAGTGTCTGAAAGATGTCTAATCTATCTTTCTCATGTATATTTTCTGTAGTCACCCACGATTGATGTGTCTGTAATTGCAACACGTGAGCCCATCTGGTTAGAATTTGGCGCCACAGTCAAAATAGCACATGCCAATTTCTCTTTCACCACCGAGTGACATGGATGACAGATCCGCTGTCACCCATGTGGTCACATATCCAGCACATGGTAACTATTACTCTCACGGTGCCTCCTTCCAATCTACTCTTTGATTAATTTGTTTTGGTGAAAAGGGCCCTTGGTATTGTGGAGCCAAATGGCATTGGGCCTCCTCATAGGCCCATTCAGAGCTTTCCAAAACAGAGTGTTGGTCTATGATTTGGCCAAGTGGCTTTGCATGAGTATAATGTGCCTGTTGTCATGCTAAGCCGTCCGTCCCTCAACCCATATTCAATGAGTGTTCGCAAAACCACAAACAATTACACATCAGAATTATACGATTACAGATTATATGAGGCAAATGCCCCTGAAATATGCATTCTACACCAAAATTGCCTACCAGGCTTGCCAGATATCATTACATCATGCCTTGTTATTCTCGATAGGACCGACACCATAACGATGAAGGGCAAAGGACCATAAGACGGCCTCTCAGGAGTCACAGCTCTTTAAAGGTAAGGACTGTCCACCCAATCCTGCAAAGCGTTCCCATCCTGCCAAGCTATAAGTCATTTGCAAACATCTGGATGAGCCTCTCATGTTAAAAAAACAAAACAAAACTCCACTGAGAAGTGACAGATGTGCTGAAAGAGAACAAGACCACACCGCTGATACACAGCACAACAACAAAGTGTGAACAGGCCTGACAGAAGAAGTTTAGCTGATGGCTTACGTTCTTCGCAGTATTTCCCCTTCCAGCCAGGCAGACAGGATAACTGGCCGTCACGATTGCAGGTGTAGTGGCCGAATCGGTCGTCCCTGGGCGTGCATTTTTTGGAACAACTTTCTCCATAGTAGCTTTCGTTGCAGATGAACCGGTAAGAATATCTTAGCTCTGTCTGTTTTACAGTCTGCATATCCTGAGACCAGTCAGTCCCTACACCCAGCTGCCTTTGGATGGCAAAAAAGCTAATCAAAAAGTCTGGGTTGTTGGTATCTGAAAGAGAAAAAAGAGAAGGAAGAGGAAGTCAGAATTAAGGGAGGATATCTAGGCTTGGTTATGTCCTGGGATGATTGTGGTTTCATGTCAAGAACTGCATCATAAATGGCTCATGGGTTCAAAAGTCATTCACTTTCGCTTTAATAATCTGCCCAGCACCAAGCTGCATCCCTTATCAAATCCCATACAGCTTAGATGAAAGATAAACTCAGGTTGAAATTTCCTCTTTCTTTCCGTCAGCAAAAACATTCCCAGGCCCAGTCCCCTCTTCCAAAGGGCGGAACAGAGTAAGGTGTAAAATACAGGAAGATGTAGTCAGGGGTTTTTGGCAGGCACTGTGTATTCTCACCAAAGCCCACAGCTCTTTCCCACGCCAAAAATAAACCAGAGGAAGTTCAATTGTATTGGGTATAAGAATGAAAAAGGTGTTCTGAAGTTCATAACAAAGGAGTGAATAGGCGTGAAAATGTGTGAAATTGTGAACAATTAACGAGGTGCAGAGGAACATGTTGAGTGACTGAGCTGTGGTTTAATAGCTTCATTTTTGCTGTTTTTTTGTGCAAAATGGGAAAGTAGAGCCTCGTGTGTTAACTGCACAGACAGAGCTCCCTCCTGTGGTAACAAACGCTGCACTTACCTACAGGTAGATTTCCATAAGGTGAATGCCAGGCCTCAATTATTAATGAAAATGACCCCTGAGGAGAAAACACATGCAGTCAATTAACTGGACTATTATTTTTCACAGAGCTCATAATTTAGATGGAAAGCTGACATCGTTTATTCCACCATAGTGTTTGACAAACTGCTGATTGTAGCAGGGAGCCATTTCAATTTACATGAAGAAGAAATATGTCACATTTCACTGGCATGGCCTTCTGGATTTTGAAATGAACGACGTCGTAGCGCTCCAATCTGTTTGTCGACTCAGTGTTACCTAATGATATGGATTAGATGAGCCGACCAATAACCGGTGCGCTCCCAAAATGCACAGCAGCTCCCTGAAACAACAGAATAGCCCTGGCTGTAATAAAACAAAGTGGACGCACAGCTCCACTGCTCTTACCGGCCACCCGAAGTTGAACGGTATCTGAATGGGTCTGGGTAAAGTGCCACTGTCCTTGGCGCTGAAAGAGTTTGTCCCCAGCACTGCTGTCATTGTACTCCCAAAGATGCAGTCACCTGGCGAGACCACAGCCTGATAGTTCTTCAAGCAAATTCTGAAATAAGTCCTGCAGTTGGGTTTGCACGCGTTCCCGTTTGCCAGCAACCCTTTGTGGTTTTTAAATTCGTGAAGATCGAGCTCAAAAACACCGGATCCAAATACCTAAAAGAGAAGGAGATATGATTTAGGAACACGTCGGTGCGAATACATAGCTTATCTTTTTTTTTTTTTTGAAAAAAAAAAGAGAAAAAAAGAAAGAAACAAGTGGCTCTCCATCTGTCGAGGTCTCAGGACCACCGGGGAGATGCATTATCCTCCTTCATACCTGTGATATCAACGTGGTGCTGAATGCGATGGTAAAGGTGAACCAGGCTGCCATCCTTCTCGCTTCTCCAGGGCAGCCGCGTCACCAGCTAATGAAGCAGCAAAACCTTCCTATTCCAAAGTATTTACACCAAGGTAAACAAATGGAAGAACAATTAAAAAAAAAAAAGAAAGAAAAGAAAAATATCTAAAATGTAAATCCTTCTTCACTCCCAGGGAGTTCTCCCGTAGCTCCGCGTTGGCGTGCGTCAAAAGCGTCCAGAGAAAGCGTTTCCAATCTCCAAGTTATCCAAAGGTGAGGGAAGACCAATATCCACAGCCGTGCTTCTGTGTGTCTGTCAGCAGGCGTCCCCTCCTCGCACGGTACTGTACTCCACAATGGTCACTCCGCGGCGTGTGCGCGGCTCGGAGCTTGTTTTGGTGCTGATCTCGGTGCGTCAGTGCGCCACGGACTCATCACTCGTCTTATTACTCGTGAATGAACCGTAGTGAGTCCCCTCCCAGATATATAGACTTGCACTGCGCTGCTCATTACATAAACTGTCAATCACTCCTCTGACACCGCCCACTCTACATATTCAACCCCCTTCCCTTCCAACCCAACAACAATTATCCAGATTTAATACCCACTGGCACTGTGCGGACTGACCACCATGGATACTGGGCGATTATTAACAAGCCCGAACATCTGTTGACTTATTTTTAGCGCACAATACGCCGGACGCACATTTACACATTGTGGACAGTGAGTAAGGGCAACGAAGGGGAACCGAAACTTCCAGAATAGAAAGCAGGAATTCAATTACTCCTCGCACCCGTTTGCCCTCGGTTCCACTCAATTGCACGCCTAATTAGCCCTCAGTGCAGCGTCGGAGCCGTTTTCAGGACCCTCTTTCTGTGGGGTCATACTTGTCTCTCCCTCGGGCCGTATCACAAACAGTGAAACTAAAAATAGCATTAAAAGAAAACAAACAAACAAACAAACAAAAATCAGCATTTGTTTTAAGCGCTGTTGATGTAGAAATTCACTTTCTTGACTATTTCTTTTTTTGCATACAGGGGCAAAACAGACCCACAGCTTATGACTTATACAATATGCAGAGCAAATGTCCTAAAGTACCAGAATCAACCCAAAAAATATGCACTTTGACCTCAATGTCGAATTCTGAACACTAATAAAGATACACATGGTTTCCTTTTACGCACGGACCCACAGGCCAGTAGGCCTTTTGCCTTTCCTTCTTTCTTTTTTTTTTTTTCTTGTATGTTATTTTGGGTGTGCTGCATCTTGTTGGTGGCGTGTGCCCCTTCATGCCCACCCGTGCGTTTTACGGTTTAGTGGCAGCGTGCCTCCTATTGTTGCGACGCGTGTCCCTCTCTCGCCCTCATGCGGGTGTAATGTGCGGGACGGGAGACATAGCTATTCAGCTGTATGCAAATGAACTCTCTCTCTCTCTCTCTCTCTCTCTCTCTCTCTCTCTCACACACACACACACACACACACACACACACACACACACACACACACACACACACACACACACAGTCAACTGCGTCCGTAAAATTGTGTTATTCTCCCCCGTAGCCTTTCAAAGCTAATAGGAATGACACCGGGCCGCGCGCAGCGGGGTTCATGGGCTGAGATAAAAGACTGACAGTTTCTCCCTGCCTGAATCAGTTTGACTAATAACTTTACACACTCTTAAATACTGAGGGAAGCTCTTCAAGCTAAACTGCACAGAATGATTACATAAATGAGCCCCCTCTTAAATGAATTAATTTCATGCCACTCACAAATGAATACAAGGTGGAATAGTCCAAAAGGACACGGTTCCTAAAAAGAATTTAAGGGGAAATTCAATGTAATTAAATTAAATGACACACATCCTGTGCAAAAGGGTTTGAATTGTATGGAAATCTGACGAATAATCGCTCTTCCTCAGCGTTTTTCCCCACATCCCATGGCTTGTTTTTGCTCATCTGATTGGTTGTATTTGTTATTCGATCGCCCGTGTCTCTCTCGTTTACCATCTGGTGGGAGACTGGCAGCCCGACGCACCGTTTTGTATCGTCTGTTCGCGGAGGGGACAAGCCAATTTTCTCCAACCTGTTCATCTAAATTCTGTTTGGCATCGGTCGTGCGTTTGTGGAGAAGGACTACAGTAATCCCTGTAATAACATGCAGAAGGATGTGTTATTTCCCATGTTGTAAGGAGCTGGAAATATCATGCAGCAACACGATTTGTCCACAGTTATTCCACATGAAGAGGATACAGTACCACATCACTGAACAATGCTGTAGTTTTTGTAAGTGTTGTGAAATGTGCAATTATACATCAAATTTAATTTTTCATGTTAATTATGTCTAAAAGAATCTTTGAAACATATAAAAAACAATTATAGTGAACTCTAAGAGAGAGAACAGACAGCCACTCATTTCAGTCAATTGCTATTGTGTCTGATTAATTTGTTTTAAGTTTTAACAGACATGCAAACTCTCCCACTTTCCTTCCTCACAGCATGTATTATCCATGGATTCATAGCTGATACACAAAAGCGGAAAAAAAGCTTGAACTCTCCATGATCTCTGAATGTTTGCATTTCATCTGTTGTTTTCATACGGTAGCTGTGCACTGCTGAGAGTGAAAATGGAAAGCATCTATATTTATTCAGTGTTTATGTGGGGCAGACACAGCGGGTTGGTTGAATGCTTGTCATATTGACACACCTGTTGTGTCTCCAATGGGCCCACAGAGACACAATGGCGTGGGCTCGCCGGGGCTGTGTGCCATGCGGCTCCTCTCTGTGTCTACATGTCCTCGGCCGCTAAGTTGGTCACTTGTTGACTTTCCAGTGTTGGCGATTCTTTGTGATTTCAGCAAAGGAAATCTCAGGCTGAAAGCAGAATCTTCGGATGTTGGTTAAGTGCGGGCGGGTTTTCATAAACAGCTGAAAACAGTCTGCCTGTGTGCTACACAGCGACATTATTCATCTGCACTTTACGTGTTTGTTTTTTGTCCTGGATGGGTGAATTGAGCTGTGATTTCAGGTTTGCCCCCATGATTGCACCGTCTGTGCTGCCAGTAATGGTTTCTAATGGTGAATATTGCCCAGCTTATCTCCTTTTATAGTCGTATGTCTCCAGTCCAGCTACCATGGAACTGCTGTAAAAAAGGGTGACAATTGCAGTTTATTGCAGGTTTAACAGGTGAGCACACCTGATAACACAAAACTCTCTTCACCATGAGGAGAAGTGAATGACATGTGAGCCGTATGTTCTTTACCACACAGCTGGAACCAACCCATCCACGCCGGCTATACTTTATCATAATGCTGTCAGATGGCCTCTGCTTTTATTGTGCTGTTTGCACCAGACACACATCTCACATTTTAATTTATCTTAACAGCCTCTTTGTTTTTAGAGAACTGTGTGCCTTGATGAAATGCAATTTGAATAATCAGAGGAAAAATCAAAAGCAAGCAAAGTCTAAAGCACAGGTTGCATACTTTAAAACATGCTGCATGGTGTTCTGTCACCAACATTTCCACTGGAGGAGCTGAGGGAGAGCTGAGCTGCTGTCAACAGATGCTTTCTGTGGTTTTATTTATAACATGCCTCGCTGAAAAAGCATTGTATTATTACACCAAATGCCAGGCAGCAACTGGAGCCGACAACAAACCAACTGCTCTGGTGCGGCTCATACCAATGCTGTTTGGACCCATTTGCTAAACCACGAGCTGGGACCCTGCATATATTAAGATGTCGCATCAAAGCCCTCTGCTTTCCAGCAACGCAGCAGGGTCTGACCGAGCAGACTTCAGTTCATACTCAAGCCTTCCTCTGAGAGCTTTGATGCATGAGCTCGTGTGTGGGTGTCACAGAAGATGAAGGCAGCATCTCGTCTCACGTCTCCTCTGCTTCCCCTTTCGCCTCGTTCCCTCCAGAGGGAAAAACTGTGGGTTTGCAGGTCCACTTCAGATTGTTCCGCCTGCCAGACGCATGCCTTCCCAGTTGTTTGTGGATTTGAGGGACGCTGCTGAGAAAGCCGAAGTTCCTGTTCTCACCATTCTGGCCAGCTCTCGTGAATAAACCGTGATCTTCTGACAAGGAAGCATAAACAGGTTGATTGGCGAGAGAGCGGACAGGAGAATATCTATTGTTGTGGATGGAATGTGGAGAATGCTGCTGTATTAAATATGAAGCAAGAATGTTGCCATGACGTCAGCCGCTCGTTTTATCACCATCATCATCACCATTTTTAGCTGGTTATGAGTCATCTGAAAAAGAGGGGTGAACTCTGGCATTCATGTGAACACATCTGCAATGAACTTGAAATGAAAAACAAATTTTTAGACAAATGTTATTTCTCATTTGCTGATATGCTGTTTCCAAGCCAAGTCAGTAAGTCAAAATCACAAATCAGTCCTGACCCAAGAAGAAAGTCTGCTGTTATTAGATAACACATGGATTCATTTAAAAGCTTCATAGTTTTTGCATGTCTTAACTGCAGACGTGACTCGGAGGCCTGTTCTGGAAAAAGCGCAGCAGGTGAAGTAGACTTAGACTTCACATCGTGGTAATATGACAGCAGATTGACTTAGCGCTATATTCTACATGTCTGTGCGGTCGGACATGTTTATCTGATCCCGTTAAGCTGGTTGGAGGGACACCTGTTATATTGATCAGGAGGCCCCGGCGATATTTGCTCTCCTTAATGCAGCTTATGTTTGAAGTACAGCTGGGCTTTATCGTAAAAGTATTATAAATCTTGATTTAAGTGAAGGGAGGCCAATGTGTTGCAGCAGATTGACAGTGACGTGGGCAGTAAGACCAGAGGAGGAAGGTAGATTTATGAGCCGCTCTTCGGAGGCACAGGTTCAGTTCCCGGGTCCCCCTGAGCCGCACCTGAAAGAGCTCCCTTGAGGAAGTCACTGGCGACCTACATAAAAGAAAGTGAGAGAAAATCAGCCGTCAGATTGGAGTCTCTCTGGAGTTCTCATTTGCTCCAGCTGGAGGTGAAGGAAATGACCTGCAGAGGTCAAGTAGTTCGGGTTCGTTGGTCTCTTTGATGAAAGCCAAATGAATGTGGAGACATTGCTAAGTGCTCTTAAACCTGAAGTCCTTTATGTTGTATTTGATGGGATAAAAACGTTTCTAGTTTTCTCTTATTGGGACCCAACAGAATAAAAATCCCAAAAACTGAAATATACTGTAGATAAATTCACGAATTAGTGTTTTAATACAGATTCACAGGTTAGCATGACCGGTCACACACAAAAAACAAGGAACCATTCTCAAGTTCATCGGCTCCTTATTGACTTTGAACTTCACAGGAGCATAGTGCCCCATCAATCTCATCTGTCTGCCTTGATAATGTCCTCCCTCATGCTCTGTTTTGGAACTTTCTTTTCCTTTCTCTGACTTTTTGCTGTTTACTACAAACAGCGGTGCACCAGCACTGACCTGGCCTTTTGACGAGTACACTGGCAACATGAACCAACGGGGTTGTTTAGCCATCCCGTAAACTCCAGGGAAGGTGCCGTCTTAGTCGTCATCAAAACTCACCTTTTCCTAGAACATCGTGGTCTGGAGGACGGGGTAGAGGTACACGTGGCTTTTTTTGAGGTTGCCTTGTAGCTTGGTACTGCAAAGCACCAAAAGAATTAGGCCAGAAGTAAAGTTGTCTTAGTTGTCAGGCTATAAATAATGGATTGGGTTTGAGTGTAACTGAAGAGGGGCTTTGCAGAATTCACTCAGCCCACTTTTAGTGGAAATCAAACCAACCACAAAGCACTCATGATTGTAGTGAATTGTAAAATGACTATGCCATTTTCAGGGATTTGAATAAAACTTTTGATTGCATTTGACATAGAAAATATAGGGCTGTTCTGGAAATTGGTCAGAGTGCGCAGAGGATTTTGGAATACCCCTTGTAAAAGGACGCAGTATGCTGGTAAATGAATGACATTTGGGTGGGATTGTATTATGGCACCCAGGTGGAACTGATTCAGGACTCAGACACATGCACATGCTGTGATCTCAGAGTATATAGATTGTATACATTTGCTGCCTTCTCCACACTTTAACTCTTGTAGCCATGGAAACACAGGCTATATAGGCTAAATTTAGTGACAGCAGCTCCTGAAGTTGATAAAAGCACAGAATACCATTCAGAACCATCATCACTCGTTCAGATAAGTGGAGGGACTCACACCACTTGCTGATAATTAATGCTCAGGCTGAATTTCTGAGCATGTCGTCTACGCAGGATCAAGGGCACAGAGTAGTGTAGTGATGATGATCGTGTAGTGAATGAAAAATAACGGCTAACACCAAACACATGCACTGTTCCTCCTCATTTTCTGTTTATAATATAAGAAAACAAACAATTCTGCAGTGATCTGACTCTTTTTGAACACACCTAAAGCAAATCCATGCCTTTATTTGCCTCCTTATTTTATCCTAAATGGGTAGTTCCTCAAGAGTTCATATATCAGTCATTTAAAAATCAAATCAAACCGCCCATAAGATGAGCAGCGAGTGAGAGAATCCAATACACAAATCCCTCCTCGGGCATAAACGTCCCAGCGGATTGGTGCCACAAATGCGAGTGTTTAGGAGTGAGAGTGAAGTGGGTGTACACAGTCTCTCCAAAGCCTTAACCACAATGAGATTAGTGTCAGTCGGCAGCATTAATCCCAATAGTCTCCCAGCAGCAGCAGCAGCACCAAGCTGGCCCACCGTTAGCCGAGGAAAACACCACGGGGAGAATGAAGGGAGTGGGCTGGAGCGACTTAACCAAATAATGGATTAATCAGATACAGTGAGAGGAGGAGACATCTTTTTGCATAATATGTAAAGCAAAACAAATGCTGGGGATGTCAGCGATACAATGGTGTCAGATGGGGCAGGCTGAGTGATATCATGGAGGAAGGCTTTGGTAAAATGCTGCTTTTTAATGAGGGGCTAGTTTTAAAGGGTGTGGCCCTGAAATAAGCTTAACAAATCCCATTGACGAGAACACGGTGAACATCCAGAAATAGTCATTTGAAATGTGTGTCTGATCTGTGGTCTCTTTTTAGATATTATACATGATGCTTTTTTCTTCTCTGTGTGTTTTTTTCTTCCACATCCTGCAACGATTAGTCAATTCATTGATGATTCAATTGATAGAACAGTAATCAGCAACCACTTTGATAATCAGTTTACCCATTTTAGTCATTTTCATGCAAAAAATGACTGATTTCAGCTTCTTGAATGTGACAATTTGCTGCTTTTCTTTGTTGCGTATGACAGGAAACATGAATATCTTTGGGTTTGGGAGTGTTGGTTGGATAAAGCAAGCATTTGATTGCATCTTCTTGAGCTGTGGGAAATGCTAAAACAAGTTTTTCCCTTTTTCTAGGCGAAACAAAACAAAACGAAACAAAACAAACAAAGGATCGACACACTAATCAGTCATGAAAATGACAGTTGTGGCCCTAGTGGCGTCTACTTAGCCCCCTTTTTAGCCACTTTTAACACTAATGACTATTCAATACTTAATATTCATTTGCTGAAGAAGACCATAAGATAAGGTTGAAAGCTCTGAAAAGCTAGTAAGTGCAAGCTTGAGGTTATGTTATTTTGTTACACATACTGTTCCCAAACACCAAGAATGTTCAACTATATTAATACTATATATTATTATTGGACCGCTGTGTGACCACATGCATATGAAAAGTGTTTTTTAGCCAGTGCTGGTGACCTCAGAAACACACCATCTGTTTTTGCACAGATTAAACCTGTTCTGCTCTTTTGGCAAAGCAGTAAGTCTTTTGCAAAAAGTCTCTTCTACCCACTGATTCCCCACCAGAGACATCCCCAGGCTCCCGTCCCCTCCCTTCCCCTCCGACGTTGGTACGATCCAAAAGCCCGGCGGTTTGTTTGCTTGGGAAAGGAGAATATCCTCTGAGGTCAAGTCAAACAGGATGTGCTAGAGTGTGGTCCGTCTCTCCTATTGGCTCTTTGTAATAACGCTCGCAGTGGGGCTAACGCACACACACACAAACACGTATGAACACGTGCGCGTGTGCGTTTGCGCATACACGTCTGAAATGCCATACCCAACAACCACATGCTCAGTTTTGTGAAATGCCTATCTGACAGCCTATCCAGTTGTATTTACCTTAAAAGAGGAGTTTGTGATTAAAGCAGCGTGCTCGGGCCAGGCTTGTTTGAATAAGACGTTGCGTTGGGGAAAATGTCAAACACTAAAACTAATAAACACAAACTGCTGCAGATGAAGACACCACTTAGCAAGAGCAAGAGCAAGAGCGGGACAGTGCAATCAGAGGAATCGCTGCATCAGCAACTGGTCATGGCTTCCTTGAAGTCAGAGGTTTTTTTTTTGCTTCTGACCCCCAGAGTTAATCAGCAGTCCTGGAAATGTTTGTTAACTCCAGGGTATCTAAGCAAACATGAGTTTTAGTTATTTTTTAAAGCATCCCCTGAACTGTAATTTCCAAAACCCCGAAATTCTTTCGCCCACTTCAGGCTCAGTGCCAATTGTGTAGGAGAGAGTACAAGCAAATTAAAATTGTTGTTTATTTTTGGCAACATTGTGGTCTGTAGTTTTTGTCAAACAACTGCACAATAGACAAGTTTTGCATATGAAGCACTTTTTCATGAGGGATTATCCGCATCAGTGTACTTTTAGTAATGTCTACTGTTTGCCATATGATATTAAAATGTTTCAGTAATACTGTGGTGAAACAAAAGACCGCAGAAAGAAACCTTATCCTTAATCTTATGAGCTAAAAGTGAAGTTTATACTACTCAGGAATGCAATGGAAGTGCATCACTCTTTCTTTTCAAAATGCAATCCACATTGTTTGAGTCATATTGATTTGGAAATGCAAAGCGAAACATCTCGCCAGGGGCCATATTATGCAGCTCTGTGGGGCAGCGGTGGGATGTATTGTCAAATTCGATCAGTGGCCACATAAACAAACAAGTGTATAAAGTAAATGAACGATTAGGCAGACATGAGAACAAACAGGAGGAGACCAATCTGGAGTCCTCATAACGAGTTTAATTACCCTGATGTCATGTTGTGTTTACATGCACACACAAATGGGTCTGACAAGGGTTGAGATGTTTATGGATGTTAACACCAATCTGACACGTTCCCTTTAGACAGATCTCAGCACAGTCATCATGGAAACTGACCTACTGTGGGATGTGAAAATCACTGACCGATCAGGTCATGTCTGCACGTCCTAGTGTGAATAATGACGACATGCATCTTCATCGCATTTTTCTTCAATCAGGAAAATAAATGAGCATCATTAATGGGATGTACCTGTTAAAGCGCACAATGTTAAGTGGTAACTATGTATGCACGATACTCCAGAAACAATACTGTTATCTACCCGGTGCTTGTCTTGTGCGGCAGTCAGCCTGGAGCCTCGAACAGGCAGCTCCTGAAGGCAAAATAGTGGTCACATGGTGCCCACCACCGCATCATCTGTGACATATGAGACAACGTTTGGTTTACAGCAGTCTGATCGCACTCAAGCATTGATGCAATTGATTACATAGTGGGAAAACTGATACCCGATATTAACTGCACACTAATCATGACACAACTAATATTACAGGCTATAGATTGTTTTAACTTACCTACTAATCTCCTTAATCTTAAATCTACGTGTTTACTAAATATTTAGGTGCCAGATATATACAGTTGCAGTGCAGTATAGCAGACAGAAGACAGGTACACCGGAGACGACTCAGTCGCTATGTGTTTGGCAGTCCCACATCTACAACCCTCTGCTTGAGTTCAACAGATGACGTCACTGTGTCACCCAAAGGTTAATTACGTCATTTAAAGGTTACTGGAATTTTCAGGGTCTGGACCAGACGTGAAGGGATGGAATTGTGTATTGAACTGACATCACATCACATGTTTAGTGAGGCAAAGGGAATTCTCCCAAGTGGACGGCATGAAAATGTGTCCTTTTTTGGAGATGGAGGAAGGGGATGTTGAAAAGGAGGTATGGGTCTATTAGAGCATCCTAATAGGAGAGCAGTGGCTAGGAAATTGAATCAATTAGGAAGAAAAGGTCAGAGCAAATGACCTCAGGGTCAGTGAACCCCACCTCTTATCCCCAGGAAGGGCTCAGTCATGGTGCAGTCCACTGGATCTGTGACAACCTGCTGAATTTACATCTGCTGAGAGGAGCAGATCTTTATCATTCAGCCTTTCTAATGAAGCTTTACACCGCAAAAATCACCTTTTTTCATGTACACATCATTGTTAGATTGCAGCTCTCAACCTGCACATGTGACACCATTTTAGGAAGCTAAAGATGAATGAAAAGTAAAGAAGCAAGAGGGCACAGCATGTAAGAGACTGGACTCATCCTCCACCAGCAGGGAGAACCACTGGCTGGTTTCATAGTCAGACCTTCTTCACAGCTTTCCTGACCTATGTGAGACAGAGGAAGGCTGTAAAGATGTATCTGAGGAGCAGTCACACTGGGCAAATATCAGAGAGTCCTGCCACATGAGCCAAGGTTTCCTCGATGTTGAGTAGGAGCAGAGTTGAGGCGCAGGGGATGAGATGAAGGAAGCATGTAAGGAAAACCGTCCTGAGCTAGAGGATGAGAGTAATGATATTTCTGTTTATCTGTGGAGATGAACCTGAGGTATTTTTGGATGGCCGTTGTTTTTTCCTCCGTAAATTCCAGGTTCCGGCTGTTTTTCCTTCTCCTTGTTCCCAGCCTGTGAATGCAGGGCCGCTTCCTCTCCCTCCTTCCTATTCTGAGCCTCTGATTGCATGGACGTGGGGGTGGTTGACAGGATAGTGTGTATATGTGCACAAGAGCGTGTGTGTGTGTGTTGTGAATCTGGGGGGGAAGGAATGTTGCAATATGTATTTTTTCTGTCAGTCGGTTTAAAGTAATGAAAGCGTATGTGTCTAAATGTCTCGGGCGTTGGGTGTGGAGGATGTAACCATTAAAGAGATCAGCGTGTCAACTGTTCCCCAAGTGCTGCTTTCTCCGATCCAGCTGGTGATGGGAGGTGTGTGTATGTGTGTGAGTGTGTGTGTGTATGCACTCTGTGCCCTACACGCTCCTCTCAGCAAGGAACAGACAGATGGATCTTTGCTTTGGCCAATGTTGTCTGAGTCTGGCTTCTGATTGAACTGTACAGTCTCGCTGCATTACTCTCTAAATTAACCTGCTTTTATCTGAATGAGCGGAGAGCTGCAAACACCCCGGAGGGAAACGATAAAAGCTTAGAAATACAATGTTTGCATCTATACTGCGTCGTTGTATGTGATCAAAGTCAATTTTCTGTAACTTATGATGTTTACTTTGCACTTATTTCATGTGGTTGCGTGTCAAGCAATAAACATCACATACACAACATGCTGCATTTGTTTGTTGCCTTTTGGTTGCCATGCAATCAAACATGCTGATGCAACATCAATCTCGGTAAAACATTTTATTTGACACTTTGGAACAGGGTTATTAGTCTGGTATCTCATCTGCTGATGTCTTCATTTTGTGCTTTTTACTGGTTCATAAACTCAGAAAAGTTGTATGTTGCTGCCCGGTTAAAAAAAATCTTGCAGGGTTATTTTGTGATTTTCTTCCACTTGGAAATGTTTACAAAGATAAAGTTGATGTTTCATCCAGCCATTGCTGTGTGACCCTGGGTCTTGATTGCTAGATGCTATTGTAAACATTTGAAAGAATCAAGTCTTGGAGAGAAACACATTTCTAGTTCAAAACTGTGAGCTTGTCAGTATCAGTTCAGCCTCTCTGTTTTTGTCCTTTTGCAGCTTGCAAAACAAAGAATGATATGTTTCTTCTCTTGCACAGCCCAATGGGAGTAACACATGACTCATGTTGTAACACAGGACAAAGTACAATTGAATTTGTATTTGAGTTTCAGGGAAATAAACTTGAAGTGCAACTGAAAAAGGGAGAAGTGCATAAAGGTGTAGGTTCAGTGTGCACCAAACTCCATTCAGAATTAGTTCACTTTTATCAATGTTTGTTTGTGTGATCTAAAGGTAACAATTCCTTCTATCAGCACCTCTAAAGCTCTTAATGACACACTGTATCTCATTTGTTTCAATGCCGAAATGCACTTTAGAGGTGCTGGTGGGTGGATTTGTTGACTTGGACAATACCAGGCAAGCTGCTAATTCTCAGTAATTCATGTAAGCTACAAAATGTCAAACCTTCCTTTAAGTTATTCCTACTGGACGCACACACATTTGGAGCAGGTGACATGCTGTAGTCGGTCAAAGGGGAGAGACAAGAAGACTGTGTGTATGTGTGTGTGTCCTCTGGATGAGCAGCTCAGTGTTGACATAAAAACAAAGTCACACACTGCAGCCTGCTCCTCTGTTTAATGCACAACAAGCTACCCAAACCGCCGCCATATTGGATTTTTCCTCTGTCTGCAGTTTTTAGCTTCATGACCAAGCTATGTTGTTTCACGTAGAGTGTAAATACACTGACATGGACATGAAAGCACTATGTCAGACTTGTCTCTCTGTGGGAGTCTCCCATTTATCTTCTCATTTCCCCAAACTGCACTTCAGTGTCTTGCACAGCCTGATTTATCAGATTTACAGAGGATGTTTTCCCTGAAGACTTGCGGGGTAAACAGCACAGCGGTGTTTCCCCACTTCTGCTTTTACAACCATTGAGCGCTCATGAAAGTGCACGGTAAATTTGTAAAACTATAGTTTGCATCTCTCCCGTCTATCTCACACAGTAAATCTTGACACTTTGCTCTTTGTCTGCTCCCGCTCAGGGGCTCTCTGGGATATTTGGGCCGACAGCTGAGACGCTTGAACTCTTTTTTTCATTCCAGTTATATCTAGACAGGAGATAGACACTGTAGCATTTGCTGGGGATTATGAAAAATGTTTCTTCCCTACACAGGCAAGAGCTTTCTGCTTCAAAAGATATGTTCTTATCCCCTTTCCCCATTGGACGTTTGTCTGGAATTTCCAGCTGAAAGCAAAGCGATAGGGGTGGTGTTATCTGTGTTTAGACTGTAAATGTTTATGAGGGATATATTTTCAGTGTAGCAAAAAACAGACCTTGTGTGTGTGTGTGTGTATGTGTTTTATTGTATGCAAGCATGCATGAAGGCCAGGGTTACGCAGTCAGGTTAGAAACGGCTAGATAGGCAACCCACCACTGCTAAGGTTTGTTTTACAGGGATAGAAGGAATTTGTCTTTTCCTGGACTCATACATCAATATGGCAGATGTTTCCTAAAGGATGGATCATGAGGTCTTTCAAACGGATTCACAAACTACCTTAATTGCTGTTTGTTTTGTCTCCCTCCACCCCCCCTCCCATTCTGGGTCCTGCGTCAAACATCTGAGGAGCATTTTCAAGAACAAAAAGGAACTCATATTGCTGCTGTGTATTTGCCTCTTGGACACACGGGGTGTATTGTTTCCAAGCTTTTATCCATCCACCATTTGATCTCCGTTCACATCCACAGTCTAAAATGTGCTCGGCTCGCTCCAGCTCTCTCGTTTGAACCGAATAGTGAATCCCATTCATGGTGTTTTTCCATGCCTGAGATGGGTATTGGGCGCTGATAGGATATCAAGCACACCTAAGTGCTTCCCTTTCCTCCCTCTCTTTATTTTCTTTCCTTTTCTCATCGGCCTCGGCCTCTCTATCAGGCCCCCCACACATGCTCTGTGTCACGTCCTGTGGCGAACAACAGCCCTACCTTCCCTGGAAGGCACGGCGATTGCTGCTGTAGATCAATCCCCCACATGTGCGCATGATTGATGGCAAGCTCAGAGAAAGATGAACTGTGGACGTTTCTTGAAAGGCGGAAAGATTGGCCATGTTTTATGCTTCTAACCTCCATGATCTCTGTCACTCTACACCCTTTTCACATGCACTTATCTTTCTTTTTTCCATTCTTGCTTTCCCATCCCCCCAGTGATTGACATTGACATGAATGTATGGATTCTAAGCATTTGAAACTCACTCTCAGTTCACCTCTTTCTGTGTGTTCATTGTCCAGCAGCCATCTTTCAGCTCCCATCATCATCATCAGTTAAGACTGTGTTTGCTGATGTTGTCCTGGCAACCACATGGGTTGCCAAGAGTCGTCCGAACAGCAAGATCCCAAAGCTTTGTCCTTTAAAATCCCCTCAACCCCCAATCTGTTTTATTACAGAAAATTCATCTCAAACTCCCTCATAACTTAAGAAAATTTGAGGAAATGTTCAAATTGGAGGAGGCTGCACATCATGAATTAAGACAAACAGTGTCATGACTCAAACTCAAAAATGGCACGTCACCTGGAGCAGTCTATTTTTTTGAAATCCAGGCAAATGCTGCTGTGTTAACTGTGAGACACAAGTTGTTGGGGCTTGCCAAGGATGCATTAACAAGACAAGCTCATTCCTGGCTGGCACCTTGGTTTCACATCCAGGGGAGGGAGGAATGACCTCATGTTCAAGTGACTCAACATTTGTCTCAAGTAATACTCTGCATGGACGGGAATGTCAGTGAACGCAGCGTGATAATGAAATAAGGTCCTGAATGATACGTGATGCATGCAGCTGACTGGCATTACTTTACATTGTATCGAGGGGAAGAAATGAGCTCATGCTGTGAACATTATACTGAGTAATTTGACTGTACGTGAGTTAAGAGCGCAGTTTAATGCCGCTTCCAGCCCCTCGCCCTCTCTGTGGCAGCGGTGATTCATGTGATTGAGAAGAGTGTGGGAGGGGAAGTGGGGTGGAAGGGGAGGAAGAGAGGCAGGAAGTAGGGGGGAAAAGCTGGTCTATCAACGAGGCCTGATAATGGAGACCCACAGGAAACCACTGAGGAGGATTTTCCACGATGTCGCACAGGAGCCCTGGCACTAAAACCTACTAACACACACACACACACACACACACACACACACACACACACAAGCGTTTTTTTTTTTTTTACCCCTTCCCCACCCCCACCCTACCTCTAATCCCACACAAACGGGGCCACCCACACCCACATGGGTGTCGTGTAATACAGAAGTGTCCCCTCAGCCAAAAAGTGGCCTCGCATCAACCGTCTCAATCAGTGTTTTTAAGTTGATCGGCAGATCTGTCAGCATGTTCCCCTTATCTCCCATTCTGGCTGCACCTGCTCCAGTGGGGGCACCATGCCAGCTCCCATCTCAGGCCTGTCATTGGCTGGCAGCTCTCAGGTCCACAGGGCATGTTGGCTAATAAACAAGATGAAAAGCGAGTGTACACAGAGATAGACGTGGCCCTCATCTTCCTCCCAGTTTGAAACTTAAAGCTGGAGACACACGAGCCGAGCCGCGCCGCGCCGCGTCTGATCTGACATCAAAACATATTCTTCAAATATGAGACGTCGCCAACGAAGCACGCTAAGAGAAAGGTGTTCAGGAGGAAGCTGGCTCCCCTCCAGATCAGCCTGAAAGGAGAGCAATGAGGCATGTGTGTGTTAATGTGTGTGTGCGTCGAACATGTTTGTCCCATACTCGGACAGGGAGGGGTCCTTGTTTTCCTTCTGCTCTTCCCTTTGGTTACACTGTTGTTTCCCAGGCCCCCCCTGCCGTATACAACACATCCCATTAGGAAGGCTGCTGCTGCTGAGACCTCTGTCACACACACACTCTGATATGCATGCACACACGCACACACACATACACACACAGCATGGACCCAGGAGGAAAATCAATGCTGAGAAGACCTTGCTTCTTTTCCTATGGTGCGGTCGTTAGGGAAATGGAGAGGCACTTCCATCTGCGTGCGCCTGCTGCTAACGACATCTTTAGGCCCTCCGACACTGTTCAGCTGCTGCTGCTGTTTTTCCAACTGCTGGTCATGGTTAGAGCATCAACCCACGTGTATTTTCTCCTCAATAACGTAACTGTTTACTGCTGCTAACTTACTCATGTTTAATGTCTGTTTTGATGCATGGGATGTTGTTACATTAGCCTTCGCGGGGGGCTTTAGGATCATTTGCATTGTATGCGAGCCCTGTTTGCTGTGTGCATGGCTCGACGTGGTGCCTGGCTTGTTTCAGGAGCTCGCCATTCTCAGGACGTCCTGTAGAGTGGTCCCCCTCCCCCTCTGCTGAAAAAGAAAAGCACACACAAACAGACACAAACATGCACACACATACTTCATCCGAGCGACTCCCCCCTCTCTCTCGCAGCTCCTTATCTTCAGTGTCCAGGCAGCTGCATGTTTGTCTGTGTGTGAGTGTGTGTGTGTGTGTGTGTGTGTGTGTGTGTGTAAAAGAGGGAAGACAGATGAAGTGTGTGTATGTGCATCCATGTGTGTAAGCGCATATTGTGTGTGAAGGCAGAGAAATAGGTGTGAAGTACAGTCAGTGAGGTTGCCTTTCAAGTTCGGCTTCCCTCCACTGACTGTGGTTGGTAGCTGGAGATGGGAGGGAACAGGATTAGCAGCTGCACGGGCTCGGTGTGTCTGTCGGACACAGATGAAGGAAGGTCTCCTCCACTGAGCATTGTGATAATCAGAGTTCATCCTAGGACTTTGTCTGGCTGCAGAACAGTCCGGCATGATGTCATTTCGGAGACAAATGAAAAGGCTGACCTGAGCTGTCTTGAACTTATATCAGAAAGATCTGGGAAAACAATCTTTGAATAAAATCTTTTTTTAATGTATGGCTATTTATTGTATCTTAAATTTTTTTTCCTTCTTGAATCTTGTTTTATGACTTCTGTGACGCGATTTTCCACTGGCATTCATTAGAAATGGGTATTAAAGTTGAAACTGGCTCATAGCCAATATGAGTTTATCAAGAATCAAGACTTTTTTTATATCAATATTCACCATGTTCACCTAATTAGCTTAGCGTGTTAGCAGGCTAACTTATGCTAACTATATTAAACACATGGCTGATGGAGAAGTCATTAGTTTTGCAAAGTATTGGAGAAATTGACTTGATGATGGCGCTAATGGAAAAATCAGGGAATCACCAAAGTTCTGACAGTTCACTCTGAGTGGGACATGATTGTGACAGTCAATCCGTTAGTTGATGAATCGTTCACCCCAGACCACAGTTGTCTGCCTGCTGGTGACGCTAACAAAATAGGCATGATGATGAGCATCTCCACAAAATTTCATGACAGTCCTTTAAAGATTTCAGTCTGGATTGAAGTGGTGGATAGACTGACTTGAAATGATGATGCTAAATTACATATGAGTCAGGCTAATGCACAGATGATCAGTTAGCAAGCTTAGAAAAAAAAAGAAAAGAGATGAATAGGTGGGACCCATCATAACAAGTGCTGCGAGTGCACATGGTTTAAATGTTTGCTGTTGTCCGCAAGTAAGGGAATCCCTCCAATATGTTCCTGTCTCCATGGGTTTGTAGTGCACTAAAGCATCGGCTGCAGCTGTTTACAGGCAGAGTGAGGGGTTCACAGTGGATTTATGTGGCCTTGACGCAGATCGGGTGGCAAAGGAGGGAGTGGTGCTGTTGAAATGAGGCACAAAGGCAGTCCTTGCTGTTTTTGGCTTCTAACAATCTAGAAATGTGACGCTCCAATTTGATATATTTGGACTCAAGTTGGATAAATCACTCTTTCAAGTCTAACATGAAAGATGCGATGTTGGCTCACAGATGGTTCGACAACGTTTGTCACACTATCCTTTGCTTATGCCTGTTTGTATCCTTCTCTGCACACATCTCAAGTTGTTTCTTCATGTCTGGTTCTCTGTTTACTGGATTATTTGGGTTTGCAAGTCTTTGATTTTGGCAATTGATGCATTTGATGTTCTCTTCTCCCCGTGAGGCTCTCTGCGTGAATGCGTGTTGTTTGCATTTCTCCGTCGTGTTGTTTCTGGGCTTGTTGGAAGTTTGTGCAGAGATTCGGGGTCGCTCGTCCGTGTTATCTGTCACTTTGTGTCTTGTTGTGATTTGGGATTGTTTGTCTGTCTTTTTGTCTTGATTATTATGGGATGCAGCTTGCTGCTGAGCCACTTCCTGTTTATTGTCCTCATCCTGGCCCCGGGATCATCACTGACATCACAAGGTTGTTTACGGTGTGGGAACCAAGGTAAGCTATATTTACCAGGAGTGTGAAGCCATCTCTTAACCTTTGACCTTATAAAAGTCAGCTGTAGTATTTTTGATATGAAAGCAGGGCTGCAGGAGACAGGAGAAGCACATATTCAGCAGATATGGTCTGCATTGTGTTCTTACATGTGCAACCCTCGTATATATAGCACAGGAGTGGATCTAAACACTTGTCATCCTTTATTATACATCAAAAAACACTTATTAAAACTAGATTACTTTGCTTTTTATTCATCATTCACACCTTTTTTTTTTTTTACACTTATAACCAAATGACGACATGTCAGCATGTTGAACATTTCATTAGGATGTCCCAGAGCAACATATTTTACATGTCTGAGCCCTGTTGAGACATTATCTGTGTCTGGTGTCTGCAAGCCTCTCATAAACTGTTCTACAACATATAAACAATGAGCCTGTCTACTTAGCAGACTTTAGTACAGTTTATAGACCTTTGACCACATCCTGTTGTGGTGATGACAGTAAGTTTAGAATAGATTTTTTAACATATGTGTACGTCAGAGTTAAAAGTTGAAACCGTACACTTTGCACAAGAATCCCTTTAGCCACTGTAAAAGCAGGCTTATAAATATTTTTGATAGGGGTCAGTCACCTCAGGCTTTGGAATCTGTATGAACGTTCTCCAAAAATCTGGAGGGAGGTGCAAATTACAGCCCATGTGTCAGGATACAAGTATACAACCTGCTGTCCTAAGAGGAATGTGATTTAGTGCTTTTGACCGATACTGTCCTGCATGGTATTTGATGGGCACCTAACCAACGTAAAGGAATGATTTGACATTTTGGGAATCATGTGTATTCAGTTTGTTACATGAGAAAATGCCTGCAGCTGGCTTAGGTTAGCTTAGCATGAAGACTTGGCTGCCTGGCTTTATTGAAAAGAAGCAAGAGTGTCTTGAAAGCTTGCTAATTATCTCTGTGGAGAACAGTAATTCCTGGAGTCTCCCTTGGTTGCCTGACAATAGCCTGGCACATAACATCCCTGTAAAACCACAGCTTGTTGGTTTTCTTTTAGTACAGATATAACAAACAAGTTCTAAATTGTTAATTAAGGAGCTGATTTCCCCTGTTTCAAGTCTTTATGCTAAGCTAAGCAAACTGGCTGCTTGCAGTAGCACCTTCATATTTAGCGCACGAGAGTGGTATCGGTCTTCTCATCTGACACACTGCAGGAAAATTATTCCCAAAATTGTCGAATTATTCCTTCCAAGAATAATAATAATAATTGCTCTCTGATTAGCATATGAATCATTGCTAAATTAACAATCACCCCACTTCACTGAATAAGATAAGAAGACAAAGGATTTGATAGCAAACAGAGAGAAAAGCCTGTGCAGCTGTGCAGTGGTGTGAGATCGGATGAGAGTGGAGGGCAACAGAGAACAGACAGAGGCAACGAGAGAAAGTTTGGCAGCGCAGCGCTCATTCTGAGTCACTGTGCAGGGTGGAGACTCACTGCTGCCAACCAGGCTGGGCGCTGTGCTGCCAACTTCTGTTAAAACAAAACAGAGGAGGGCGACGCGGGCAGCCCCCCATTTTCCTCCTCCTCCTCCTCTCCCTCTTTCAATGTCCTGCTTTTATTCTTCACCCCATTTCCTCTAAGATCGCCGCCAGCTTCCCCTTTCATCTCTTGCCTCGTCCTGATCTCATCCACCTCTGCTAATGCACGGGGAGGAAGATCAACTCTCTGCCTCGCTGGTTGATTGTTCTTTTGGAGAAGATTTATTGAGTGTCAGTGCAATGAGAATGGAGTTGTGGGTCATTTTTTGATGCAGCGACGAGCTCAGCAGAACTGCCCTTTCGATATCGGTCATCCTTGAGTTTAAAGATTCAATGTTCAACAAATCAAAATACCACACCACCCTCTTACATTTCTTGACTGTGTCGCCCTTATTACCCATATTATTGTCCCAAGCAGCATGTTTCGTTGTCTGCCTCTGAAGCGTGTCTTTCAAGTGATGGGCGACAAACTCACACAACCTGTTCTAACCCTGTTATTCAGGTCACTTTCAGCATGGAAAAATGTGGAAAAATGTACTTACCTTCCTTTCCCGACTCCCTGTAGTAGCTCTGCACAGCACGGCATGGAAAACAATACCTCACTCTACATATCTACATATCTAAATTTCTTCAAATTATATTTTTGATCTTTGCCTAGAATGCATGTTAGGATGCCAAATGCTCCCTGAGAGAGCCATGGATGCCACGTTTTGTTACATTCTTTATGATCTCTCCGCAAGATCAGCATAGATTTTACTACAGTTTTATGCAAACACTCCAGGTTCACAAGGACACATAAAATGGTTATTGCGTGAAGCAAGCAGCGTATTTGTGCTAGGGGTATAATGTTACTGGCAAGACTATTAAATCAGCACAATAGCATACTTTTGCAGCTGCTGTAAATGAATTATTGCTAATGCTTGTTTCCTTCCCTCTGTGCAGACTTTTATGTTAAACTTAAAATGAATGGGCTTAACAAGAGATCAGGGATCAATACATTCAGATGACTGTGGTGTCCACTGAAATATAGAGGGAACTTAAGGGGATATGAACGCAGGATTTGCTGAAAGTGTTGATGGTTTATCCCAGTTTCTGATGGAATTTAGTATGACAAAACTTAATTAAAACTTGTTTTGACCATCATCTCTATCGGTTTTTATAAGACTGTACTCCCCAATTGCTCCAGTATTGCTCAGATCTGAGATTGGGGCGAGATTGCTGTAATACAGTCTGACAGGGCAGGAAACACAAGAGGTCAGGCGATCAGCCAAACATTTTACCAGATCATCAAAATGACCACTGGACAACTGGAAAACGTTATTTCGCCATAGGAAGTCTGTTAGTTGTGTTGGATGACAGTTTGGCTAACTATCTCATCCTTCATGTTTGTTTTTCTCGTCCAAGTAAGTTTGTGTAGCGAAACCGTTTTTTTCTCCCTCTCATTTCCAAAAGCTTACTTACTGAATGTTAGCAGCTAACAGCTAATAGCTTGCCAGGAGGCCACCCTGGTCCCTTCCTGCTGAGCGCCGCCAAGGTGGGCCAACCGCAACCTCGTTAGCTGCTTGCAGAGCCCAGCGTCCACACCCGTAGAGGAGCAGCTAACGACTTCGGGCCACATTAGGGAAGTAAAGCTTTGCGTGCCAGTATCACATCGTCTCTTACATGAGCTGATTAGTCTGATTAGTTTTTATACAAAGAGCGGGAAGGGGCAACAATGTTGTAATGAGCAGGGGAGTGAAGTGAAATGGGCTGGGGAGTGAATGGGCCGGCACTGTGACAATGCAAGAAGTTTACTACAGTTCTCCAGTCTGTATATTCCCAGCTGCATGATGGGACTGGCTGTTGGAACGCGTGATTTAAGGCCACGCCCCCTCTTCCTCCATCTAACTAATCAGCTTCAGGAGTCGTAGCTTGGGTCGCCATGGCTACAAATGCTCCTGGTAGCACAGGTTTCCTCTCCGCTCTTACCTTCCCTGACATCCCTCTCTCTCTCTGTCTCTCTCTCTGTTTCGCTCTCCCTCCCTGCTCTTGGCCTTATACCTCCAAGCCTGGGAGCGGAATTCTGGGAACATTTTTCCATGTGAAACAGCGAGGGTCAGCGCAGGGGTGTGACGCCACGGCATTGTTCCCGCTGCGAGGAGAGGAACCGTGCGCCGTGAGGCCAATTCCTGTTCGCTCCAAAAAAACAGCCACTTTCTCACACCGCTTTCCTTCCTCCGCCAGACAGCTCAAAACAATCCCAGAGTGTTTGTGGGTACGAGGTACAGCGACGCAGGCCAGAGAACAAGCGAACAGAGGGAGATGCAGAAAAAATTTAGATTAAAAGAGGAGGAGAAAGAGTTTTTTTTTTCTTCTGGTTTAACCAGACTGTTTATGGGCCATTGAAAACAAATAAAGGGGAAAAAAAAGATCCCACTGTGCCCAACTGACACTCGCTCGAACAAACAGCAGGCTGACATTATATCACTCTAAGTAGGCCTCAACAGCCGGCTGTTAGCCAGCAGGCCCGGGTCTCAGCATAATCTGTTTTGTTGCAAAAACAATGAAACATTGTCATAAAAAAATGATTGCTGCTTCCTTGGCAGTTTTTCATTTTTTCCTGTCACCCACATTCTCATAAAAATTCATCTGTGTATATTCAAATAGCTCCTCCGGGTAAACTTGGACTTTGTGTGTGTGGGGGTGTGTGTGTGTAAGGGAAATAATTCAATGAAGCTTTCCACAGCTTCACCCTTTTGGTGCTGGCCTCTTTGACTTGTGGCCCAAAACCATTTTGCCCCCATTTCACCATAAATAGTCCCTGGAGAACCAAACTCATGCACGTAATCATATCCTAGAGACATCACCATAACCCCAAACTAAATGGCCAAGCCCTGTTTATGTCAAGAGCAAAGCTGCTATTAAAAATGTGGGATGACACTCTAACAAAAGGATGCACTTCTGTTTTCATATATAATTAGTTATTTCCTATGATTTGGTAAATTGCAGCATGGGTTTTTCTCAAGCTTCCACATAGTTTTAGTGAAGCCAGGGAGACATGCAGCCCAGTTTAGGTCTGAATGAGCAGTTACTCGTCTTTGGTTGCAGCCCTCCTCAGGTCAGGAGTTTAATAAGTTCCAAATGTGTGCATATGTGCGCTGTGGATTTAATAGGGGACGCAGCCCTGCATACGTGCACCTCTCCCTATTCTCGTCCCTAACCCCTCACGACCCCCTCGAGAGCCGTGATGGTCCTATTGTTTTATGCTATGCAATCTGCATGTATGGACAGGCCGCATTCCTCCCTGCCTTCTCATACCTTGTTCACAGTATAGAGCTGATGCTGAGCGGCCCGACAAGAGTCCTGACTGCCCGGAGGAAACATGATAGGAAGAATGAGCCATCCAAATCCCTCTCATACGTAAAAGAGGAGGTATTCCTATTTTGGTTTCCTTTTAATACTTTCTTCAAGGTTTATTTGACTTTTTCATACTGCTCCTGTTTGCCTTTCAGTGTCTTTTTTTTCATGACTGTGTTGTTTTTTTTTCCTACCTGTTTTGTCCAAAATGGAAACCGAGACCATGGAGGAGGAGAGAAAATAGCAGCGACTGCTCTCTAGAGTTTCCTGCCTGTTGTCAGGCTTGTCTGCGTGCGTGCCCTGTCCTCCGTCCTCCTTGGCCTGCTTGTCCTCCCGACCCCGCCCCCTCCTGTCTGAGGATGCATGTGTGTGTGTGTGTGCGTGGGCTGGATGTCTGGGAAAGCCTCTGACACAGCTGAGGGAGGAGATGAGCAACAGGCCTAATATAGTTTACAAGTGTGTGTGTGTATTTGTAGTTGTGTGTCAGTGCGCGTGTGATGTGTACCATTAAGGAAGCACCTGTCCCGTGTGACCGTCAGTTCGGTTGCGTTTATCTGACCCCTCTCACATCAGGTGGCTTCCTGGTTTGCGTCAGATGCTGCTCCCCAAGGCCTGCTGGGATTGGCTGAAATTAGCTCCTCCTGTTCCTTTGCTGTTGTTCATTGATCTTTGGAGGGTCGTTGCCTCCCTCACACTTCTTCCAAAGCTTAGACACACCGTTAGACAGTCAAGTCAATGGCTTTTTTTTCCCATTCATCCTTCATAAAACTGTTGAATGAATGGAACATGGTTAGATTTAATGCATTCAGGTAAAACCATGATTTTCTAGCGTGTCAATAAATATTCAGCAAAATAAAGTTTGAAAAATAAATTTCTAGAATAAAGTTGATTTCTTTGATAATGTGTCAGTTCACCTCAGACATCCCTAATGGACCATCCTGTATTTGTTACAGTGTCTTTCCATCCTTTGCATCCTCCTCAGTCAGTGGTTTTCAGACTTCCCATGCTGAGCATCTGCAACCATAATTGCAAGGGCCCGAGGCTGAGTGAGCAGATTGGTACTTTAAAAAATTACTTTCCCATATTTTCGCCCTCGCCTGGTTTGCTGCTTTTGTCTCTGGTGCTACTTCTTAACTGGAGGTACCTCCAAATGTCCTCCTTCTCTTTCAGTCTGAAATGTTCACAAATCTCTCTAAAACACCTATTCCTTGTGCAGGTCTTACTCCCAGCTAATCCAAAAACTGGCAAAGGGATGGAGTGTGGGTGAAGCTGAGGTGGTCCAAATGAAGCCTGGTTGCTGAAACCTAGTGGCTAGCTGTCATGTAAACATGTAAATTTCTGCTGCAACGTTGGGTATTTTAATATGAGGTTCTATGAGGACTGACTATCATGTATGTACATAAGCCCTCAAGTGCATGTTTAAGGCCCCCTCTTCAGGGGCATTACATTAAAAAAGCTTCCATTAAAAAGCCAGAGACAGTGTTTTAAACCTACTCCAGCCAGTGTTAGCCAAATAAACTTTGTAGATACAGCTCATAAAATATGTCAGCAATGTTGGAAAAATTGATGGATTCCATCTGAGTCTGCCTGAAATTAAGGACCCGCTGCTTCAAAAATGACTATGAATTTTGGCTGGTTTTTAGTCTCATATTTTATTTGTATTTCTTGTAAGTATTTTAGACAAACTAACTGGCAATATAGAGATATTGTACACTCTGTACTGTCTTTCTCTAACCATAGTCACTTTAAAACCCACCTAGGACACAGCAAAGACTTCCTTGACCCCTGTGCTCACTGAATCTTTACAACCTTCATCAAAGTCTGTCTTTACCTGGTAAACAGGACATTCACGTCCTATTCTCATCCTCCTGTTGATTACTCTGCTGTCCGCCCTGCTGGCTCGTCCACATATTAGGCCTGTCTGAACCTCTGGAGTACTGTTTCCCATAAGGAATGTAAAGATCTTTGTATATTAGTCTTGTGGGCTGTCTAAATCAGATAATAGTTCATTTGAGGATTTTGTCTTGTTTTTGTGCTGATTGGATTATATTTCATATAAATGTAGTTAAAGGCTTGTCTTTGATCAAGCAAGTGGAAGGCTGCTATCTCTCCTTCATCCTCTTTCTTGCTGTTGTGTTATTTTCTTTCTCTGTCACTCTTTGCCTCTGTGTCCCCCTCTGTGTCTGCTTCATCGTTATAATGGTCCCATACACACTGATCTACGAAAGCCACCACAGTTTTTTAAATTAGTCCTGCTTATAACAATTCGGCCCTGTTTTTTAACCTCCAGCCGGCAAAGGTTTTGAACTCTGTTTGTTCAGCAGCAGGAGTCTTTTCCTTGATCCCTTCAAAGGCGGCCTACTGTATTCTCTGATCCAAGCTCAGGATGAGACCAGCTGGGTTACTGCACACATCATTTGGGGAATTAAATGATGGTGGGAGTAGAGAAACAGCAAACAGACTCAGAAGACCCCCCCTCATCTCCCCTTCACTCCTCTTTCCAGCCTTCCAACCATTCGGCACAATCAGGTTTTTGTGTGCTGGTGTTTCCTCCAGAAACAGGTGGCTACTCTGCTTAATAATGTGCTACATTATTGATCCCTATAATTAAATTATCTTGCCATTTACTTGCAAAAGGACACTTAAACACTGTAACGCAAATGGCTGCAAACTAAATCAGTTTCCTTGAAGAGCACTCAGTTGATTTAGAAAGCCCCTCAGGATATTGTAGAAGAATCTTCTGCAGAGCAAACTTGAAAACTGTGACTTCCACTGTGCTTTCATTGCCTCTCAGAATACATAAATATTAACCTCAGCCCTGAAGTTCTTGTACACTTGAGCTGTACAAAGAGCTTCAGACTGTCTGTGATGCATGCTTTCCAGGCAGGCACTGTGGCTTGAAGCTGTCATCATGTTAATGTCAAGGTCAGACTTGTAGAGAGGAGCAGATGTGAGGAAGTAATGATAGGCAGTAAGAATAATTTGGTGGGAAAAGCACTTTTTCTTCACTGTCCTTGCCTGGACAAGGACAAATCTGGCATGCAATGTGTAAAACGCCACCCTGACACTGTATTTTGACAATAACAGCTCACTGACAGCCTCACATTGCTAAATTACACACATTGTTATTCCTTAAGAGCATCCCCACTACCGCTCTGACATGATAAATGGACCCACAGGACAGCCAACCAAAGTGCATTTATGAGTGGCAGTAATTGAATATGGCTTAAAGGAAGTGATTCAATTACTTTTGTGTGTGACATGGCGTGCCCTCTCTTTTTTTTCTCTTAGTCTAATGGTATGGTGCCTGTAAAGAATGCGGTCTGAATAGCTCCGTCCTTGCACTTAAGGAGAGCAGTGGGATCTATATTTGGGGACAAGAGAGTGCTTTTCAATAGCCTAAAGTGCCCTCAACCCCATCTCTCCTTTTCAAGATGAGTAAATGCTAATTCCTTGCGTATATTGATCATAGCATATTGGCACATTCTTTGGGTTTATAATACCCTTAAAACTATTACTCTTCAAGTGAATCCATTACAACTGGTTGATGCAACAGACATGTGTTGTATTTTCCCCATCAGTGGACTGAACACACTGATATGCATTCAGTGTTTATTTTTGAAGCATTTTTTTAAAGCATTTTAGCCTTTAAATGATGTTGAGTAATAGAGTGGAGACTGGGAATGAGGCTTGGGGGGGGGGGGGGGGGGCAACATGCAGTAAAGGTTCGCAGCTGGACTCGAACCGGCAACGTTTTGATTATACAGTCTTGAAAGATAATTGCAGTATACTGCAAAAAGCACAGCAATTCCCTTTCTTAAATGTTCTCTGAAAATATGAATCAGATTCAGGTTTATTGCCAAGGAGGTTTCCACGTACAAAGAATTTGCTCTGGTACTTTGGTGCATATTGCATTAATCAATTATTATTAGAATTTTTTGTATTAATGAATACAATTATTTACCTTACAGTAACGTGGTTATCATATACTGTATATTTAACAAAAACAAAAGTGCAAAGTTGTGGTTCTACAGGGCGATGAAGCACTGGACTGTTTCTTGGTTGGAAGCGGTGACTTCCTGACAGGCTGCTTGTCTGCTTAATATTGACCCCTATGATGAAATTCTCTTGCCTTTCATTTATGTAAGGACACTTAAATACTGTAGAGCAAATGGCTGCTAACTAAACCAGTTTCCTTGAAGAGCCCTCAGTTGATTTATAAAGCCTCTCAGTTTCTTTTGAAGAAAAAAACTGTGACTTCCACTGTGGCTTCATTGGCTCTCAGAATACGTAAATATTAACCTCAGCCCTGAAGTTCTTGTACACTTAAGCTTCAGACTGTTTAACGCTGAAACTGTCATCATAGTGACGTCAAGCCAAGCTAGCCGCTCCCCCTTGCTTCTATTCTTAATGCTAACCTAAGCTAACTGGCTGTAGCTTCATGACGCACAGGCATGATAGCGGTATTAACCTTCAAGCCAAAAATGTTGAACTACTCCTTTATGAAGGTGCAACTGTCTTTCTTGTATTGCTTCATGCGGCACAATAACGTATAACAGCAGCGACCACAGTCTTATAGTAGATAACGGAGTCGAGAGGTTGACGTTTGGAGCGGAGCCGAGCGGAGCCTTATCAAATCCAGATGGATTCTGATGTTGTCACTAAAATCTGGACCGTGATCGCAGCAGCCCTCAGCTTTGTCACCATACTGCTTTCGGTTTCTAATTGACAGTACCGATTTCTTGTACCAGAACAAGCCAGGCGCTTCCTTCTTGTAAACTGGCCTGTTTTCTGGAACTTTCCACAGCATTGTGTTCATGCTGTTATCTAGCAGGTGTTTCATCAGCTGCCCCTCCTCAAATCCTCCTATTTTGACCTCCTGTGACACACTGACTGAAACAAGTAACATTTAAAGGTGGCTACTTCCCTCATGGTACCCCTCCCCCCTGATGCTGAAGAAAAAATAATGAGCCTAATTGACTTGGGGGTAATTTTCCAGTAATTTCCTTTTTAATGGGCAACGGTTTGATGCCATTTGTTTGGTAAATGGCATGTGCCCTTAATGGGCTCTCTGTGCATGAACCCTCCCCCTTTCTCTCAAGTCCCAAATGATCTTGAGATCCTGAGAGGACTTAAGGTAAAAAAAAGTCTCATTTCAAGCTGAGCTGTATACCCAAGTGGGACGAAAACAAATGTCACAGTGACTGCTAATTGCACGTGTGAAGTTGGCTTTGGATCAGATTTCAATGGCAGCTGATTAGGAGTCAAGGTGGTCCCCTCCTCATCTGATGTTTTGTATTGTCTGCGACCAGTCGAGGTTTGGACTCACTGATCTCCTAGAGGAGTTTGACATGAGACCAAAATTTGCGTCGCTTATGTTTTTGCTGTGACATCACTGTGTTTTTGTCTCTGTTTTGGGGGTGTGTTTAAACATGTTCGGTTGCGGAGGTTTTCTCATCAGGGGCTCGGTTCCCAGGGATCTTTACTCCCCGAGGCAGAAGAGTGACATTGGCCAGAGTGGGATTTGGGGGGAGAAACACAGCCCCTACATCATAATGTGGAACACAGGGCCTCTCATACACACACACACACACACACACACACACACACACACACACACACACACACACACACACACACACACACACACACACACAGCCATCTGGGCAAGCCAAACGCCAATTATATCCAATTCACCTTGTGTCACTCAAGAGCTGAAGTCATTGATTGTAGTATCATTAAAACAATGCTGTATACTGTAGTGCTGTGATATATTGTGAAGACAAATGAGCAATAAATTTCTTATCCGCTTACCTGCCAAACGAGACAGATGCCTCCTCACACTCTCATCGGCATGAAAATGTGATGACTGACTGGCGCACCGGTGTTCGGCCTCGCCTCTGCACGTCAGTAGGGAAACTGTTATTTTGCTGATGTATTGGCTCAATTATCTCCAAATGATCCAGCTGTGGGGAACAAATATTTCACCAGCTTTGTGATGCCAGAATTATATATGTGGAGGTAAACATACGTCTCCTCGAATGTTCTGGGAAATGTACATCCAGAGAAAGTAAAGCTTCTGGAGTTGTTGAAACCTGCAGCTCCTCTTGCTCGTGGGTAATTTGGTGACGCAAATTCATTTGAATTGTGTCAGTGGAGTTCAAACGAACCTGCGAGCAGTGGGGGCCTGTGTGATGAATGCCTCTGAGGAGCAGTTTCCTTATAAATGGCCTGGGGAGTTTTTCAGACAGAGAGCTGATGTCATCTGAACTCCACAAACTGTTGCAGGCCTATTCTTAATCTGAATATTAATCTTTGAAAAGAAATGAGAGTCTTAAACTGTGCTTTAACTGGAGCGTTTGCATGTTTCTTTCCTCAATAGATCAAACTCAAGATAAATGCATTTTAATTATGACTTTTTATAACAAAAATCTAGCTTTTTTTAAAATACAGGAATTGCAGACTCGTATTTATAGATATATTATCTGAACATTGTTGAACTGGGTCTTTTTTAAACGTATGTTTAAGGCCATTGTGTACCTTTATTAGACAGGAAATAAAGGGAGTGAGAGATGGAGAATGCAGCAAAGGATGCAGTTCTGGGATGTTGCAGATCACGCTCGGCACTTCAACCCTTCCACAAGGGCAATCTGTCGATACAGTAAATATTAGGGGAGCACAGAGATTTATTCACCACCTTGGGGACACATATGTGGTAAATATTCTTAAGACAAAGTGGACTTAGTCTTCCTGGAGCTTTCAATCACATCCCAGGTCTCAGAATACAGTTTAGATAAAACTGATGTGCTTCTAATGTGTGCCAGTATACCACTGCATGTCAATCATGTCATTGTGCTTCTCTGCAAATTATTATAATTTGCAGCAGAATATTAATATAATATATAATAATAGTAGCAGAAATACATATTTTTTCAGCTTTTTCATCTTATTTATAATGTTGCGACCCCTTAGGTTTAACATTCCTACGTTCATGTTGGAGACCACTGACTTAAACAATAATCAACAACTGATTCTCTGTGCATCTTCCATCCCTGCGTCACTCCAGACCATTTTCGCTTTTTCTTTCTTCCTCTTCTACTTTCAGCAACAGTTTCAACATCACCGCTGCTCTCCTGCACTGACTTGCTCTGCGTCTGCCTGTGAGAATCACGTCAACGTCGTTTCTATCTGATTGATGGTAGATCAGTGTCAGGGTGTTTTCCTTGTTCCCTGAATGACAGTCCTACACATGCAGCACAGCGTGGACACTCTCCGTATCTCTTGTCCTGCATGTGTGATCTTGTTTTGGAGCATTCTTATCTGTGCTTCCCAAACCATGTACTGCACAGATCTGTGATGTGCTCACAGCTCCAGGGATTTTGTGGAGTATAACATATTTTCCAAGGTGAAAAAATTCAATTAAGTTCATAGACAGCATAAGCAATGCATGTCCCTTTGAGAGCTGGCATGACAGGAAGATTGATTTCTATCTGGTTTGCTGCAGTAACACACTTCAGAAGGCCTCAATAGTATCATAAGCCTCACATAAACAAAATACATATATAGCCATGCACAGAAATGTTTGGCTGACATAGAAATATGGGAAGCTTTCAAAAGAATGTTATCCATCATTTTTGCCAGGCATTGATTTGTGATGTGCACAGTTTTCTAGGCTTGCAGTGGAGAATTAGTGTGTCACAGCCGCAGCCTGAATGAATAAAGTGTAAATGAATTGTGCGTGGCAGCAGAGCCTCGTCTGCAGTCCCAATGAGCCACCTCTGGCCTGAATCAGCCGAAGTCAAAGCAATAAGTCCCCTTCCTGTCTCCTGCCGTGTTTTCTGTAGCGGTATTTCACAAAGTAACGTGATGTGTATGACATCGTCTTCTAATCAATCGGAGCCATAACTCCTAGCTGGAGTCCATCGACGTCGATGCCAAAAAGTGACAAAGCCATGGCGTCCCCCGCCCCCATCTCCCTCAATCTTTTCTTTTTTTTTTTTAACGTGTGAAATCAGCAGGAGGTTTTCAGACATTCCAGGGGCTGGAAGAATGACAGCTCGCCTGGTATTTGTCTGGATCTGGATTTTGAGTGGAGGAGAGAGAAAAACATAGCAGGCCAAAGGAGCAACAAGGGAGGAACCTTCCAAATGCAGATTTCTCATTAGATGGAGAGAGGAGAAAGAAAAGCTAGAAATTCACAGTCGCATGCAATATAAATCATACTTTAGATGCATTTAAAGTACAGAGAGGTTAAACATTACTCCTCTGAGGTAGATTAATAAAAAGACTTCTTGGAAAGAAGAAGTTGTGAACGTCCTTTTTCCTCCGTGACGATGAATATTATATAGCAGTAATATACAGCGTGCTGCTCTGTGTAAAGGGCTTAAGAACAATTTAAACAGCTTTTTCAGCTTGAATCTATTATCTCTGGCCAAAGTATTTGACAGTCTTGGAGAAATATTAAAGGAATTTCCTCACAGGCGAACACAGCTGCCCAGAGCTCTTGAGTGGGATTTGGCTCAAATATTCATTAAGACTTTTAGGGGCGACTTTTCTTTATTGGTCAAGTAGAAATTCCTAGTTAATGTTTACAGTGTACACTTCATCCACCGCTGTTCTTTAAAGATGCAGTGAGCTGATCTGTGTGCTAACACAGCTGCTGTCATTGCTGCACGGACGTGTGTTTATTGAGAACGGCCCAAATAGTTTACATTGTCCCTTATCGAAATATCGCATGCACATTTTCAAGAACGCTCTCATAAACTGTTCTGTGCCGCTTGTGCTCGCTCATTGTCATTCTTATCTTACTGACAACATGCCCCCGTGACCAACAGACAATGGCACAATGAGAATTAAAAAAAAAAAAAGAAAGAAAAGAAAGTGGAAACAAATGTGCCCTTGAAAACTGTTGATTTTTCTGTGTACAATATTTCTGAGTATATATTAGTGTGTGTCTGCGTGTGTACTGTACACCAGCCCCCCCCCCCTCCATAACAGGAGCAGAAAGACTTGACCTGTTGACGGTGATGACAAGATGGCAGGTCACAGCGGAGTTTATTTTTCCACTATTTTATTGTAAATACAGCTCAGGGCTGCGGCGAACGCACGCTGCTCGTACTCGGAAAGTGAAAACACAGGCAGACACCTGGAAGAAAAAGAAACAGGAGGGGCGGGGGAGGATGAAGCGTGCAAATGTTCTGCTCCATCAAACAGCCACGATGCAACTCCTCAGTCTAATTGAGAGTTTTTGGCAAACACCGGGCTTCTAGCACTGATGATTGGGTTTCAGCTTATTGGGCATTCTCAGCAACTCTGTGAGGTGGATTAAAATCCAAACAGAACACACACATCATAAAATCTCTCCCTTAAACACCTCTTTATTGCACTTCCTGCCTCTTTACAGTACGACTGAAGTGCTTGAGTGAAAGTGAGCTCATTTACTCTCTGCTTTTCTGGGTCTGCAGCGTGGTAGCACGACTGAAACACCTTCTCTACTTCAGGTGGCTGTCCGTCTGCTGGAGCCATTAGTCCAGAAATGTGGTAGTGCACGGAGACACAATGGTGCCGACATATGCAGACAATAATGGAGTGAATTTATATAGCGCTTTTCCAGCCCCCTCTTAGCTCTTTACATTGTAAAAGAGGGGAGCTCACACATGGAGAGCTAAGCAAAAAGGAGCTCAGGTGGCTAATAGAGCTAGACATTCAGCATTGTTTGATCCTGCAGACTAAAGCTGACGTCTGGAAGTCATAAGCCTTTTAAAGCTGTTTTAACATTGCAGCACAGGTCAATAATCTCCATTGAATGAGGCCGCTTTTGGGGAAAGTAGGAAATTGTAGTTTTGTTAAGTTCAATGGTCATACAGTACGGAAAGTCTGCTTCTTGTCTTTCTGAACCTAAAAATCAAAAGCACCAATGTGCCTTTCCCGGCCCGCACTGAGGCGAGCGCTGCGGTGTTCGAGGTGTAACCTGCCCCTGGCCTGCATGACTCGCCCAGCCGTAACACGCTGCGCCAGCACGTGGCTCAGCTCTCATCGCTTGTTAAGCAACCTGGCCAAATAAGAGACGCAGCAACTCAGGCATCAAACGCCGTCTTAAATAACAAGCTGAGCGAGGAAAAATGTTTGCGTCTACAAAGCCCCATGAGGGTAATCAGTCACGGGAGAGACCGGGGAACGTTTGGAAGAGAATCACTCAACGTGTCTGTTTTTCAGTTGATGTGCAGTTTGGAGACGTTTTATCATTTTGTCGCCTCCAGTGCAACGAAGGAAAACACCTGATACTCCATCTCGCTCCATCCTCAACTAGATCAGTGACTTTCTTCTTGATTTTTTTTTCTGTGTCCGTATCTCTTGCCTGTATCAAGAACTAAGTAGCATGCAACTGCATTTTTAGCTGCGCTAGCAATGATTTATGATGATTTATAATCACTTTGGTGATGCGCTGTCTTTCCATCTGGCAACATCATCAATCAAAGTCAAACTTTCTATTTCTTTGGTTTATAACTAGATATTTACAAAATGAATGTTCAGTGGTAATTAGGAAACGTCAAGCCAGGGGGTATTATTTTATATAGTATATCATTACTATCTAATTATGAATTATGTCATAGGTATACTTCAAAAAGTCACACACCCCCTTTCCCTATGATATTGGTTTCTTCCAAAAGTTGCAGGATGAAATTGGTTCTCAACAGGAGGTACACATATACACACAGGACACAGTACATCAGTGCTGGAGGGTAGAGATGGAGGGTACAGCTTAATGTCATGTTGCTGAAGGGATTGGTAGAGGATCGATCCCTTTTTGAAAATGAAATGCAATTAGTTAAACACTCTTGCTTGCATTTGAATTCAGTTTGATGTCTCTGGGTCAAGATGCAGAGGAGGATCTCATCATTCTTGAAAACAATGGCAGAAAGCCTGAAACCTGTGCTCAGTCAGCAGGTTATCTTAGGTGAGATTTATACTGAAAGACTGTTTTTCCTTCATGGAAATGTAGACCAATCGAGGGATGATGATGATGATGATGATGATGATGATGATGATGATGATGATCAGGCAGTTTCACCCCAGTAAAGTTCTAGGGTGAATCAGACGAGATTTAGCTTTCTCTGAAGAAAAATGGCCTCGTTGTGGGCGCTGGTGTACAATCTCTACACGCTCTGCTGTTATTCTGCTGAAAATCTGCGAGCATGACTGTAGAGTATAAAAAATGAAACATATGCCTCAAACAGACAGTGGTATCATATCTGAGAACTTCAGTCAGTTCTTAAATAACCCCAATAATAACCGTCAAGAGCTTTTCCAGGAAAGATAATAAACAACGTGTTTGTAGCTTCCAACTATATTCCCTCGGTCATGACCCAGACTAGCAACACTACATGCATGTTCCAAAACGAGTGGGATTAGCACACACTTGCTTTCCTACAACTGTTCGCCCTGTATGATCCCCTTCTTTATCAGGTACTTTCCTTACCCGTGGTTGGGCCTTTTTAGAGGCGGGTAAATACAAAACAGATGCTGGCTGACGTGCAGGGAGCATTTTAATGGTTTGGATCTAACCGTTTGTGACACCCTGTGTGGATGCGGCGGGTCAGCCGAGCCAGCTGTGTGCTTTAGTTGGGGAATGATAAAGGGCGTCGTCGGTGACATTGTGTATATCCTCACCTGTGTCCAATATAAGGATGAAGTTTTTGCTGACAGCATCCTGCTGCAAACAAGCCGTGACCAAAGTCAGGCCGCTGAACAAAAGGAGTCAAGCTTAAAATGATTGGTTTTGCTGGAAGGAGGGATTACTGTGGGTACAGTTCAAGTTATTAAAACTTGCACACAAGCTTTTTAGAGTTTATTAAAGTTACTCTCAAGGGGCCGATGTTTTTGTCGATAGCGTCATGTAATTTCCTTTTTGGGTGGGATACAGTGTGAATGTGAGTGCGCTGAGCGAGTCTGACTGTGATGTCTGTGTCTGTGTTTCCCTGTTTGTGTATGTTGCTCTGTCACTGCAAATGTGTGCATTTAAATGAGCTTTTCTATTCTTTTTTTGGAGGTTAGGAGGTCAGATTGCAATTTGGGTGTTCTTCACTGGCCTCAGAACAGTGCTATCATCAAACAGACATACACATTGTTCTCATTTAGCATTGCATGGGAGAGCAGAGACTTGGCACAAAGCAGCAGAGGCCCCTTCCACTGATACAAAAAGGTCATTTAATATGAAGTAAGTCACGCTTAACTGGAAACATTTGACAAAAGTCTTATCTCTGCATGTAAGTGATGGGTTGAGTAATAAATATGACGTCACCAACTTTTATTTTGTGAAATGCCCTAGTCGACATACTAAATAGTGATACACATCTTCGTCCAATTAGATTGTTTCACTCTTGATCTAATCCCAGAAACAATTAGATTTCAATATTTGTTAATCAGCATTTGAGTCATGGATGACTGAAAACACGTCCCCCAGAAAGTTCCTTCATCAACTAATCAGCAGCCTCATGTTCACTTGTACCAAATGTGATTCCAATGTTAAATTCAAAAAACATTTTGAAAGTAAGCCGGCTTTCATGAATTGACAGCTGTCCAAAAATCACATCATGCAAGGAGTTTTTCCTGTCATTTATCTTCCTAGGTAAAACAGAAGCTACGGGAATTAGGTATTGGATTGAAATGGATATTAATAGCTAATAATGTCATATAATTAATGGACACTGTGGTGGCCGAGGGGGTCTAAGATGTGTATCATGTATGAGAAACATCCCTGGCTGTTTCCTGTCTCTCTCCGCTACCTGCTGCTACTGAGATTTCCAGGATTATAAGATGTGAAGCCTGTCAACTACCTATGACTCTGATATGTTTGGGATGACATGCCTGTTAGAGTTAGAGGGGATGTTTGTTGTCCTTCCTGCTCGTTTAGGGAGTGTGAGTTGAGACTGGTTTGGAGAGCAAATACTAAAGATAATGATGGACATCATCTCCCAGTCAGTCATGTCCTGGAAGATTTCAATGTTCAGGACAGATGGGAGAAATTCCAGTGAAATATCTGTGTTTATGGACCCTATTTTCCCATGTTTTGGTGTCTAAGTGACTAATGGGGACAACAATCTTTGAAACTGGTCTGGTATTGAGTGAGGCTGCTGCAGCCAGCAGCCACGAAACGGCTGCACTGTAATCCCTCCGGGCGTTTTCACACTGTCAATAAACGTCCACTTCAGATTGTTTTTCTAACATCATGGAAAGGATCCCTGCAGAGATACCTTTTTCTTAGAGTGAGCTCCTTTTTGTTTAACCAGAAACAGCCGTTATACCGCTCTTGCCAAAGCCACCAGACTCCATTCACAGAAACAGTACTTTTAGCATCGTAAAACACACTTCATTCAAACTTGACAGAAACAAAATAAAGCTCAATAAAACCTTCTGGGTTTGTCTTTCTACTGTTCCAGCAATCACCACCAACTCTGGTTTGTCCAAATAAGACCTTAATTCACCAAATTGGGAGAGGAGCGAGACAGACATCAGAGAAGCAGCGGGGGAAACCAAACGGTAATTACCAGATAACAGAAAGCCTGTTCCCAGTGAGAGCTGATGAAGTGACAGGTAGCTCTGATGTAACTTTTGTTTGTGAGTTTTCCAGCAGTCGATAGTCAGAGCTAGCTCCTCTACCCTGGCTGGCTTGACCTTAGGTCATTCTTCTTCTCCTTCGCACTCCTCGCAACAAGTAAACTGACTGTTATGTGGAAAACAGGCAGTGTCAACTTCTCTTTCTCATATTAACAATTGTATTATGACCATTTCGTTTAACCCCCTGTCCACATCTCTGTATGAGTTCCTATAGAGCAGCCCCTATACATCACCCTGTTACTCTGACTTGAAGGGAATTTACCCATTCACATACACAGGCATGCTTGGAGGCTCAGATTACAAACAAGCAGCATAATCCTTCTGTGATCACAATTGTGTGTGTGTGTGTGTGTGTGTGTGTGTGTAAATGCGAAAGAGAGTCTTAGTTAAGTAATTGTGATCCACATGTTTAATATGTTTAAATCTTTAGGACACTGAAATGTTATTGAATTTTTTAATATACAAATCTATGCCTGCATATTTAGAAATTTGTATTTGACTGGTATGATGGCTGAAGAAGCTCAGAACAAAAAGGTGAGGGTCAAATTCAGTGTTGGCCAATATGCAGAGTAGTGGTCTATTAAATTGGTTGCTGAGAGTGGCAGCCACTACAGGGCCACTGAGTTTAATGGAGTGGAAAAGCTGGTTCCTGCAGCAGTGTGTTTGTGGTACGCTGACAGGTGACAACAGCAGGAGTTTAGCTCTCACTTGGGCCCTTTTAATTGGTATTAGTGCTGCGCTGCGACGTCTACACCTGTTCCTGCAGTGGAAAACAATCACAACAAAGTGTTTGCAAAATACTGGCTCATACACTGCTCTGTTTGTGGTGCAGCTGAACCTCTCAGTGCTGTTCATGCACAAAGCTCATTCCATGTCCGTCGTGGAAGACAAAAAATTACTTTAAAAGGAAAAATTTTTGCTTATTTGGTATCTTGCTGGGAGTTAGATGAGGAGACTGATACCACTCTCATGTCTGTATGATGAATATTATATTAGAGCCAGCAGACAGTTAGCACAGCTTAGCATAAAGACTGGAATAAGGGGGAAATCAAATCTGCCAAACCCCAGGTAAAGCCTGGGAAAACACTTTGGTTTTTGTTCAAATAAAACAAATGATATAATGTGTTAGTTCTGCATGTTTTACCTGTGGACAGAATCAGGCTAGGTGTCTCCCCTGCTTCCAGTCTGTAAGCTAAGCTGAGATAACTGGCTACAGGCTGTAGCTTCATATTTATTGTACAGACATGAAAAGGGTATAATCATCTCACTTATCTCCTGACAAGAAAGCAAAAAAGCATATTTCAGAAATGTCAGACTATTCCTTACTATGTAATTACAGTCTATCCAGCTGACACCTTTCCTGCTTAAAATCGTGTCCCATTGGTGTACAATGTCTCCATGTACCTGCTGCCCAGAGGACACAAACAGATGTCTGCCTGTTGACTGCTGAGTGATGGAAGCGGTAGCCTTTCCTGAACATGCAGATTAGTAGTCAAAGTAGTCAAACCAAACCATTGACCAGCTTCTTCTCAAACACACTGCATGCTCGGAGTAAACAAACAACATATAACCTGTTAGCAGGCTGTAGCTGTTTCTCCTTGTTTCCAGTTTTTGTGCTAAGCTAAGCTAACCAGCCGCTGGCTGTAGCTCCATGTTTAGTGGACAGTTCTGAGAGCGGTATTTATCTTCTACTTTAATTCTTGGCAAGAAAGCGAATATGCATATTTCCCCAAATGTCGGCTGTTCCTTTAATGTGTCCTGCTCAGAGCAAAATCTGAGCACAAGCAGGGTTGCTGCTGTGAGTTGATTTTGTTGTAACAGGCCGGTGATGCTGGCCAAGAAGAAGAACAGCAGGGTAGATGGAATGATGGCAGTGCGGCGTTTTGTTGAAAGCAAGTGAAAGAAGGTACAGAAAGGAGTGTCGAAACAGAAGTTGAAAACATCCAAGTGATGCTGCAAGGTTCAAATATCTTCTATCATCGAGCCCCACTCTGTGCGCCGGTTATATAAACATGGCCTTGCCAATAAGTGTCTCTTTTAGTCTTGCTGCACATATTCTAAGGAGTGCCCTCAAATTGTTTGGTGCTCTTTGTTGAGCAACTGGCAGACAACATTTGGCACTTCAGACCCACAATAGCACAATCTGTCCTATCCCAGCACACCACAGAGAGGTCAGAGTGAGGGCACAGACGGCCAAAAAGACACAGGCTGCTTTCTCACTTATCATCTTTGCAGTACACCCACCATTTTCCGTTATGATGTGATTTAAAGCTATTGTGTGGGAATGAGCTTTTACTGGTCACAGTAATGTCATTACATGATTTGCAGCTCGGGAGCGAGTGCGGCGAAGTTGCTCACGCTCCCATTCCCGCGATGTGGAACTGTTGTGCTTGGATTCACAGGGGAGCTGTTTGCTGTGGCACCACTCATTCGAGCCATTGTTTCAGCGCTCTTAACGACAGACTCGGCCACAATGGAAATCAAAATGGAGACTCTGTGCCAATGTGATATGCATGCAGACTGAAAGTTCATGAGGCCAGAGGTGAAGAATCAGAAAAAGTCCTAAAAGCTGAGTGATTCAGATTGGAGTGGTTTGAGTTGGTGCCTCATTACATGTAACGATCATGAGCTTTAAACCCCATTTCATTTCTTTATACATCACAAATTATTTTACCTCAGCTTTATTTCATTCAGGGCGTAACACATGTCCACTTTCTTCCATTGAGCGATGACTATAATTAACCAGAGCACTGATGTCTGCATTGCCGCAGTAATCTGCTCTGCTCAGTCTCTGGGATATATACATGGTCCTGTAAGTGAATCAGTCAGCACATCTGCAAATTAATGAGGCATGCTGCATACAATTTCATGGTTTCCTCACAGATGCAGACAATCCGGAGTGATTTCTAATGAAAATCTGCCACAGATGATGATTGAGGGCTTTGCCTTGAAAGAAGAAAAGCTGACATATATATGGCTACAAAGTGTGAGGCAGGTTGTCAAACTGGGACATGTGTCTTTGTATTGCATTATTATGTATAACAGTTCCTCTGCGGTACCAATTAACATTTCACAGCAGTTTACATGCTGTCATGTCACACACTGAGTAATAACTACATTTCAATCACCGTCTCTTTTGCCTGTCATGCCAAGGCCACGTAATGCAGTCTGAGGTGTGACTTTCTGTGAGGAGTTCCTGTATTTTAAGGCTATTAAAAACACAGGTCTGACAGGCAGGTTTTCCCCGTAGGGCTTGTCAGTTACCCGGCCCAATCATGTTCCCCAGCTGCTGATGGAGTGCCAAAGCTTACAGAAAACAAATGGTGATTTTGTAAGACAGGTTCCAATGACCCTCTGTCCCAGCGTTTTTTTTTTTTTTTTAATTTTTCACCCAGACTTAGTTTTAAAGACAGACAGAGCGGAAGGAGGCAGAGCAGGGCGGAGGTGCGACTGCTAGCCAGCTAGATAAAGGCTTGTGCCAGGGCCTGAGCAAATAAACAAGAGGGTGATTATTTCAGCACACACGACTCGGCTAATTCAGAATGAATTAAGGGTGACCCGACTCACAGTGCCGATAAGCCGGACCCCCGTCGCTCTCGGCCCCCTGCCTCTGTTTTCTTAACTAATGCCCTCCTCGCTCCCTCCCTGGGCCTGTTTAATCAGGTTAAGATCTGCGTAGTATCTGCTCACCATTCAGGAATGAAATGTCAAAGCAAATTATGTGAATGAGCCAGTTCACACATCCTATGTGTGTTTTCAGAGCAGATCAGTGTGTTGGATCTCATTGTACAAGGACTGCAGCTTTTCTTGGTGCTAATCTGCTAAGCTGTCACTGTTTTTGCAACGACACACTGACTTACATTAAGAGTTCCTCTTCAATTGCAGACAGCATGAGATTTTCGTGGATTTATAGTCAGTTTCTACGCTTAAAGCCAAACCTTTTACTGACTGTCAGAGTGACCTTATACTTTATACACACTCCTGGCAAGCGGGATCAGGATTTACTTTATGAGATGATCCATTGCAGCCGTGTCTTTCTTGCACAATATAAATAATGATTAATTTAATGACCGCAGCAAACAACTGCTCCTCAAAATAATCCAATTAATCCTCTTTTTTGGGTGAGCTCCCCCTATTTTGAGACTCTTTGCAAGTGGATGGTTTGCAGATGTTTCCTTGCTGAGACTCATCAGTGAACTTCACCCCAGATCTGTGCTGCTGCACCAGGGCTTGGATTACACTCTTTTGGTTTTTCTCATGGTGAGATGGAGCTGAAGGTAGATAAAAGAAGGAGTGTTATTCTATGATTAGAGCCGGAGCAGCTCCTTAATGACCCCCCCCTACCACACACACACACACACACACACACACACACACACACACACACACACACACACACACACACACACACGCACACACACACACACACACACCCTCCTCCTTCCAGATCACTCATCGGCCGTCTGGTCTCTCTGGCCAGCATCACGTAGACCACAGACCTCTGGTCCCCATTAGTGCCCCCCCACCTCCCTTGTACAGTATCTCTGAGTCCGATGGTTAAAAGACCCAGGCGGGTTCCGTTCCACATTAGTTTCAGCCTGGTATCTGGCCTCAGCGGCGTGTTTATGGCGCTGCCCTGCAGCTCTCCATGATGATTGAGCAGCGCTGAGTTTCCCCTGCTTTGATGCCCAAAAAGTCCCCTGATATTTCTGACCATTTGTGCTGTTTTCTTCAGTCTCAGATGGAGGTCAGTGCAGGTTGTTGGAAGAGTTAGCATGCGTATTTGTGAATCTGTGTGTGTTCTTGTGTGTCCTATGGCCCAAAGGCTTTGAGTCAGAGGAAACAGAGCCCAGGGGAAATGAGACTGTTAGTCAGGTCCTGTTCCTGTTGTCGATGTTGTCACTATGATCAAAATGATGCAAGTAGGAAGACATGTCTTCATGACTAGTGAATAGGAAGTACGTCCGCACCTTGACAGGATCTGGATCAATATCATGACCTTGATTTAACACTTGTTACTCATTACTGCTCATGTTGCCTTTATGCAACAGTTAAAAGTAAAGCCAGAACTGACATTGCAAATTAGACTATTCTGCAACACAGACGCCTCCCGAACTCTGAAACTTTGAAGATTTTTTTATTTCTGAAATTTTCTCTCTTTTCTGCCCAAAATCTGATTTTAATCACAAACAAAACATGCAATTTCCAAGCATGATTGAGCAGAACCAATAGCAAAAAGGATTACAAATAGCACAAAACTAATGTTTGTTCAGTTCACTGGAATTGTTGTGATCCTCTTGTCAGCGCTTGGTTTTGTAAGCTTCAAAAATTCATATTTCTTTTAGGATACTGCGTTCACATTGTGATTCACATTTATTTTTGCATTTAGATTGTAAATTATGTTGAAAATGTATCGTATCCGCGGTGTGTTTTTAGAGCTTTCTTTGCTGCCTTAGCACCGTGGTGCATGTTTTTCTCTGGTTATCCCCTTGACAAAAGACTGCAGTTTTGGCTGAGAAAAGCAGGTATCTTATCAGCTGGCTGGGAGATACATGTCTGATTACTGGTGAGGTGGAAAACCTCCTTGTGTGTGGAAACAAGTGCTGTTTCATTTTCTCTTCCTCTCTGTCTCAGCACGTCTGTCTCACCTGTATCTCTGAGCGTCTGACTGGAACTTAGGGGTTTTTTCCCTCGCAGTGAATATTTCTTCAATGTGATCACCACTGTTGGTGATATTCAGTGTTTTAGAGGAAATACTTCTAGACATAATACTGTTTTTGTTTATTTTTCATCTCACATAACAACACAATACACCAAAACATGATATTCAGTCTTTCTCAATCTATTCTTTCGGTGTGTATTTTTTAAATTTCTAACATAAAATCCTCGCTCTTGGTGGGTTTACTTATACTTTCACAGATCATATGAGGGAACACATGGTGTTACCTCATGGCTTATCTGATATGCAAACGAGGCAGAGCCACTACAAATTTCCTCTGACCACTTTTCCTGACGTGCTTCCAATTTAACAAGTAAGACCGGCCAGTGTTCACAAATGTGCATATTCTAATTGTTCGGTTGCGTAACAACAGTGTCTGTGATTGTTGTGAGCACTGCTCTCGTCTCTGTTGGTCAAAATAGTCTAGCAGCCAATCACAGAGCTTTCTGTATCTCTTTCCATCCTTGGAAATCTGCTGAGTGACAGTGACCATGGCAACAGCCTGGCTCTGTGCGGCTCCCTTGCACCCCTGCTGTGCAGCGTTTGATGGCAGTTAAACGTGTTGTGGAGTAATTGGGTTGTGGACCGGATGAGATATGTCCCCTAAGGTGTGACAGAATGTGAGAAATGGAGCAGGTGGTGGAAGCCCAGAGGCTCTCCCATAGCCATCGTAACATTCAAGCCAATGGTTGTTTTCTTACCAGGTGCAAACCACTCTGCTCTGTCGTGCTGTCTGTGTGAAAGCATGTACATTGGTCTGGAAAATCTAAGTTATGGCATTGGATGGGGCATAATGTGCGTATGCATATTACAGTATTAAATCTAGTTGTTTTTTGGGCGTGGGTGCAATTAATGTCATTCATTAACACTGTGGGCTGTCAGAGTTCTCAACTGCAGCCTGAAAATGTTAACAACTTTCTAAAAATGCCCAACTCTGAAGTAAAATCAGTTTGTTCGAGATTTCTTACTACAGCCAAATTCGAACATTTGCTTTTTATCCTGATGTTTTCATCTGAACATTTTCTTTCTTCAGATCAGTTTTTATGCGGATAAATATCTGCTCGGAAAAAGCCTGTTAAGTATGCTGAGCTGAATCTTCACCAGTAGTTGACAAAATTGTCTTCATTTACTTGTTTGTTCTGTAGCTTTTGACCAAATGAGGCAGCCTTCATCAGCTGGAGACCTTCAAACTTGACGTTATTCTGAGCACTTCTCAGACTTCTTATGCATGTTGGCTTGGATTTTGAAAACACAGTGGTTGAACATTGTAGACATATTTTACCGGATTTGCACTGCAGTCACTGTTAGTTTTCCTCTAGCAATTACATTTGCTGCATGAATTAAAGTGATGAATGAGATCACAAGACACTTGCGGCATTGTGTAGGCAATGTATACGTCAAGGTTCGCAGCCAGCGGTATCTCCACAATGCACACCCGATCCAACTCAATTGACAGAAGTGATCCAGATGATTCTGTGTTTCCTGTGTCCTGGCAAGTGAAGAGTGCTGTAACTGAGTAGCATAAGCCTATCAGCGTGTGTAGAGACGACATCAGACGGATGCCATGTGAAAGGAACGAGCTGTCACATTACACTTGTACCAACATCCATGAACAGCGCCGAGGCCATGCCAAACATGATCGGGTGTCACGGTGGCAGCGGAGGCCGGCCAGGTGTGTGACGTCACCTGTATCACAGCCCAGAGGGGCGATGGCCAGCCGGGCTGCTGCGTGGCATGGCAGCAAGGAGGGAGCATATCAGGAGATTCTCTCCTTGTTTTGTTTTAGGGAAAGATCTAAAATGTCATGAGAGAAATCAAAAGAAATTGCCTATTTTCTGTCTTTGTTTTTGCCTTTCCACTTTATACCACTTTAGATAACAGGGAGAAATACTGTGCTTTTTACCCCACTACATTTATTGAGAGCTATAGCGACTTTTACTTTTACTTTGCAGATTAAGGTTTTTCATGTAAAGCATATAATCAGCTTGTGAAATATGACGCAATAGCCAACACTGGCCAAACACATCATTAAAATGCTGTTTACATTATATTATATAATATACATATATACGATTGCTGTATGCTAAGGAGCTCTTCCGAATAGTAATGAGTACTATTGCTCATCAGCAGTACATTTTTAAACATCTTAAGTAGCATTTTGAATGCAGGACTTGAACTGGAGTGTATTCATAGTGTGGGGTTGACACTTTACTGAAGTGAAGAATAGGAATGCTTCTTCCACCACTGATGGCATGACGTGTCATTGCAGAGGAGATGTGTTTTACAGCAGCGGGGATTGATAAATCCAGGAGGTTGCGAGATGATTAATAAGATGGGAAAAAAGAACAACAAACGCATCTGCTTCATTGGGGAGTTTTATCCTATTGAGACCATAAAAAGTAACACAAAGAGGAAAGGAACTGCTTGATTGAACTGCTCACAGTTTCTACACATACACAACCTGTGATTAAAGGTCAAGAGTGGTGCATTGCTTGGCTAGGGTTCACAGGCTAAACTCTGAGCTAGAGTATCAGTGAAAAAAAGAGCATCTTAAAGTGAGAGTGGCCCTAATGTTACGCAAATTAAAAAAAATTACGTTTACACAACATTAAATCTTTTCACACATTGGGTATGCAAGCATGGCTAATGCATACAAAGGCTTTGCTCAAGCCTTTGGAGCCATGAACTGAAACTGATAAACAAAAGACTCCCAGTTCCTGTGCTTGGCACCATAAATCAAGAGTGTCCAGAGCATGAAGGAAGTATGTTTAAATCATCAGTGAAGTGCTGCTGGTCACTCACAGGGAAAAATGCATTTCCATAATACCCTTAAGGATAAACATAACTACCGGACTGAGTTAGATACAATGGTGTGAAATTGTACCCTGGTGCAGGACATCTAGCCGGCATAGCAACAACACAGCGCAGTGTGCCAGTCAGAGGGATTAAGTTGTTTTGAAGCCACAGTTGATTGTACAGCAGATAGTGAGGGAGGGAGCCGGACCATACAGCCAGATAATGGTGTGAGATAGCCTCCCACAAAGCTGCATAGCCAAGAGCCTGGCAGTAGTGTGTTTGCATTTGTGTGTGTGTGTGTGTACTTTACGCAGAAGAGAGTACGTGCAAGCGTGCGTGTGCTTACGTACGCGCCTCCATCTGTTTGTATACACATGGTAATCTGAATCAACCGCGAAACTTGAGCAGGCTCGCCCACCACGTGTTTCAATTATTCAAGGTGCTTTGGCTGAAAACTCGATCACCTGGAGGATCCGTTCTCCTGCCACGAGCGCCCCCGCTCGCTGCTGCCCTGCGAGAGAGGGCGGGAGGGACAGAAAAGGAGACCACTGGAAAGGAAAGAGGATACCACACTCGCTCTCTGTGGTATGTTCGCCTAAACAGGCAGAATGAATTATCCAAAGATGGTCTATAATACCTAAGGTGCTGTCCGTGAATCTGCAAAGCCATCGCTGCCATACAGAGGAATAATTGCACACAGTGAGAGGTCACTGGAGGATTATTTACTGGAACGTCAGCCCTGCAAAGCTCTTAATTTTCTTTGTATTTTCTTAACTTGATTTTTCCTGGAGTATTTCTAGAAATTGCTGCATCCCTGGTGGTTTAAATCAAAATAATGTCAACTTCCAGTATCCTCCTAATCCCCCACAGTTCTCCAGCAGCTGCCTTGATTTCATCCAACCTAATTTGCAGAGGAAAGCAAATTGTGGGCATTTGACCATCTGGTCCTACGCCCATTCCCCCAAATAGAGTCTTTTCCTGCCCAGTCAGAGGTCCCAATTTTATTAACAGCATTGGGCAAAAGACACCCGGGAATTAACCCTCTCCCTAAGTATACCATGGGGGCAAAAGCCCCGGCTTTGGAGAGGAAGTCAAGCCATGAAAATAGTGATTTGTCAGTGTTGTAGCTGTGAAAGGCGTCTACCCAGGGAGCAGAGTTGCTCTATAAGCCTCCAACTGGCAGGGAATTACTTGGTTCAGTAGAGCAAGGTGCTGAGGCTGTTCAACATCCCTGTGCCATCCAGGCCTGCAGGATCATGAAGCCTCATGAGGGCCAAAAAGGCCCAGAGCTACTTATTCTGGTTCCTGTCAGGCCAGCCACTAATTTTGATGAAATTCTGTGGTGAACTTTTTCCAGGAGAATTTAGCCGTGTGTGCATGTTCTGTACAGCATTATCATAACGTTAGCTATGCCTGGCAATTCATGGTTTTCTTTCTTATTTTCCTGTAGACAAAATCCCAGGGGCACAGAGAACTATTTACAGTTATTATGAGCCAATATCCTGCGATATGATGTACTATTATTTAATGATTTCATTGAAACAATGTGTATGGCACAATGATGTAGTGCTCATAAGAGACATATCCTAAAAACATGTTACATTGTTTGCTGGCAATCAACTGAACCTCATGTGTTTGAATGGGCCCCTCAGCCCCCATATAAACCCCTGAGGCAGCAACACAAACATCGGTGAGCCTATGATTATGTGGCCAGCTAAATGAATATTCACACTCAGCAGACTGACTGTGAAGCTGAGATAGCAGCTGGGGCCCGGGGCCTGGGGCCCACACACCCTACAACTGCTCCTTGGAACAGCCACTATTCATCTGGATGGGGAGATGGCCACTACAGCCAAGCTCCCTGACTGTTGCCAGAACAGGACTGGACAGGCCACGCCAAAAAGACATGCAGGACCAGAAAGGGATAGGCTGGACACTTTGAGTGACTGAACAGGAATAAATGATCATAAAACAGAGAAGTTAAAGCTGATAGGATGACCCCACCATGACTACTCCCCACTGGTAATCTCTCACATGATGGCGGGTTTTAATCAGACAGCAGCTGCTGGGAAATGGTTTGATGTTTATGGCAGCGATGCACAATAGCATGTGAGATCGCCACTAAAATCAATAAAATCAAACATTACATAGACCTGAAGACTTACCCTAACTATAACCATAACCACTACTTGCCTAACCCTATTCCCTAACCTTAATCAAAGTCTTTATCCTAAAATTTAATGATTTACATTATGGGGATGTGCATTTTGTCCCCATTTGGAAGTTGAGTCCCCACAATGTGACTATGTAAACAGATTTATGTCCCCACAATGTGAGTAATAAATTGCCACAGGACACACACAAATGGAGGTTCCTGGGTCCTTAAAAAAATGTCTCTTTAAAGGTTTCTCTGCAGCACTTGCCCAAGTGACTCACATGAATGTGATTTCCCTTCTGATCATATTATCAGTGAGGTCAGACCAGAACAAAGACCACTTTCACCATTTAATTTTTACCCACTAGTAAAGACAGAAGACAGAGATGGGCACGAGTGGCTTCCTTGTGTGATTCCAGAGTAAATAACAGAGAGAAAACATGTTGTATTAAAGAAGAGCTGATGTCTGTATGCACATGAAATCATTAATATCCCATTTATGCTCATTTAAAAGGAAGCTATACTATTTCTGATTATTGCTTGGAGCACCAAGAGTACGGGATGGGTTTAAAATTTGAATCAGTAAAATATTTTCTGTCTCTGAATTTAGATTTTTCATTCATTTCAAGGTACCACTAATCTACCCTCTTGTACAAATATTGAATATCTGCTGAGATTAAAATTTCAGGCTGATGATAGCTGGATGTTTACTGAAATAGAGCATGGAAACATCTAATTCTGCACATCATAAGGGGTGTTTAAAGACGCTTATTGTTTCTATTTTCCATTTTTTATTGTTTGTGACAAATAATGAGCAGTGATGCAGACATAATGAAACACCTGTCATGTATCTCACCATAATGATATAAAATGGCATGACCAAACCAGAGTGATCACTCTAGACTTTAATTACTACCTGGAAAAACACACAGGTGTCCTTTAACTGCACGCTCAAGCCATAAAACAACTGTTTCTGCTGGTGTCTGCGTCTCATAATGGACTTTATTAGATGTTTTATCAGAGTTTAGTACTGATAGTCATCCATTAAACAGTTACTGGCCATATGCTCCTTTGAGTGGAACAAGACTAAAATATAGCTTTTTTTTATTGTACATCTTCTTGATTGTGTTTTTATAGTGTGTTAAGTCCACCACTATGTGTGAGGTTGACCTTCAGTCTTTGAAATCTCCAAGCTTATATAGGCTTACTGTAGATGTATGGGGTAAGATGCTCCAGTAATGGGATATGATGAAAGCAAGTTTCACCAATGGGGTGGCCTGGAATCTGATACTCTATTTCTCAGCTAATTACTGGCATAGCATGCTTTATCACTCAGTAAAAATATGGATGTATTCTTAAAATCGTAACTTCAAAATTGTGAGTCACCCACTTTCTGCTGCTTTGATTCAACTAAACTAAAGCCAAGGTGAAGCAAAGGCCGTTTGCTATGTTGCTGTCACACATTTTGCTTATGACTGCAAGTTAAGTGTTTCTGGTTTCTCCTCTACATCTAATGATGTTATCCTCTGTCCCAGTACCAAGCAAAGCAGTAAATATCCCTTCGTTGTTTGATCCCTGAGAAAAGGAAGAGGCCGCGAACACTTTTCCTGCATACCTAGTTGCACAGAAATAGGGTGTTTTTTCCTCACTGACCGAGATTTAGTCGCATGGACCTTATGAGCATCATCTCAAAAACAACAGTCAGTTTCAGAGATGTCAAATGAATGAAAGGATACTAATTCAGCAAATTTAAACTTGGGGGGCAAAAACAACAACAATTTCATTATGGGGAGTAAGAGTAGTATAGAGGAGTGTAGTATATTAAAGCATATTATAGTACAGTCCAGTATAGGATAGTATATTAAGGTATTGTAAGGTATAGTATATAGTATAACATAGTGTATTAAGGTATAATACAGTAGAGTACAGTATAGTATAGGAAAGCATAGTATGATATAGTATAGTATAACAAGCATAGTATGTTAAGGTGAATTATAGTGCAGTATAATATAGAATGGTATGTTAAGGTATTGTAATGTATAGTGTATTAAGATATAGTGTAGTATAGAATAGTACATAGAAAGGTATACTATTCTAAGATATAGAATATAGTCACAGTACAGTACTGTATATACAGTAAAGACTGATTTGATGTTTTCTACTAAAATTAGAATTGCCTCGTTACTCCTTTCATATGCATGTCATGGCCTGCATGTAACCAACATGAGGTGGCTCACTTCATAGACCACTGCAAGGGGTCAAATGTCAGTTGGAGTAACCATGTCACCAGGTCATACAGTACAACCTGAAAAGAACAGCCCAGAGGATGTTTGTGTAAAATAGTCCTATCCAGTTACAGTGCATACAGACAGTATAGTAATGCAGCACACACACACACACACACACACACACACACACACACACACACACACACACACACACACACACACACACACACTTTGCATACATACAAGGCCTCTTCCCAGTGGAGCAGTAGAACATCAGAGAGCAGAGACAAGAGGATATCCATTAGGAAGTCTCTGTAATTGGGGTGCAGTGGGGGACAGAGACTCATGCAGAGCAGCAGTGCAGAAAACAGAAAACACTGGGTTTAAAACTAAATTAACGCCTGCTGACCACACATTTAAGATAGCAGCACAAAATATATGTCATTCCTCCATGCCTAGCTTCTAATGATAATATTAATCTGCTGAATAATTCAATTCGTCCAATATGTCTCTCATAAATCGTTGCAGTCTTTGCAGGGTTGGATGTTCCAGATGTTGCCTTTATATTTATGCTTGGGCTCATCGGGGATAAAGAGAGCTATGTGAGAGTGACAGCAGCAAATTGACTCATCTTGAGGTGTCATGTTATCCACCTCAGCTGCCTCCAAAGGCTATGTTTTATGCTGGTTGGACTGCTCTTGCTGTGCTGGTATTAATTGCACCAATACAAGGAGATCAACAACAAACAGAAAAACAACATTTGACTTGTGATTTGTAACAGTGAATTTATTTCTCACCTCCATCCTGAAAACTATCTGTTAGCCATTAACCATCCACTGGGGAATGCAGCAGGGGCTCACGTGTGAGGTGTTGTTATAAAACATTACAGCGTCATACCCTGCCAAGTCATGACGTGTTATTTTCAGGGGAGCATAGGTTGCACACTCTTCACTTCTTTTTGTTTTATTCACCTTTCTGCATCTCTTCCTATCTCTCTTTGTCTCATTTCCTTCTTTTTTATGTGTCTATTCATCTCTCACTTTGTCTTTGTCCATTAAACTCTGGCGGTCATTATTCTCTTTTCCGTTTCTTTTATCGCTCCCCTGTCCTCTCTCCATCCATCCATCCTCCCTGCTGTTTGACAGGGCGTGTGTGTTGTTTTTATCCCAGTGACATCGGGTCTCTTCCCAGGGCACGTCCCGGGAACAGCGAGTTCAGCCTGATGGCTCCCTTGGGTCTTGCCCCTTCATGCGCCTACATGTTCCCTTGCTAAATTACAACCTGTCCCACGCACATGCAAGCACTCATGGGCATACGCACACACACTAACATACACTCCTGAACATGCAGTACATATAGTATGCATATGAGTAGCAACAGACCCCCACACTTTACACACCTACACACACACACACACACACACACACACACACACACACACACACACACATATGAAAAGAGGACAACCACCTTTTGCAGGAGCATGTAGGCTCACACACACACACACACACACACACACACACACACACACACACACACACACACACACATATACACACAGTGCATGTTTATTCAGGTATATCCTTCCTGACTTTGCCAGTAAACCTGTGGTAGTCATGTGGTCATACCTCAACCTTTGTAGGAAAGAAAGACAGACAGACAGAAAAAAGAAGGAAAGAAAGAAAGCGAAAAGGAAAGAAAGGTCTCAGATTGCCAGGGCCACCGGTTCCTTTATGACTGTGTGCCTGAATGGTTCTGTCGGACTCTCTGGCTGAATATGAAAATGAAATAGACCGAGTTGAGTCACTGAAAGGAAAGAGAAAGCTATCTTTATTGATTCAAAGGCAGACAGATCGAAAGAGAACGATTGCTTGTGTGAAAAACAGATAGAGAGACTGCCACTGGCTCTGTGATAGCAGAGCTCTAATTAATAGCTTGTAAAAGCAGATGAGCATGGAGGATGCAGGATGTCAGTGTCGTTGTACGCACACTTACACATGCACTTAGCAAGCCTGCCCATTAGAGATAAACACAGCCACTCTGTGGTAAAGGCGGAGTCATCCCTCTTGATTTTATGCAGGATGCTCCCATAACAAATTAGAACAACTCAATGGGCTTCAACCCCAGTGTGAATATTGAAACATCTGTAAAATCCCACCTTGGAAGCACTTCTGTGTTAGTTTGTGAGTATTACCTGACAGATGTTTTACCTAACCTTTGTATTTGGAGCAACAATCATGGTGATGGATTGGCTGTCCACACTGTATACTCTATTAGCCCATTAGCCCAGATTCAAATCCTTGCTAATAAACAAACACACACGACACACATGGGTGGACAGGACAGCAGGCCTGCAGTTTGTCTGTGGTGTCAGGCTATTTTACGTCTCTACTTTGACCCTTGGCAGCTTTACTACACTTGATAAATATACACATGTATTATATGTCCTGCTTCTTGTATATTTTACCCCTTCACAACAGTTTTTCACCGCAAATGACCCCCTAACTGGACACTGAGCCCAGCAGCGGTGATTTTTCTGTGCACGTGTGTTGTTTTGCAGCAATGTCCTCCTTCGCTGACACACACACATCCACTCTTTGTCATTTGGTATGACAGCAAGAGTTTTACTTACAAGCAGCGTGACAGCAGGGGAGTTTGGTAGTCATTTCCTGATGCTGTGACATCTTTCAACTCATTGTCCCTCAGAATGGTTTTCTTCCTGTATATGAGATCGGCAGTTATTTGTTTCCATCGCTGACAAAGTGTCTGATTGTGCTCCTCTGACCTGTGGAGTTCCCCAAGAGTCAATCCTGGGCCCTATCTTATTCTCCCTTTGCATGCACCTTTTTTTTAAATCCATCAATTTTGGTGCTGTTGTCGAGACTTTTCTCCCCTATGTGTATATGTTAACGTTCAAGTGACAAAACACTCTTGCAGTAGCAGTTGCTATGATGGGAACAAAGAAGAGAGTCAGATGACATTGTTATAGAGCAACAAAGTCCACATAGAGAGCAGGTCAGGGTGGATGGATGAGTCAAGAAAAAATAAGACTTAAACACGGGATTGTTTTCCGTTTCTAACCAACAGTCAATCATCTTGAGGCATGATCACAGTCATTCCATAACCCCAAACAGCTGTTTATCATTGTTGCCATGACCATGAAGGTCCTGTATCTTTCTGTATTTCTGTTCCTTCTCTATATCAGTTTATGCCGTTGTCTTCCTCCTGTTAAGCATACACTCATATGAAGCTTTTTTTAAATCATAATGTTTGCCCATTCTTGTAATTCTGCTGATTTGGGTGTTTTACTGTCCTAGCAGACACTGTGCTGCCTGCCTGTTATATTAAAAGTCAGATTCCTGCTGTTTCCATTGGACTTTAACAAAAACAGCACTAATTCTCCCTCAAACATCCATCTATTAGGTAATCAGCCAGGGGTTTGAAGGAGTGATGGAGGGGGTTGAAGGAGGAAAATGATACTGTAGTAATCACCTCTCCTTTCGCCTCCCTTCTCTATTTTCTATTGACAGCCACCGCTCTTTTTTTCCCTCCCTCCTTTTATGCATCTCCCGCTCATACCACACATACTGGTGTCCATTTCTTTCCATTACTTCCTCCACAATCCCCACTCTTTCTTTCTTTCCCTCTTTTCTCCATTTCTATATCTGTATAATCTTTTAAACCATTCTTGAACACTATTTGGTGCTTAATGTTGTCTCAGAAGTAGTGAAAACATAATGGCATGACATTAATAGCATAACAAGCTACACTGTTCCACAGCCTCTTGTGCTTAAATATCACAGCTATCACGTCAACACCTTATATCTATAATATGGCTTTGACCACAGCATATTTTTTCATCTTATCTAATGATGTTTAAATATTTTTTTAGTGTCAGAATTATATAAATTCATGATGTAATCCTTTAAGTTATGTAAGTACATTTGTATGGTTTATGTATGAAGACATGGATATGTGACTTAAGTTTTCTTTCTCTGCTCTACACATTGTTCCTTTCCAGCTTCTTTGTGAGCATTGTACCATTCCCCTTACCCATGATTCCACTGTCAAAACATATTTTTGACATATCTTTGTGTTTCCATAGTAACGGCTTATAGTGTGAGAGGATGGACAACTTGAAAAACTGCACAGTTGCACATTAGTGTATCTTTTTGCTCTCTTTAATGTCTGTGTGTGTGATAGTTTCTCATATCCATCCATCCATCCATCCATCCATCCATCCATCCATCCATCCATCCAGCCATCCAGCCATCCATGCTCTCCCGAAGGCCATAATCCTTCACCCTGTGACAGTTGTGCACCCACGGTGGCTGATGCAGGACTTTGTGATGGTCATTGACCCCTACTGGTCACCTCTAGAACAGCATCTAGCCGTCAATTAAAGCAAGGTCAATAAGTGATGCCATGACAGAAATCGTTGTGCTTGATGTTGTACATTTGTGCAAAATGTGTTTCTGGTGTAAGCCATGCTGAAGATAACTATCTAAATCCCTGGTCACAGATGGAAACATAGATTTGTGAGTGTTTTAAAAACTACTCTTGCTTTATAGATTCAGCCTGAAATAAGGAATAAAGGACAGTTTTCTCTGCTGGCTGGTCCTTTTGTCCAGATCTGCTTTCAGCTCCATCCCTCCCTCTCTCTCCCTCTCTCTTCGGCCCACTCAAACTCCTACGCACCGCTTATCTACCTCTCACCTACATCCTCCTCTCTTCTTTTGCCTCTCTTTCAAACTCTCTATCTGTTAATACACACACTTCTCTAAACCCCTCTCACCAGCCAATCATTGATGCTACTATGCCAACATCCAGAACAACAGCGCTCTGTTTTAACTCCACATCATATAAAGGTAAAAAAGACAGAGAGAAGCTGGGCGAATTTTCCACTTGACCCATGTCATTTGGACTTATGATGATCTGGCTTGGTTGCAGAAATAAATCACAAACTGCAGGTGACAGTATCAGTTCAGCATTTTCATTTTCACAGAAAATATTGAAGGACAAGGAAATGAGAGAAACTGAGACTCGAGAATTTGCTGCATAATGATGAGCTTACGATTAGACTGAGAGATATTTGCACAGAAGAATTGCGTTTTTCCTTACAAATATCATCCACTACTGCCAGCACCAGAGATGATAGCCGGGTGCATAAATGCATATAATTAAATATGGACACACACATGCACTCATACACGCTCACACACACACACACACACACACACTCTGAGGGTAAGGCAGTGGAGTGGCTCCCATTTACACACGACTGTAAATTACCCAACACTTCTCAATCAATTATTCATAATCCGTAATTAATTATGAAACGATCAGTAATCCAACACCAGTCCACTCGGCTTGTGGTTGCCTAGTAACCATGACCCATATTAAATGCCACCATTGTTGCTGGTAACCAGAGGACCAATTTTTTTTTTTCCCCATAGGGCTTAGGGCTGAGGGTATTACCGTGGAGAGTAAATAACGTGTGTGTCTACATGCAGAGTGAATGCGTGGATGCCTGGGTGTACGCATGTGGCCATATCATACTGGTCGCTTTGAAGGTTGATCACACAAGGTAAACAAGCGAGGCTGATAAATAATGCAGTATTTTGGCTCGTGCCGGGAATGAGTAGTGGCCTGCTAGAGACCACTAATGGGACGTGCCACGGGGAGCACGAGCAAAGAGCACGGCACTCACAGCCAGACAATGATGCTATAACACGTCTATGGGGACACATAACCGCACAGCCCACTACTTTGTCGGCACTTGTTCTGGAACTGCATCAGCAAGTTCCCGTATGGTGCTCTGGAGGCCTGAATGAATGATTTATAAAAGAGTTTTGGGGTGTTGAGTGGCCATTTTTAGGAGGAGAGTATACAGTAGATCACTTTCCCTGCACTTTACCGCAACAGCACATTGAAAATTGACTCTGTGTGTCCTTTTCTTTCTCTATTCCCTCTCATTATCTTCCTCTCGCCACTGATGGCTCCTTTCCTATTCCAAATTCTCCATTGCTGTCTTTTTAAATACAACTTCCACATCCTTTTTCCACACCAGGAGATAAACACACCCTGTAAATATAGAAGCTGTGTTTTCTACTGTCAAACCATGTCAGTGACATGTAAAAATATCCTTCGATCTGGGGGACATCCTGCCTCCAGTGAGAAGACGTGGTGTGTTTGTTTGTGCGTGTGTGTGTGCCTTCTCCTGCAAGAGGTAGTTGTCTTTTATTTTCCACAGTGTGAATGTGTGTGGGCCTGTGTGGGAGGTGAAGGGAGGCAAAGGTGAGGAGAAGTAAGGAAAAAGTCAATGACATAAGAGAGATGGAGAAAGACTGAAAGAGAGAGAGAGAGAAGTGTGAAGAATAGAGGGAGGCAGGGTGGGGTGGAGGTGAGGGGGAAGCAGTGAGCACCGTGTGACCAGACTGAGGTTCCTTCCTCGCCAGCCTGAGAACCAGGAAGTAGAGCTGCTTGTTCTTGCATTATTGGGACTAACAGGAAATGCAGAGGTCTTCAGGAGGGGTAAAGTGTGTGTGACTGTGTGCGTGTAGACGGGAGCTTGTTGTTATTTCGGCTAATCATCATCATTATACTGAAGAGGCCAAAGCACCTGAATTAAAGCTGCTATGATTAATATATTTTTATCAACAAAGGAATAAATTACTATGTGTATGCTAAAAGGGATCATTGAAGTGACAAACTAATTTATTATATTCATTATTAGCTAATATCTGCTTTGCTCAGTGTTTTAGCTGTCAACTTGTTATTGTTTTGGTTTTCGGGCCTGCAGCTCTGCTATTTTGATTCAGTTTCAACATTGTTAAAAGACAAAAAATCTCTGATAAGCACAAGGTACGCTACCTCTGCAGCACAATTCAGCTAAGTTAGCGACTAGCTGGGAGAGCATTTAGCAGCCAAACAGCCGTTGGTGGAGAGCAAAACGGAGCTAAAAAGAGAGTGAGTGTTGAACTTACATTCATCAGGGGGATAAAAACACCTCTTGAAATGAATGCTAATGTTGCTCCATGTGAATCTATAAATAAGCAACTACTTGCATTTGAGACATGTAAATTTATAATGCAGAACATGCTAATTTGTCAGTGTTATGTTTCCGCCTTGTGTCTGCTGCCCAACTGGTCAAAAATGAATTCATGCGAGAAGATTTAATGAAATCCTATGGTTTGCAGCAAAATAGCCCAAGGCACTTCTGTAGTTGCCAAAATGATATAACTTTATAGTGTTTCATATGGCAATAACAGATGGAAAATACTTTGTCCAACTCTGACTCAGCTGTTAGCTGTTCACCATCCAAAGAACACATGTCAAAGCTTCTTCTTCATATCCCTAGTGCAGCCATATTTCCCTCTGCTCATGCAGTGTTTTTATTTATTTTGTCATTTATTGGCTTTTTTCTATGTATTTCTAGTTGTTTGATTTGATACTTGAGGGCTGGTTGTGATTTTATTGCCCTTCAAGTCCAGCACAAAAACACATAGCCAGTGATTCAGTGGCCTGATGTTCAAGGGTTCGATTTTTGCTGTCTTGTATTCTGTGACCCATCGAATGCTGTCGATGCCTCCAACATATAATCGACTCAGTTCCATCCAGCCAAGTTCCCTCTGAGATTCCCTGCTTTGATGAGAGTGTAGAAATTAGGCTGCAACACATCACTGGGGATCCATCGCTTAAGGCTCTGCCAAGCATGTCGCAACCATCAGGCTCTGTGTGGATTCAGGTTCTGCTCTCTACTCCTGGGCTGGGCCTTTTTGTCTCTGCGTATGTGGCATTTCCTCAACATATTTCCAGCTGAGTAAATGAATGACATCTAGAGGGAGATGTTAGATCAGTGGATATGGCCTGCGATGTGGGCTTCTAGCAAGCCAAGAGATCATCAAAATAATCACTGTTGCCTGTGCAAACAGTGTGCAGGTGCTCAGGCACAACACAAGATGAGACAGGGCCCCCCACGCCAGCTCGCAAGGGCCAGGGAGCAGCAGGTTGCCTTGGGAACACTCGGCTCCCTCTTTCTTGTCATTACTCCTTTGCACACTCCCCCTTTTTAATCTGCACCATGCTTTCAGTAACAACCCCCATCCCCCTTGATATATACACACAATACATGCATGTGCACACTCACATATAAAGAAGCTCTGACATACAAGAAGGCAGGCATCAATATGAGTACATGTGCACACATGCACACACGCAGACAACACACACACACATCAGGCCTATAAAGATAACCATGCTATTATATCCATCACTGAGCCTGTAAACCCTCTATCAATCTGTCTGTGCCTACGCTGTATTTGGATTTCTGGCAGGAATTAAATAAAGCCATTGTGAGAGAGTATTCCTCTGACATACTTTATCAATCACACCATACAGAGCACAGCTTTTCATTCGCTTTATAAATGCAAAGTTCTCTATTCTAAAACATTATTCTAATATGATTGCATTCTCATCTATTCATGTAATTGCTTTTTTTTCTTGGATTTGTCTTTATTATGTATCCAAAGGTGGCAAACTCACCCTTGTCTGTCTCGCACTCAACCTTAGCCTTCATTATAACATAATCAAAGCCTCCTTGAACAACCCCCAACCCCTTAAGTCTCAACACCCCTCCACGCATTTCCTTATCTATACATAATATATACAACACTCCGGTCATCTGGCTGTGGATGTGACCTGTGTTTAGTGCAAAGCTCGCTCTGATTGCCCATTCAAAAGCAGAGGGAGCAGCTCAGATGATGTTGGCAACCTCTGGCTAAGTGCCCTGGCTCATCACCAAGCGAAATGACTGCACTTAAGCTCCTCAAGCTGAAATTGTTCACATAGTAAATCTTCATGAAATAATGAAAAGCAACCTATTTTAGTTCCAAGTTATGGCCGTAAATCAAAGCACGAGTGTAAGATTTGGACAACATGCGTGTTTTCCTTTTGATAGAAATGTTCATTTTATGTACTGTGAATGTAGGCTTGGAATATTATGGTGATATATCAACACTGTCCTGCAGCCCTTTGGTATGTTGTGTTTTATTTAGCTGAATTTTGGGCTTGATTAAAGATGGTTTTCTCTGCAGTATATCACGAAATATTGAATGTGTTTATGATATGCTTGGCTCAAGGCACAGACAGCACCCAGGACTGTATGGGCGGTGTGCTCAACACTGGAACTCTACTGCCTCTTAGTGGGCAGTGGCTGATTCAGAGGAAGATCACTTTGATCTTACATCTGGAGCTGAGAACAGATTTCACTAAATACAAACCGTCTAAAAAAGACAGAATGAAGCAAGTCAGAACAATGCTTTCATTTTGACCAGAAGAAGCTTGTTAACTACCCACAGTGACCGGATTAGTTTAAGAATCAATTAGTCCTTTAACAAGGACAAAAAACTGTAAGTTATCATGATCAGTGATTTGTTGTAATATGTACAAATACCCCAAATTTTCTGGTCCCAGCTTCTTAAATCTGAACATTTGCTCTAGTTGCTAGTTTTTGTCTTATGTGATAATAAACTGAATATCTTTGGGTTTAAGACTGTCGGCTGGACAAAAAAAGTGATTTGAAGAAGTGAACTGGGGCTCTGAGATATTGCAACTGGCATCTTCTTTACTATTTTCTGTCATTTTTCAGACCAAGCATTTAATCTTATAATCAAGAAAATAGCTGCCAGATTAATCGAAGATGAAAACAATTGTTAGCCGCAGCCCAACAGTACCTTTTACTCTTGACTCTCTACTTACGCAGTCATTGGTTGGTGCACAGTTTTCTCAAATTGCCCTGTAATCTAAATTATGAATCTGACATCCACTTTCCTTTCTGAAAAAAAGTTTGAAAGCTGCTCAACTTTCCGAGGACATGTCTGTTCTTGTTGGTATTTCAAGGCAACTTAGTTGCACTGAAATTGCCAATAAGCTTTGAAGATTCATTTCCAAAAAAAAGAAAAAAAAGTGTTAACATTTCGTCATGGCAGTGGTGCTGTGGAGGTGTGGTTACCTTCATTTAGTCTCCCAAAGTCTAAATCTCTTGCATGTATGGTTATTTCTATGGGAGGTGCCAGCTGAAGTCTAAACTCATGAAGGGAGTTGGCTGGGTCAACACACGACACTCCTGGTTATCTGGCTGACACTGAACACACACACCCAGGCACATACACACTCATACACATCCAGTCACTTTGGGTCATGGGAACGCGACGGTGAGCTCACACTGTGTTTATTCTGTACGGTTTCCTATTTGAATGTGTCCTTCTCACGGGACTGTTAATGGCTTCCCCTTTCCCAGGGCAGGGCAGTGCGATCAGACCTTATCCAGGTCATGCCAGGAGGGCAGGAGGTACCAGGAAGAATGAAGTAAGTCCTCTTCAAGGACTCCTTCTTCCAAGGTTTATCCAGGAATTGAGAGAGCAGACCTGCCTCAAGAAATATGAAGTGTGATTCCTGAGAGCCTGAGCACTTGTTGGGGGAGGGTTTCATAGCTTGTTGTTGTTGGCATTATCGTATGCATGCATACGTTAAGCCGGTGATTTTGCTGAGATAGCTTAGTAGACTATTGGAAATGAAAAATCTCACAGAATGTAGGGATTTAGGACAACAGAGAATGTACAGCTGAAGAGGACATAAGGACAAGCTCACCTTTATTTGTAGCTTCCTGAGGTTTGGTTCACTTTTGATGCAGATAAACTCTAAATGATTTTAGTGTAGAATTCACTTCATAGCCAACAGAAGATTTATTGACTGAGGTTTGGTGTGGTGAGAGGCCCTATCCCTTCAAATATCTAGCCTGAAGGTAAAGGATGTATCTTAGCAGAGAGCTGCAGGGGAATTGGCTCTCCAAAAGAATGCAAATGTGACATTTTGGGTTGAGTAATCTTCAGTGATCTGGACAAATGTTGACATTTTGCGAAAGTGATCCAACTACAGAGACTTGACAGTAAGCCATGGTAGTATACAGCTTTATTTTCAACTGGAACTTTTAACATACACGAAAAAGGTAAAACTTCATCCTGTGGAATACAAATTAGAAGGCATGTAGATCAGAGTAGAGGAGTCAGAGTAGAGGAGCTTTTCACCACATGAGGGAGCTATTGTTAGATGATTGCCACTTTGTCAAACAATGGACAGGTTCCAGAGCAGCACATGTCACACGACTTTGAAGCATGTTTATATAAGTGCAACACTCATGACATTTACTCATGAGTCATAGTCTTACAGGCAGCGAACATGAACAGTCCAGCCTACAGAGGAGGTCAATGGAATTTATCTGGACTATATTCATCCTGCACACACACACACACACACACACACACACACACACACACACACACACATACCTGCTCACATAAAGCTCAGGAGAGCTTGCATGCATTCACTTAGTGCCCTAGAGGGAGTTTGATGTTCAGCATTGTTGCCTGAGGGAATGATAATGGCCTTAGAAACCATAGATTAGAATACCTCACACCAGCACATGGATTAAAACGTCAAAAATTTGCAGCTGTCCCCAGGGTGTCAGAGGTGCCCGAGGTTGAAATGGGAGTGAAATGAAACATGATAGGCACTTTAACTAGAGAGGTGTGGTAAAAAAACTGTAACTGGTTTCTCATTAAAAAGCCTATGTTTAGTATGGGCTATATTAGGCCTGGTATTGATCGGACCGAGCCATGCACCTGGATCAATCTGTTTCATGAGTGGCCTGCTGGGTAATATCCCTGCCCTGTAGGTGCTTAGATTAAAGGTCATACCCCCTCCTACTTTTGCTCCTTTCCTTCTTCCATCCATCACTTTTTCATCTACACTCGTCTCAATCCAGATGTCTTCTTCTTGGTCTCATTCAGATTGCATTTTGTTGTTCACAGTTGACTCTTATTCTCCACAGATAAATATCCTGATGCCACTGAGAGCACCACCATTATCACTGATTGTGTTGGCCAGATAATCTACACTGTTATACTGCGGTCCGTAGGTATTATTTTAGAGGTATTTTCACACTAAGTTAGTTTCAGATGAAGTGGTAAATGGTGAGCATTTTAATGGTTGATGGTTATGTGAATGATCCAGTTGGTGATAGACCTGTTTGTTCTCATTTCTTCAAACCTGTTAAATGTGGTTCATCTATTTTCATATACTATAATCAATTTTTATGGTAACAAATGACTGTTTTTAATGTGACACAGGTTGTTTGTAGATCTGTAGAGAATCATCATTCATCATGGTTCACTCTCGCAGCTCTCGCAGAAGTTTCAAATGTTTATTCCAACAAAAAAGCTCCTCTGCATTTGGTAGATGCAACAAATTTACATTGAGGCAACACTACACTAAACAATGATGGCAGAAAAGTGTCAGAAATTGTACTTTACTGAGTACATATTCTGTAGCAAACGGTGAATGAGTGAAGATGGCAGTGATTTCGGACAGGGCTCATGTTAGTGGTTAGACCATAAGGGAAGTGGAGCATTTAGCAGATAAAGAGCCAGATATATAGCCGGAAGGCCAGAGACGTGACTCCAAATGAATACTAATGTTTCTCTGGGTCTGCTTGATGGCGCTGACACGTTTGCCATTTCAACTTACAAGGTGATGGATAAAATATGTCAGCTGCCCCTGCTTGGCCAAAAATCAGATACTGCAGGTTTAAACAAAGCGTTTAGAACTTATTTTTCCTCTTGATATGTGCATCTCCCAGAATACAATGTTGCCACGCAGAAATATGGACTAATACTTTTAGCTAGAAAGCAAAATAAGATGAAATAAGAGAAAGAAGACATCTTCATTAGAGCCCCTGTCTAGCTCCTTGCCAGTTTGTGGTGTGTGACTGCAAGGCTCCAGCCCAGTCAAGCCATTAATGTAACCGACATGGTGCTATACTGACTCTGTTACTAATGAAATGTCGATACAGACCACCATCTACTTTAATCAAATGTTAATTGAGGGAAGTGATGGATTGCAGCTGCAAGGCTTGGTCCCAATATATCTCCCTTTGCCTTTTCTCTCCTGCGTTT
>JBBMOE010000007.1:4514434-4585309 GCA_037975065.1 Chaetodon trifasciatus
GAGGTGTTAGCAGTGCAGGTTTTCTGCTGCTGAGACAGTACTGAAGAAGGATTTAGTATAATGTGCACCATTGTGTACCATCACTGGGGAGGAGGATACTGACTTTGTAGGTAGGGGCTTGGGTCTAAAGATGGATGCACTCCATTGAGACTGCACTGCTATTTGCAGCAGAAAATATTAACCTTTTAATGTATTGTTCTAAAGAGGTTTTCTTTCTTGTGGAAATGAAACACTTCAGATTATGGAAGATAGCAAAGCCGCTTTACACAATTTCATTTCTTTCTTATTTCCTTTCCAACATGCTTTTTCTCCTCTCACCTTTTTATTGTCTTTGTTTTTTATTTCTGTCTGCAGAGTCATGATGGGGTTTCATTTCATAACCTCACTTTATTAAATGTTTAGGATTAAAAGCAGCCACCTGACTTGAAAGGGATAAGGAGGCTTTTCTTGCATTTGTTTGGAGGGGTTTCGTAAGAATTCTGGTGATTTTTTTAAATTCTAAAATGTAAACACACCATTTAGCATAATCAGCTATTTATAATTAACAATAATTATCTGACTGATGTGCGTATCATTTAATGGCAAGGTGTGTTCTGATATTAAGGCAGGATATGGATAAATAAAATCTCAAGATCAAACATAAATTAGCATATCAAATGAAGGCTATTAACACAAAATGCAGAGATATACTTTAGAGGACTCACTGTGGAAAATGCAAGTGGATTGTGTAAAACACATTAGGGAGGCTTCATTGCTGAAGGACTTTTCCAAAATTCAAACTGCAGAGGTTTGACATTGGTTTGTTGTCCTGCAAAAGCTCAGCCTAAGTCACACTAGGCATCAGCCAAATGCCTGAAATGTGATGTAAATGCAATGCACTTTTGTAGAGATGGTAGGTGTGCTCTGGGGAGGGGAAACTGAGATGATTATTCAATAAAATAGCTGAGGGGGAAGTGGCTGGGGAGCAAATGGGAGGACAAAGGAGGAAAAAATAAACAAGGTTGTTGGTAGAAAATGATTCTACCGTCTATATCTACCCAAGGATTGTTAAAAACACCTGTCTAAAAGGACACTTTATGTATCTAAAAATAGAAAATCATCGAGCCTTACGGCCCCCTGCATGTATCTCCCCCAGCCTCCTGAGACTGTATCTCAGACAGCAGTGGTAATTGGTTCTGAGAGTTTTTCACTAGCACTTTTAAATAGATTCTTAATTTGTGAGGCAAACATTTGTGGCGCCCCCTGAGGGAAGTGAATCTTTGTGTGGGAGCTCTTCTACCTTAACCTCGGGCTCTGCTGGCTTTGGCTGCCTGCAGCTGCCTAGCTGTCATCAAAGGTGGAACACAGATACATCAGCCATTCAGCCCACAGCGCGACCAGCTAGACAGAAGGAAAAAGATTGGTGGAATGTGGTGCAGGGTATTTAGAGACAGTTGATACACCACACTCAGTATACAGTTTACAGACAATTGTTACCTTCCCTAAACTTTTGTGATTTCTGTGGTTGGACTGGAGAAAGCATGGGCTGGATTATAGATAAAATAGCTCGGAACAGAGTCCGAGCATGGGATTGATTATGAAAACAACTTTATAAGCTTTCATTACATGGCCACACCTCATAATGTTTAATCATCCATCTATACCATAATACCATACTAGTAGTACAGGTCCTGTGAGATCAACAGTATAAGTTAGACGCAATCACATCAGCTTACTGTACTTTAATAACTGCCCATTGTGGGTCATTTTGACTTCAGATAAACTGACATACAGTATATCAAATTTAGGAACAACACCATCCACAGCTAATTAACTGATACTGTGCAGACTTGCTAGCTTAGAGAGTTTTCCATCCACAGCTCTTTACTGAATGAAATGATACACATTTCTGAAAACAAAATGCGAGTGAACAGGGAGTAAACAATGTTCCCAGCAGGCTAATGTGTTAGTGGCTATCTTGAAAGCTACACTGGTTCACCAGCAACCGCTTCAAGTATAGCATCCCTCCTACAGGTGATGAGGATTCAGGCCTGTAGAGCCTGTTGATTAAGGGTGAAGCCTATGGGAAGCATATAGTATCATGTTACAGGAAGCGTGATAACACCATTAGTGTGAAATTATGGCTGTGTTCCAAATGATCTGGTGTCATTAAAATGCAACTCTCATGCATTGGCCGTAAGACTCATGCAACCGACACTTTGACACATGCAACTTCACACACTTTCATGCACGGACAGGGAAGGGAGTGCAGCATAGCGCAGCAGCAAGTTATTCAGACCATCACGGGAAAGCAAGAAATGTACACAAATTCTATCACACTGCAATTTATTCCTATGCATGGTGCTCAGAGTAGTCAGCAGCTCTTGTGGCAGCAGCACACCTCTTCCTCCTCTTGTGCCGTGCACATGCAGATAGGTTTGAGAGAGTTACTATGGTTACAGGAACCTCTGCATCTGTCACTCTGAAACTTCCTCACGATTCCCTAGAATAAGTTTTTGCCTATGCAAAATCATGTAACATAATTGAACACAGTTCAAAGCTGAAGTCTAGTAATATAAACTAATTTAACATTTTTGCTTCACAGGGTTGCGAACACACTCATCTCTCTCAAACCGTCTCTCAAATCTCACTCCAAACAAAAGCCTCAAAGCCACTCCTTCATGAAGAAACAGAATGAAATTGGCTTTCTGTGCACACAGGACAAAGTCTGAACATCAGGCTTTTTTCCAGAACCCGAAGCACACAAAGGCTCACACACATACCACTCCAAAATCGAAACACACCTTTCATACATGCAGAGTTTTGCTTCACTTTGCTCTTCAATTTCACAGCAATGACAAATTGAGATGCTCATAAAAAATACAGCTTTTAATATGATGAAGAGGTTAGATTAGATTAATCAGGCTCACCAATAATGGGACACTAGAACTGTGACTACAATTTGAAAACCAAATCATCATCAAGCATTAGTATTTATCCCAGCTCTAATTTATCAGACAGTACTCATTTGGTTTATAGCTTCATTTAGCTGCCAAGGTGTTGGAAGATGAATTGCCTTTGTTGTCTTTACTCAAGTACAGTACTTAAGTACAGACTCAAGGTACTTGTGCTTTACTTGAGTATTTCAGTTTTATGCAGCTTTATACTGATGCATTGCTGTAGATTAAACCACTCACTAGTATATAAAGTAGTTAAAATTAGCTCAACTTTAAACATTTACAGAAGTAAAATGCATCAAACACATGAATGTAGCAGTAACATTAATCCAAAAACATCATATTTTAACAGCGAAAAACTAAAAAGTAAGTACTGAAGCACCTCTGACGTAATCAGTAAGAAAAACATGACAAATCCAAACAAAATAGTTCAGCTGAGAACTATTTCCTTCTCTAGTTTGTTTGTTGTCTGGACTAAATTTTCCTGCGTGATCCACTATCTTTGAACAATGTGTTTTTCTCCTTCATTTGCTTTTCTTACGATGTTTGTAGATGATTCTCCTGAGAGTCCCATTTTTCAATGCCTGCTTCCCCCTTGTCCTCCCAGCAAAATTACTCCATAACTTCACTAGAATGCTTGAAAACAGTCTGTAAAATTAACATTTTTCTGGGGGAAGATCCCCACATAACCTGGTTATGTCAGGGCTCTCTATTTAGGCTTCATCTGGAGGTTGACAAGTAAATTGATCAAACATACTTATTCATCACTGACCATGATTATTGAATGATTCAATTGGGTTTTTGTCTAGAAATACTTTCAAATCATGAATTTGGCTGCTCAGCAAATTTTCTGGGGGTTGAGAGGTGATGACCTTGAACCCTGTGGTGGGTATTTTCACAGAATGCCTACTTACAAAATGCACATATTCACAGATACCAAATCTCAGTTCATGCTAAATTCAAAAGTCCTCCAAAGTAGTCCTGGAATGCAATATAAGACTGGAATAAATGTACCCTCGTCTGCTGTCGTTTCATAGTGATTTTTAATGTTTTGGATGCTGTTTGTCTCAGGGCCACTAAATGCTAACTCCCACAAAACTGCATCAAATCAACGGAAGAATCCTTCAGCTGCTGTACTGTAATCAAGCCCGTAAACAGGTAGAGAGATTTAAAGCGTAATTCCTTGTGTTATCGCCTTCTCTGCAACTATTGTGAATGGCAGAAGTCAAACCAAACAAAGTGCTTGTTTTTAAAAAAAATATTGTTAGCTTTTGATGAGTTCAAAAGTCCGACAAATCAATTAGCAGCTATGAGTCTATAGTAAGAATTGCAGACAATTAACAAAATTAATTGAACTGTTAAAACAGACACTTAAAAAAATACAAATACAGCGAAAGTGACATATCCAGCAGAAAAAAGGACAAACAGATTAATTTCATTGACAATCCTTGGACTGCACACAGCTTGAACCAATTAAGAGAAAAAAATAAGATGGGCTCTGATTAAAACAGAGGTTTTCTCTTAATTTAACACGCCATTGATGGTGGTTGTCAGGTAAAGTAAGAGCGTACCCTTCATACCTCATATTAATGTTTATTTTATATGTTTTAGAGGATATTGTAATTAATGGGTTTTTATAGATTCTTAGTTTTAAACTGCCTTGTGAAAGTGTAAACTGTGTAACATATAACTGCCAAGTACAATATTTTCTTAACAGAGTTGTGATTCTGGAAGATGTCTTGATTAAATTTTGTTTGCTGACATGTGATGCATTACTGTGTAGCTATTGTTGGAGCAGCTTATTTATCATCAATCTATGTTTGAACGTTAGTCTTTGATAAGAGGGTGGCTTCTGTGCTGGAAAATGAACAAATATAAGTTGAGACTTTTAGTGGTGATGGTTCGTGACTTCAGTGTTCGTGCCCACTTATAGGACACTGTGGATACGTGACTGTAGCTGCTTGGTTTGCTTATCAGAGCTTTCAGCTATCACTGCTCTTAAGTATTCCGCCATCTGTAATAAACATAGACCCATCCTGCTCATGTCCTGTTTTGGACCTGTCAACATGGTACTTTAACTGAAGTGTCTGCACTCTGGGGACCGCTGTGTGAGTCATTTCCATATGTCTCATTTTTGATGTTGGGTCTTTAAGGAAACAGCGCTGAGCATCCAGCAGGAAGGGATTCCTTCAAGCTCAGACATCAACAACATCCAGGGTATTACACTCATAACGTAAGGTCGGAGGAATGGGAGTGAGTGGAAATGATGCCAGAGTGGCCCGCTGCCAAGGTCGGCCAGGAGCACTCTTACCCAGAAACACTTGAATGTAAACAGAGCACATCAAGGCAACGGAAATGCTGTGTGTCATGACTGACGTACTTTATCTGTGAATAAGTGCTGGTAAATGAGGTTTGTTGTTCCTGTTTGTAGGAACTTGCTTCAGTCATCTTACATGAACCTTAATTTTACTGTTTTCAAGCTCCTGCGTGATGGACACTTAAATCATAATTCCAGGGATGTGGGCAGGAAGTGTGTGTGCACTTTAATATAGCACGTAGTTTTTTCTACTCTGATGAATATTGAAGAATATGAATAAATATTAATTAGGGCTGCAGGTCACAATTCTCTTCACTATTGATTAATCTACCAATTATTTTCATGGTTAATCAGAATCACTCTATCCGTAAAAGGTCACAAAATAATGATAGTGATCACGGCTGCTATTGTGTTGTGCTAACAAGTCTCGAGCTCTGAGCTGTTTTAAAGTCTTCGAAAAAGGTCTTTTGTCACGTCTAAATGATTGGCTGAACTCATGGCAATATTGTACTCTGACAGAAACTATAATATAATATTATAATGGCAGATGTAAAGACATCATTGAGGCCATCTGATATGCCGTGAGACTCACAAGCCCGCCCCACTGTACATAGTGACCCCCGTAGTGCCTCTACATCGCCTACACAAACAAATTTATGCGCTAGCAAGATGTCACGTGTACTCAAGTGAAAATGGATCAGTCTGATGCATTGATCAATAATGGGTACTACTTGATCTGACATTTTGACCAAAAACATATGCTACAGTTGCCAAGACACCATCTATGCATGCTGGCACGGCACAGCTGATCATTCTAATAATAACACTGACATGAGGAAACAACCTTCTGTTTTCTTGTGATAAAGGGTTGATCGTCGTCTTATCTCGACATATCTTGAGATAACCGAACAATCAACTTGTGATCTTGAGATAACGGCATTAAAAAAATAGACTTACAAGCACGACCGTGCTTGGCATCTATAGATTTGCAGCCAGACATATTAACCTTTTCCATGTGTTTGGTCCCTTCGGTGTGGTTTTTAGGAAGTGGATTTCAGACACCATCTTCACATTGCAACAGCAACAGAAGGCCTTTGTCTCCTTTCCAGCAACAAGTTTCAGCCATCCCTTGAAAATGGGCTCCAACTCCTACACACAGCAGTAAAGCTGCGTGTGGTGTTCTTTTGTCTTACGGCCATAAGTTTCCATGTCTGTGCTGCCATGCTCTTTACATTTTTTCATAACTTCTCTTCCGTTTTCTGAGCTCTTATTTGCACTTCATGTTAACTGAATGAAGGAGCTATAAAAATGCTAAGTGAGGGCTGTAGTTTATTTCTCATACCATCCTGCGCTCACTCCTCTCATGCATGTTCACTCATAATTTCCTCACTGTCGATGTCTGGGGTTGTCAAATGAGATTAGCAGATATTCTCATCAGCTGGTTACATCTGTCCAATGGCACACCTTCATATGATTCTCTCTCTGCCGTGGTTCTTTCAGGCTGCTGTTATGCTGCTGCCCAGGGTGATGCCCCTCAATTAGAAAACCTCTCTGTAGAATCTAAGCGCCAGACTTTATGATAAGACTTAATTGTCACGTATTATCTCTCATGATAAACAATTATCTTTCCTTCATTCACCTGTCTCTCATGATTGAAATTGCAAAACTATTGTACATTGCGTCAAATTATTGATCGTATGTCATACAGTTGTTAAAATCATCATACAAATATGATCGCTACTGCACATCTGGCTACCACACTGAGTGCTACACTGATGCTGTTAGCTTGTGAGTAGTGCCCTAGCATGCTAACATCACAGCTTTTACAGACTGCATCAAACATTAAATATACACACACAGACACACATTTACCTACTGCAGATTGAAATAAATCCTCAACTTGGTGGCATTACTTTCCATTAACTGAAGTTATGGACATATTAATTCTCTGGCAACATCAACTGTGTTCACATAGCTGCATCTTCTTTGTGTCACACTGGCCTGCAGCTCACCCAGAGGTTATATCTTTGCAACTTGGATTGAAAAACAGCAAACAAATCTCACTCCAAGCTGACGGCTAAGGTTGGCATCGCTGTAACTGATATGAAGCCGTTTGACATGGAATGAAATGATTTGGGAAAATGTCACTTTGTATCAACAGATGACATGCAATCACTTTAGAATCTTGAGTTACATTAAATTCTAATGTTTTTCCTCTTTGAAAGGATAAATGGCTGTGTGATGTGCATCCTGCTACACACCAGCTTGATTGCTCTTCCCAGCACTGCTTCCTACCTCCACTGTGACATCAATTATAAACAGACACAGTTGACATAAGGTTTATAGATTACAGTCTGCTTCCTTTCTGACAATTAGAATTCTGAACAACACAATCTGTCAGGAATCGTGGCACGTCAGAGAGGCTCCCAGCAGGACTGAGCAGCTGAGAGACAGAGGGAATGTCTGTAGTGAGGAAATGAGACAGTTCTCCAGTACTTCTAATAATATGCTATGGCAAGCATGTTGCTGAAGAAAACCACAGATTAAGTTTAATCAAAGTGGTCTTTAACCTTTCGGACAGCTTGTCCATCTGCCAGCCTGGACCTGCACTCATTAGCAACCAGTGTTGGCCAAGTTACATTCAAATTCGAAGATATTACATAGTATCTACTGATATTTGAGTAATAAGTTACTTAACAATATTACTGTCTGTATGGAGTGACACTGATTGCACTACTTTTGCATTACTTTCACCAAAATAACTGCAGGAGTACAGCTAGCATTTTATATATATGAGTATATTCTGGTTTGTAATAATAATGTTGTCTACTACAGCCTCAGCATAACTTGGTCTCTATAGCAATGGTAGCTTACCTTATGATTTTGATTATGACTTTGCTGACAAGCTTTATCAGATGCAGTTTTTCTATTGTTTCACACAGCAGGCTCTCATTTTAATCTATGCAGCTGTCTGCACCGGCTCGCACTTCTGCTGTGTCTCACGGACGAAAGCATGACCTGAAGCGCTCATTTACACTTGAAGTCTATTCCTTTGACAACACGTGTTTCACCGGGAAGTTTACGCACTATAAAATGGCACTGAATCAATATATTTATCCACATTTTGCAACCAAGGCGGAGCAGAGACAGACACAGACACACACACCTCTTTTGCACCTTTTTTTGCACTTTGCTGACAGCTGGAGGTACAGCGACAGCCAGCTGTTCCCATCCTACTGTGCTGGACTGAGTAGTTTGTAAAGTTCAGACAATAGAATAGTGTACAATAGTGTTTGTAATATGTTTGTTCAGAACATGGTGGTTTATGTTGGTTTTTGTCATTTTTGTAGTGCTTTATAGTTTTAACCATTAGTGAAGTGGCTGGTACGTTTCTCTTCTGTATTAAAGCACAGAGCTTAAGAATTTGTGTTTCCTCTGTTAAATGTTAGTAAAGGTTGAAACTGATATCAGCTGTGGAACTCCCAACACACTATATATTAATTGTGCTAGTACTACTGGGATGTTGTTAGCAACGTGCTATGTTATTCGCTACTGGGGAAAACAGTAGCGTACTATGTCTTACCCCCCAACGCTGTAAGCAACACACACATAACCACGCAGGAACTTACATTTCTCAATATAGATATTTAAAGAATCTTCTCTTTCTCACTGAACTCTGCAGAATCCTGTGCTGCATTGTTTCGATAAAGCTGTAAAATCCCATGTTTGAAATGTTTTCCAATTCTCCTGCCCTCCTTTCTTATTCTCGTAATTGGTGTTGCCTGAGGTAGAGGGGAAAGGTGAGAGAAGGAGAAACTGAGTAGTTGAGAAGCAGAGTGAGAAAAGCATTGTTAAGTTACAGAGTGCATGTATTGTACTTAAAAAAAAACAAAACAAAGCAAAAAAACCCTTAATTTTAACCAAGTACCTTCACCTGAAAGGCTTTTCTGAACTGATTTTCTTCACAGTGCTCCAGCAGCTCAGAATCCTCAAGAGTAAAGTAAATGAAAATGGCGGTGGGAGGCTGGATTTCACTCAGCCTCATTATACATCATACGGCAGGGCCTTGTTGATCTGTTGATAGATGTTTTTCTGCCATCAGAGATTTGATTCTCACAAAAAAGTTGCAATTAATGATTAAAGCCCACTTTGTGATATTTTTTGCTACAACAGATGAAAGGCCGAAGCTGTTGGGCGGCATCTTCTCAGCCTGCCATGCTAAGGAGGGTATGAATAGCGACAATTACTGTTATTTCTCTTTCAGTGGGGTGGTGTTAGAGTTGGAGGCATTTGCCACTTTATAACACTTTACTTCCCACAGAATTTCCCTTTTAAAGTCGGGGGACTTTAAGCCTGATGTACAATAACCATAATCATAACTACTTGTTGCTTAACCCTAGTCTTAATCTAATCTTTCACCCTAAAATTTAATCATTTATATTATGAGAAGTTGCAATTTGTCCCCAACAGGAATACCAGTCCTCACAATATTACTATGTTAACATACATAACTAGTATCTCTGGGGCTCACCACAGTACACATTCCAATGTTAAATTTAGAAAAAATGAAAAAATAGAGAGAATATTCAAGTGAGCTGTTCTCCTTCCAGCCTCATCAGCCTCTTTGTTTTGACAGTCAACACTAGAATGGATTTTTGGGAGGAGACAAGCTTTGATTTGAGTCAGTAATAGTCTTTTTTAAGTTTTTTGGTTTAACTAGAAATTAATTAGTAGTTGGTTTAAGACATAAGGATTTCAAGTTTATAAAAAAGAACAACTGGAATACATGCTAACAAGGAGACAGATATTTTTTTTCATTGCAGCAACATATTAAAGACGTTTCATAACTCATGAAAACCAGATTCAATCTCAAGTAATGCTATGAGCAGGAATACACATGCTATTTAAAACTATGCTACAACAACTTCTACACTTACTGTGATGATTCTCTCCCATCCTTTGCTTAATTAGATTTTCTCTCGAGCACATCCTCTGCGTACTGCTGAGAAAAACTCTGTCTTGGAACAGAATTTGTCTTCATTTTTTTACCGACTGCTCACTTGTAGGTTTGGCCTCGGAAATGCTGGCTGCTTTTCAGCAGCAAACCACATAATCAGAAAGTGAGAGAGGACATGTGCTTTACCATTTCCCTTGACAAATTGTCAATGTGAAAAGAGAATTCACGGTCGATATTGTTGCGGTTTTCACAGCCAGTATACAGCACTGCATGTCATGCAGCAGCGACCTATGTGTGTGCAGTCTTTATGTATATTTCCTTGCACTTTATCTATTAGTATTTACCTGCTCTATTGAATATACTTTTATTATTTACATGACATATTTTACATGCTATTCATTGTTTCTAACAGCTGCTTTGGACCAGAGTATTAAAACTCCCAGCAATGCTTCAAAACACTGCCAGATACTGCAAAGAAGAAAGTTTGAAACATATTGTGTGCCTCGCTCTAAGGCTTCCTTTGAATCCTGGTAGTGGGGAAACAGCATAAAAAACACAGAAAAATAGGAAAGAATGGGAATGAGGACTACAAGGTATGGTTGGCTGTAAAGTCTTTGCATGGGCTAATTTCTGTCCGAAAGGTAAAATCTGCCCACTGGTCTGCCTGTAATTGAAACTTTCAGTGATGGGCAGATAAACAATCCTATTTAGATAGGAGAAAAGCAAACGCTGTGCCTCCCTCACTGCTGGTACAGAAGCACAGTAAATACACCAGTTTGCTTCTGGCACTGCTACCCTGCTGTACTGTTGTTGTGAAAGGAAAGTGTGTTTTTCCTATAGTGTTTCTGTGTGTAAATCCTCTCTGGAATTTAGACGATAATGTTTGTATTATCCGAAAAACATGAGATGTGGTTGATTTTGTTCTCTGTTATAAAAAAAAAAATCCTGGCACTGACTGATGACTGGCATAGTCACTTTAGTCCAGTAAATTGTCACAACCACCCAGCTGAGTCACACATCACAGGACTTCTGACAGTAATCCACTACTGTCTCCACAAAGCATTGGATCGTAAGTCTCTTGATATGGAAGGATCACACAAATGGCAAAAGGTCCACAAAGGCTGAACAATAACAAAGACATACAGTGATCAGTCAATAAGTGAAGAAACTGGCCTTTTATAACAAATTGTTATATTGCTTGATCTTTGTACATACATGAACATGAATTTATAGTTAAATAAACTGTAGCCCCACCTCCCTTAAAATATGGCACATTAGGAGGAGTTAATAGCCGTGCTTTAAATCTGCATAGATATGACTGAATAAGTAGTTAGCTGTTTGCCAAACAGCTGATGAATGAGCCACTGACGGTGAAGCATGAATGAAGCAGCTGAGGCCAAACAGTAGATGCAGTCGTGACTTCAATGCTCTGGCTGAACCAGTGCTGCCACAGATCTACTTCAAACATCCATTTTGATATGTAGAAAGTGTTTATTTCTTAACATCTGTTAGTTTTCTCAGTTTTTTAAACTAGATTTCTGATCCTGAGGTTGGTTGCCATTTTTTGGTAGCATTGAGGGTAGCTTAAAGGTTTTATTGGCACGCTGCGTGACAGAAAGCAGAGCAGGCCTGATGTTGTTAAAAATATTCTTGCTTGAGCCTAGCAACGTATGCAATAACCTATACCGGTAACTCCATGTCTACAGTGCCCAGAAAGGAACAATTCAATGTAGTATCCCTCCATACTGTGGTCGTCCCAAGTTCAAGCTCAACAAATAATTGGTTGGTGAACCATTTGAAAGCAAACAGCAGTCAATGTTTGGTGGCCACTCTGCTCATTAGGACGATCGACAGAGTTGGAAGAGATGGCCCTTGACTGCATTACTTTAAAGAAGGGGTGCCAGTCAGAAAAAAAACACAAGGTCCTCATTACTAACTCTGTTTTTTAAAGGCTCTCTATGGCCGTCCCTAAAAGCCAGGAAAGACCAGGAGAGTTTTGATTTTCCAGTCAGTGGTGCAGAGTGCGAAGCAACAAAGAACAAAGACTCAGAGTCTAATCTGAAGGCAAACGGGTCTCAAGATGAGCTGTTTGAGATAAGATCAAGCAGAAGATATGCAGCACAGATGTGTTTGTTATTTTAGAGTGAGCTAAAGGCAGCGAGAGAGCAGATTATGTTAGAAAGGAGGAGAGAAAGAGGCTGTTGACTGAGACTGAGAAGACATAGGGAAAGGGAGAAATATGAGGAAAGGAAGTTTTGTCATATGTGTAACCACTTTTCATGGCTCCTTCCTTCTGGCAGATTGACCTGTTGCTATGGAAACAACACAGACCATGCGTGTGAATAAAAATAAATTTCACCCTGTGATTACTGTTGAAACCTCAGTTACCATCCAATTGTTCCGTGCCCCTTCCGGACAAGATCTCTACATGTAAAAACACATTTGAAGCCTAATTTAAAAGTTACTGCACAACAAATCGTTATTCTTTACTTTAAAGTTTGCCTTTGCAACTGCACTATTTTACACACTCAGCACACTGATACTACCCACAGTCTTTTGCTGCCTTTCCACATGCTGAGTTAAACCCCTTAACAAGCAGCTGTCGGCTGGCCAGTCATTAAACTCATGCTGTGCGGCCAAATATTGTTCTAACCCCCATATTCTATCAGAGACCCTGATGTGTGCAAGGACACAAAATATGGCAGAAGTTTGGCTAGATATGTATAAATCACACACCACACATGTTGAGTGTTTCATTTGATGGAAGTTTTGGGGTTTAATTTTTGATACTGTAATAGTAATAGTGCTTCAATAAAGAGCAGCAGCAAACCCGATAGGTTGACTTAATTTTATTTCAGTGTGGCATTGTGTTCATGGCCTTGTTCTTGTTGGGGTGTTGCAGCAGGGTGTTTTATTTTGTTTTGCTCTAACCAGTAAGTGACATCTATCCTGCCAGCGTCGTTTTCAGTCAACATGGAAGCTCTGTGCAAGAGAACCTACAGTGACCTTCAGGTAGCATAAAAATACTAAAAGCCCTCTCCAGAGTCTGTGTTTGGTTTGTCTGTTCTGGGCTACAGCAGAAACATGGAGGTGCAACATGGCGTTGAAGAGGACCTGCTCCCTCTGAAGATATAGACAGCTTGTTCTTTTGCCCTGACTAAATGACATATCAGTACAGCCTACTTCATTTTCAGTCAACGTGGAATCTGCAGAAGTGGTTGATGGCGATCACATGACTGGTCCACAGGGACCAGGTTAAGAATAAGCCCAAGCAGAATATACCTGATTTGATACTGTCACAGTGTGGAATTGGATGATTTCTAGCTTTTAAAATGGGAAAACTGGTTGTTTAAAGGGTTAAAGATTAAATTCCTCACTCAAGAGAATGTCAAAGGAATTGGTGGGATGACAAGACCAACTTGAGTCTCCACACACCAACATCCTTTATTGGTTGGGGATTTCAGGCAGCACCTTTTTGGTCACAAGCTTGCCCTGAATCCAAAGTTGAGGCTGCCCTGCTTGGCCCTCATTGCACTTACTCTGTTTGATCTTGCTGTGCTCTCCATCTGAGCTTTACGGTTCAATAATGCCAGAAACTCACCTGAGACCCGCAGCCACGTCCTCATACTTATCAGCAGTCTTGGTCCAGCTGTAGGAAGTTGTACTGTGGACTCTGCTCTGACCTTTCTAAAGCAGTGTGTTAAGGAGGCAGGCTGAGTTGCAGGCAGCAGGGTGGGTCTCAGAGGGGAAAACAAGAACTTGGCATGGAACAGTGTGTATACACAGCAGCGTATTGAATGTGTAAAGAATGAGCGGACTCCAACCAGTCCTCTGTCTCTCTCGCTCTTTCCTTTCTTTCCACAGCCTACCTCACTGTCATCTCTCAAAAACAATATTTCACAGCTTTATTTGGAAGTGCATGTAATAAATTCCTCTGTGTACAAAGTCAGTGGGAGGGAGTTATGTAAGTAGGAAGAAGAAATCTTTACCATGTTGATTTCTTGGCGACACTGCAGAGACACTGTAGGGCCCCCAGGATTCAATTTAGCGAGTGTTTTGGCTGCTTTGTTTATTTTTGCCTTAGAAATATCATGAATGTGTGTTAATGTCTTTTGCACTTTATTATATGCTCTGGAAACAGCTGGGCATAACAGAGGGGGGATTAAACACAGGCCAGGAGTAAAATACATTCTGTTTCATTTGTTGATACGGACCACAAATTCCTCTTTTCTCTCACGCAAACACTGGATGAATTTACATCCACACAACATCATGTTATGGACATTAGTGCATTGCATAATGTCTGATTTTCACACAGCTCCTGCACACAAACCTCAAATCTGAAATGATTTATAAACTGATGGAAATATGGGATTTCTCTGTCAGGTACTAACTTGAGGGATGTAGCAGTCCCCTCACTTGTCCACACAAATCTGATGTTTTCTTCTGCTGCCAGTTTTTATTTCTTCAGTGGAGCAGAAGTGAAGCTGAAGTCACATGCTTCATCCTTTGTAGCCTACCGTGTTTAAAAGCAGGTGAATGGAAACACGTGTACGGTATAATCAGTGCTTTCATCTTTATTAGCAATTTTACTCCTTGGACAATACAAGTTATAGCAACAGACCAACATACTTAAATAGTTGATTCTATTTATAGAGGCTGTTGTTTGAGTCGCTGAATGCAAACCCACATCGCCAGTAATTGCCATGCACTGTGCTGTGCTCTTTCCATCAGTGACAGGCTAAAAAACCCTGATGAATGCATCAAAGCCAAACAACAGCACAGCTATTTCCATAGAGAATATACAGTAGTGCTGGGGAACCACAGATTAACACCAAGGATGCCCATGTTCCCTGAGCACAGTCTGTTGGTACACCTGTATAGCATTTCCATATAGATTGCCTGTCCATCATTTCCATTTTGATATTGCTGGAGAGGTGGGACTGATAGAATAGCTGTGAGAAGACCAGGGAGTGGGGAGACTGAGAGACAGCGATATGTGCTGGTATGTGATGGGAGGAAGAGACAGACGAAGAGAGTGAGCAAGCACAGCCTATAATATCTACTTAGAGTGAACGCTACAGTTGCATATTTCATGCTGTACCACAGATATTCTGGCTCAATATGAATTCAAACTGGCTGGCACAGAAAGAGGAACAAATATGAATGAGTTCAGGTGCCAAAGCCCTCAAAGGCCCTGTGCAACTACTGATTGATTTTAATCTGCAGGAGGAGATGAAAATGTACATCTGAGAGCTGTGGAATTGAAATTTGAATCATCACTTTTTGTGTAAACTAATGATTCTGTACTATTGTGCATTTTCCATTTTTCAAAAATATCATTTTGAACATACTTATCTTTACAACAGTCAACATTTGTCATACTTCACAAGTTTGTCTTTCACATGGAACATCGAAGCTAGAAGCTAGGTATTCTGGTTCATATAGCAATACACAAAGCAATAGAAAGGAAAAAAAAACAAGTATGCTACTGCATAATAACAACAACAATTAAAAATAGAAAATTCACAATAAAAATATAAATATATATGTATAGAAATATGTCATATAAATGATATATGTGTACAATGTTTGATACAGAGGGAATATTTCATGTGATGTTATTTCAACACTTGCTGAGTCAGTGTCAGCTCCTGCACTTCAGGGGTCTATTTAGCGTTAGCTGTCTCTCATCTCTCTTCATGGGTGCAGTTACTGACACCGCCAGAACTCACAGCAATGGGAAATCCTGCAACCACAGCACTCTGTACGTCACCCTGTGCTTCAAGTCACACCACGGAGTAACACACTAACATACAGACTACATGTACTGTAGGAAGTGATCAAAACACAGATGGGATAAACAACGGCTGGCAACATTAGCCTCCAAGTATGTCACGGCCCCTGGAGAACACTAGTAAATGAAACCTATTATTTTAATTTTTCTAGCTATAACGTTGATCAAATAAGTACACAACTTATAACAAAGGTATACGGATTTCTTGTCAAAAATAAATTCAAATTTCAGATCAACTTCAAAAACTGTTGTCCTTACCATGTACTGTGTATTTACTAGGAAGCTCACATTCTACTTAGTACAATTTCCAGGTGTTTGTGTTTAGTCAATGTGGCTATAATGTCTGCTCATGTTGTTTTTCACACATTCTGCCCAAAGTCTTTTCAGCTTGATAGCGAAAGTGAGACATGTTGGTTCACATGTGTCATTCATGAGAGGGCACCTTGTCCCTGGAACCAAGAGCCTCATTAAGAATCCAGCATTGACCTTCTATCACCCCAATTATTGCATACATTAATCCCATCACTCTTCCTGCTGAACCCCCCCCCCCCCCACACACACACACACTAAGGCTTCGTTGCATTGATGGCTTGCTGATTGTTTCTTTTGTGCTAGAATCAATCAGGACACAGGGTTTATTTGCAGTTAACACTGGATATACACTCACTTAAAGTAATTGGACTTTGCTAATGAATGGTGTTGTGACTATCACATGCGCCCATGAAGAAATGCACAGCCATCAATGCCCACAACCTACCTTGAATATCCTTTCAGCAGACCTGTAGTAAATACTTAATATCACCAGAAAAACAGAGCAATTCTGTCCTTGGTTTAGTTCATTTGTGCCATGCCTCTCTTCCTGCTGAGTTGCACTGCATTTAATCTCTATCATGCCATTCAAACTCCTGTTGATAGGATAGTTGTGTGCTGCCTCACACCCACTAAAGCAGTGACAAGTGTGAGTGAACATGATGTGCCCAAGGTTAAAAAAGTCATCCAAGCGTCTTTTCCACACACTTTTAGCTCATAAAAGCCCATCTGTCTCCCCTCTCTGATTCACATCTCTCTCGACAGTCAACAGGAAGACAGATTTTCAGTCCCAAAAAATGAGGAGCAGAGAGACTTTCTCTTTAGAGGGTGTCAGAGTGCGCAGTGGATGTGCTGGCTGCCAAATACTTCAGAGTAAATGGATCAAATTCTTATCTTGGAGGTTGGATAATTGTTAACACTCCCCATTCTCTCTCTTGAGGTCACTCCTCAGTAAGCCTGTTGGAGATAATTGGCCTTTCTCAGTCTAATGAAGAACCAGACAGAGAGGAGCTGTAGGTTCACACAAATAAACACAGTCATTCATCCACTATTCAAAGATAAAGAAACAAATTGATGTGGTTCATTATTTGTCATTTTCTAGTCTACATTGCTGGAAACACTGTTTTTGTATTTGTATTCGAAGTTGGCTTTAATGATGGATTATACAAGGTTTTTCCTGCCTTTTCTTCAACATAAAGGAAGAATAATGTATTAATGTAATTACTACGTGAAAGAGGATGATAAGAGTTTGGTAGTCATCCTCACACAATGCAGTATAATTTCACACAATATGAAGAACATAAAATCCATGTTTTGAGAACATAGATTCTGCTTATTCTTCCTGTGTTTGAGCAAAGACATAAAATAGAATAAAATGGCTTGGTTATGCTTTTGTGGAGAGCTGTACTGTGTCCATGGGGACAGACAGGACAGTGTGTTGGTTTGCAGAAGGATAAGTCATGTAAAGGTCACCGCTTCAATGCCCTCACTGGAGAAGCACGAGGAAACATTGCAAACAACCTGAAGAAAGATATTAAACAGTGTTAGGACAAACTGAAGACCTTGAGTAGATGTGGACAGATGATACATTTTTTTTTAAAGAAACTTGCCCAGTACTTGCTTTCAGAGCCACTATTATGTCTTCACACCATTAACATTAATCGCTTAATTTATCTTCTTTCTTGTTGGAGACTAAGTAGCTGAAAAGGTCACCTGTCAGAGCGCAACTGAACAGCTTAATTTATGGAAAAGATCCCCCCAAGTAATACAGAGTCTTTTCTTACCATTTTTTAATCATAGCAACTTATGGCTTTATTGATGACTAATGCATATTTTATTAAAGCTTTATACAGCAGACCAGTTAGCCATTAATAAGAATGGCCTTTGGGTTGCCAGGCTGTGAAAAATCCGTTATAGTTGTCAGGCTGGTGGACAGGCAGAAGACTGGAGTTCATGACCCATTACAGGCTTGAAACTAGCCAACTGTCTGGTTAACTAACCCTAACCATACCTCAACCATCATTTATTTGCCATAGCTTTTCTTCCAAAATGTCTCCCTGTCTGCAGTTACATATTTTGTTCTAATATGTTATAAGTACATTTTAATAAATGGATTTTGGTTGCGACAGTCACATGTCATATTAGCCGATCCTGACCAATCACAGCTATCCAGACACCGACCTCTCTGTTCTACTTGACAGCACCAACAAGGTCTTTCCTGTTTGCATCATTGTGTTTATAGTTGTGAGACAGCTTTTGGATGGATTTCCATTGAATTCAGTGCAGGTATCCATGGTGACAAGAGGATGAATCTTTTGGTGATCTCCTGGCTTTTTTCTAGCACCACCATGAGGTTGACATTCTTGTTTTCTAATAAGGCATCTAATTTGCAGTAGACATTTGTGCTTTCCAGGCAGTGGTGTATTTAGGTGTAATTGAAAAAAGCCAATTTACTGTATATTTATCTACATTAATATCTTTTTTTATATCTATACTTACATATTTAGAATCTAAAGTTCGCCACCTATATGCATATTTGAGGTATTAATACCTATATTTTGTCTATATATCTTTATATTGAGGCCATTTACTCTATTTATCACTTGTCACTTATCACAAAATACGTACTTACTGTGCATAATGGTGATATTATCGCTGAAATCCTTGACTTGAGGTGCCGGAGCTGTAAATAATTCAGAATTTCATTGGCTCTTCGAAGCGTCAGTCATCTTCAAAATCTACTTTAATTGACTCGACCTTAACACATGGAGGGGGTAGTACATGTTATTGGCTTCTCTGGTTGCTAGGCTCCATGTGCCAGATCTTTGATAGGGGAAGTGTAATTTGAAACCTGAGACTCCAGAGAGTAACTCTAGGCTTGGCAGTTCCATTCTGCATAAGTTTAGGGAAATTGTAACCAGGAAAACACAGAAGACAAGCAAAAGTTGAGCACATTGCCTCCCATATTTGAAAGGAGAAAACAACTTTCTGCGGATTACAGTCTTGTCATGGACTAAATATCTTTACTGCAGTGGATCGTGTGGACCTCTGTTGATGTTTCCAGACAGTTTTTGTTTGAGTATTATCGATCTAACATGCTTGTTTGTCACTGTAAATGTTCGTTGTGCCTCCTGTTGTGATTGTATCTGGAAATGGTTTGCATCAAACGATTCATAGGAATCTAAACTTTCTAACGGAGTATAATATTAAAATAAACATGAATGAAATGTTTGTGTTAATAGACGGGAATAAAGGTAAACTACGAGAAATGATTTCATGGACCTTTTTTTAACTTCATGGATCTGTGTCTATACTGTATATATAATGTACACGACAGGCTGTTATGTATGATATATATGATGTACGAGACGCAGGCGGGCCATTGGATCATTTCCATTTCCGTTGGATTGGAAATGGTTAACTTATCATCTAGTGCCATCATCAGTTCAGTTACACCTTCTGAACATCAGCATTTTCGCATTCTTAGCATGTTAGCAATGCTGATATTAGCTCAAAGCACTGCTGTGCCTGATTACAGCCTCACAGAGCTTCTAGCATGGCTGTAGCCTCTTGGTGGTGTTCCACTTCCTCGTTCATTCGTTCACCTCCTGTATAGCAAACAGTAGGAAATTTACTCAGGGGTGAGCAGTGAATTGGGATTTTAGACATGCATGGAGTCGTACAGTGGTCATTTTTGCATCTATAAATGGTGATGCATTGTATTGTGTGGTTGAGGGTACTACATGGATGACAATTTACTTAACTAAAATGGCAGAAGGGAATTATAGTGCACTATGTGGTAAAAAGGGAATAATTTTGACACAGCCTTAGTCTTGTTTAATTGCACCGAATCTCTGCTGAACAGACACTGTTGCTATATTTATTCATTTTGCCTGATGTGGTGTTCATTCAGGGCTGAAGCATGAAAATATGAACAGATTTCCACAAACAAGGGCTTTAGGAACTATTCCCCTCTGTCACTTCCTCTCTCACTAATTACAAACACAAGTTACAGGTAATAAAGCTTGCATATTTTGTACACAAACCCATTGTCTTACCTGTTTTCTTGTCTTGGCGCATTTCACATCCCCTCATGTATGTAACTAACTGTTCACTCAACTGGAGCGATAAAAGGAGGTCGACTCCAGGAATGTGATGGGTGCAGACAGAAATCACAGAGAAAAACAAAACATTAAGCATTCATCTCCCCATCCCAGTTTGTCGTGGTAAGAGGGAGCGGAAGAAGAAAGGGGGTGCCGGCAGCAGACTGTAAAGTGAACGGGTGAAAGGAAGAGTGAGGGATCTGTTCGGCTGTGACATGCTGACTGGCTGTGTCAAAAATCGCAGCTGTTGGTCCTAATTACCAAACTGTTACAGCAAAGCAAGCGAGGAACTTTTGGGAGTTGGAGACAAGTTTTCTGTGTGTGTGTGTGTGTGTGTGTGTGTGTGTGTGTGTGTGTGTGTGTGTGTGTGTGGGAAAGAAAAAGTATCTGGCGAATAGATGAAGCATAGAGATCCATTATTCACATTAAGCTCCCTTTATAAAAGCAAGACTGATTCTCTTGAAGGAAAAATACAATTATTCATTGCAGATTCATCCAAAATTCAACAAAGCCACTGACCCGTGGAGCGTGGCTCTGTTTGCAGGGGCTTATGTCCCACTTGTAGTTTCATCCTTAAAGGAAGAACATTGTCACCAAACACTTCTTTCCGTCTGAATGCAAAGTGCGTCAATTTCACATCAGGAGGTTCACAGGTTGATAGAGATATGATTCTATACATGATTACCTTTGGCTGTTTGAGAGAGAGCCCACAAGCGAGAGCGAGCTATCACTGCAGATCAAGAAGAAGCATTGAGGGGTGGTCTTAAGTGAAGCCTGAGTGTTGGTGGCTGATAAGCTGACTCGTGGTGCCCTCAGGAGCATCTTCTCTGCTGCGCCTTTTCCTTACACACACACACACACTCACACAAACACACCCGCACACTCGATGTTCCTGCTTATCTCCGAGGAACGAGAGCCCCCTCTCCAAGTGCACAATCGTTCTGCCTTTCCCCTCTCTTTATCTCCTCACAGTCATTTATTTGGGAGATGGAATCAGAGCATCTCCCACCGCTAACATGCTGTAGCTCTGGAGACATATAAAAAGAAGCGCTGAGAGAAGAGGAGAGGGAAGAAGAGCGGAGCAAGAGGAAGCTGTCGGAAGCTTCTGCAGCCGAGAAAGGAGGTCAAAGCTAGGGATGGCTGAGAACGAGAGGTGGGAAGAGTAAAATGAGGGATTGAGGGGCGAACAGCAAGAAATAAGCAGATAAGTGAGGACACAAAGACTTGCACACTATTATCGCCGGCTTTTTTTGCACTGTTAATCTTACCACAGTTTAATTTAGTGCTGAGAAGAGGTGAGACAACATGCACAGTGAAAAGGGCTTATGCAGGGGAGAAGTGAAAGTAGTGAGGCTGAGGAAAAATGTGGATACGAGGACAAATGGAGCTGTAGGATTAATGTCCAAGAAACGGGGCTGACACAGTGAAACTGTAAGGAGAGGAGATGCAGTGTAATAATAGAGTCACGCCACAGAACAAAGGCACATGGGAGATGACACCATGCTGAATCTGTCCACCGATGCACATGGGGGCAAAGAGGTGGAATTGGTTTGAGAAAAAAAAGTAATATATGAGAGGCTGAATCTGAGGAGAGTTGGGCTCTCTCCAGGAAATACAACCCAGACTGATATCAGAGTGGCCTGTCATTTTTTCCCCTATTTGGCCTATAATTTTGGGCAGACTAACCTCTTTTCGACAGCCTTAGAGGCTGGGTGAAATCTCACACTTCTGTCACCGGCTGACTCACTATAGAATAAGCACGGCCTGAGGAAGCTATAAGAGGCAATCAGATGCCTCCTACAATCAGAGGAGCTGCATGGGCTGCCATTAAGAGTGACGGCAGGTGACTCAGAAAGCTGTGGAGGACAGAAGGAAAAGCAACCATGGTGTCATGTTATTTTACACTAGTTGCTTTCTACTTTCTTATGTTCAGTGACAAAATTAAGCAGTAAAATAATGGCTAAAAAGATTATTCGGTATTGTTGTTTCCTGATTAACCAAACAGGCCTAATGCAAAAGAGTTTACAACACAACAACATTTAGTTGGCAGTTTATGAGCTAATTCAGTCTAATACCACAGCAACTGAACAAATCCTGCCTCTAAGAAGGTTAGAAATAAAGTTTTTTAAGAGGCGTTCATTCAACTTCATGGCCATTTTGGAGGCTGTTTGGGCAGCTGTTGAATTGTGTTGCATTATACTTAGAGGCATTTCTAATATTTCAGTCTACCGTCACTGACACAAATAGGACGAACAGAACAATGTAAGCAACTCTCACTATAACAAATACAATGCAGTCAAATGCTAGAAATTATTGCACAGCTGTTCTATTTTGCTGCAGAATATTTAGCTTGGTGTAATCTTGGGGCTCATTGGTTATCATCTGAAAAAAAACAAACAAATAAAAGACTAGATCATCATCAGATGATAGCTGATGGGCTCTGAGATCGCATTACAGCCAATGTGTTCCACTTCTTTTGCTTTCCACATGGACTGTTTACCTGCATGTTACCAGAGTCTGCTAAAACATGACTGGTCAATACTACTTGGAATACAAATGGTTCAAATATCCTTGTCAACAAATTCTACATTCATATTCAAATGTGTGTTTATAGAGATTTAGCTAGCTGTACCTCATAAACTAGCAGCTGAGTGACAGCAAGAGAAAACAGGTGTAAAACCACAACTTGTCAATCTTTGTACAGATTAAACAAACAAGATATGACGTTAATGATCTTTAGAGGTGCTGGTTGGTCCATTCTGTTACTGTTGGACAGAGACAGTCTATGAGTTTCTCCCTGTTTCTTGTGCCGTTGCTTCATATTTACTGTACAAACCTACCTCGTCTAACTAAAGCATATTTTTTTTAAGGTGATAAAAGTAATTTTGGGATGTGGTGAGAGAAAAGTAAACTTGAAAAATAAGATCATTAATGCAAATCAGTGTGCAGATGCAAATGTGGTGACTGTGCTCGGGTTTTCATCTGTTAGACATTTGAAACCTGGGGGAGCAGGTCGTCTTACCATCACAGAGGAGGATTTTACTCAAACGGTGCAGCAGTCTCTGCAGCACCAAAGCATAACTATGACTAAATAACTTGATGGGTTTTCTGAAATTACAGAAGATCAAATGCACAGCGGGGGTCCCATTAATTCTACGGACCATGAGACCATACCGCATGTCCTATCACAAAATTCTCTCTCCTCCACCTAATCATGTTTTATTTTGGGCAAATGTCCATTTGTTTTATTTCTGAAAAATTCAAAGTATTATCTGAGGCTCTTGTGCTTCATCTCCCAGTCTTTGTTGTGTTGCTTATCTTATTTGCTTGCCAAATCATTTTTTCTCTGGTTTTCAGTTTTGTAATGATAATGACTCCTTATGCTTTACTGTGTCTGTACTTGAAGATGAGAGAGAAATAAAAGGGAAAAAATTACTTTTTTGTGCTGCAAATATCCTTTTATCTTTGCAAATGGTTTTTGTGAAATCATGTTCTGTCACTTTCATGCATATTAGACTTTCTCGCCGTCTGACGTATTGATTTACAACCTCAAAAGTGGAAATTCTACTTCTTAATGAGGCTTAGTATCATGGGGAACTTTTCTGGCTCCCCCGCTCCCTTTGGTGCTTTTCTTTTAAAACTAAAGTATCATTTCAGTGTCATGGTTCGTCACAGTGCAAACACTAGAAAGTCTTTATCGCTCATTCTGCTCAGCTCTTATCAAAACAGCTGCTGTGAACCTCATTTCAAAGGGCACCGAATTTGGCCATTAATTGTCTTTTCTATTTATTTTTTCATGAAGAGCAGTGGTGGGATCATAATTGAGATATTATGCTGTCTGTGGGTGATTATACGGTTTATGAAAGGAGCAGGCACTGTTAGGGCACTGAGATGCATGTTACACCAAGGTTAGTCAAGTTAGTTGTAGCTGTAGTAGTAATGGTAGTAGAGGGTGAAACAAATGGTTTCCCTAATAATTTACATGCCTGTGATATTTGAAATAGCTGGTTACAATTAAATACTGATGAGCTGCTGATTCTGATTTGATTAATTCCAAATGATGTAATTAAAACTGTAGTAATTGCTGTGGTGATTAACAGTAGCTCGAGTGTAATAGAGCAACAAGAGAGTGCTGGGAGTGATGCAACAAACTATACCAACAGAACATATTGCATTGGGAAAAGCATTGAATATACAGCATCTATGTGGAGCAATATACTCATCAGCAGTTTGCTGTTTGCAGATCAGATCTACAGATCTGCGTTGTGCCGTACAAAATGGGAGTATATGTGCAAATGTGCTGTGCTTGCTCCTCATGTTATTAGATTTAGTGGGAAGAGATGCAAGTTCACAGAAATAGACCCTCATGGTGGCAAGTATCCAGGTATAGATAGTTAAATGCATTTACATCTGACAGAAAGTTTCCATCTTGAAAAGGGTAAGTCAAACAGATAAAAAGCCGCTCAGCGCCGTGACACATTCTCACATACATTACCTGTTTTCCCGGAACAGCCACATAGCAAATATTTAAAGCGTTGCCATAAAACTGGCAAGTGTGACCTCTCTTGATAAAGTGTCTAGTTACAACCTTTAAAACACAGGGCTGTGGATTTGAGGCAATGTATGTGCACACAGCAGGAATGTAGCATATTTTCTGTAATGCATGCATGTGACATTTTGTGTTCCCTGGTTTATTAGTCTTTATGACATTCTCGCACCAGCTTCCCTTCATGACCCGCTTCTAGTTTCTGGGAAAAAGGATTACATAATTCAATTTCCCCTTTATGAATTAAACATCCATTGAGGCTTAATGAGCTGCATGTTTCCAGAATGTGCCTACGATGCACAGAGGCCATGAGAAAATGATGTGCATTATGCTTAATGTACACTTTATATCATATATGAAAGTCTTTAAAAGTCAAATAATCATGGAGAATTAAAAATTTGCATATTTGTACTTTAATGATTTACTTTTGCAACCTTGAATGAAGTTACAACTTGCTTTTATGGTAATCCCTCTCAGACACAGGAGGAAAGTCACACATACACGCACACACACACACACACGCACACACACACACACACCATAAGTTCTGACTGACAGCAGAGAGGTTATGAATCTGAAGGGAGGAGGAAGGAAGTGTGCCTATTTTTTACTCTTGATGAAAGGAGAGTTGTGCACCTGTGGGAGGTCAGTATCGACACAGCCCCAACTCAGAAAATTACTGGCCTGAGGAGCAGAGTAGTTGTTTAGGGAGAAGCCAGATTGAGTACATGGCAGCGCTGTAACAGTAATACTGTTTCAAGCCTGAAGGCTCTTGGTCACTGCCATCACTTCTCCAATGATCCGGGCTGAAGGTGCTGTGCTGTTTCACAGGGCAGCAGAAATGTAACTATGATAGCTGTTTACAGATTTGAGCTGGAGACACATAGGTACAGAAAAGTTTTATAGCTAGAAGCTGAAACAAGAAAAAAAAAAAAAAAAAAAAAAAAAAATCAACTCTTGGAGGCAGCAGGTATTGTTCTTTCACCGTGTTACTGACCAGCAATGGCATCAACCAGCCGAGCCAGGGAAACCACAGTGCATGATGGGCCATCTGAAGGTAGTGGGGGACTTACAAATCTGAACCCGACCATAAGCTTTGACACCAGGAACACAAGACAAGCCAAAGAGCCTTGAGACAGTGTGATCCAGAAGTTTGAAGAGAGGAAACACAGCCAACTATGCTGCTGTCTCCAACTTTTTGCAAACTTTTTATGGTTGAACCACTGGGAGCAATGGCTTATTGAATTCATCAAACAAAACCACAAACGTGAAAAAGCGCTTTGAAACAGCAGAAACGTTCCATTAAAAGAGCAATTAAGGCAGCCCAGACAGCTAACCTCACACTCCTTTGGTTAGTGTGAAAGCTGTCAAACTAACCAACCAGGCAGTCCGGGTTCACTTCCAAGCAGAGTGTGGTGGACCTCATTTGTGGTGTGAAAGCAGAATTTTGTGATTGTACGCATCTTACATGATTTTAGCAGGATTTCAAAAGTTCACATCCAGTTCAGCTACTATTAAATCCACCTTCTGTCTGTCAAGCATCAGGATATGACAGCAGGGATTTTCCATGTTCAGTCACGCTCCATGAGGCTGGACTTACTGTAGGCACAATGATGCTAAAGACTCTGACAATGACAATGCTTTCATGCTAATGCTAAGTAGGTGGTTATTTGGTAATGTTTATCATGTTCTCACCATCTTAGTGTTGTGTGATAGCATGCTATCATTTAATGATTAGCACAAAAGAAATAGCTACGACTGCTGGGAATGTCTTTAGTTTTGCTGGTATTTAGTCATAAACCAAAGTAGTGGAAAAATTATAATTTTGACCTGATGGTGGCACTAGATGAAAAGTCAGGGGATCATCCAAGTCCAAATGCACCAAATGCACCCATCACCAACGGCCAAACAGCAGCTATCTCCCGAGTAATATTATGGTACATTTTGTTTCTGCCTGTCCTTCACTATTCCTAAAATGAGGCTGAGCTGCAGTCTGGACTAATAAAGCTCATAATCAATAATTTCTTAGCGAGCTCTTTGTGATATAAATATACTAATAATATCAGTGCGGTCCTGCATGAACTGCCATCAATCACTGGAGTAGTTGAAGTGTGTTCGTGTATTGATGATAATGCAGGATGGCAGTCACCAAAACTGTTGAATCACTGACTTGCCTGTCAGTCCATATGACTTCGAGCTTACAGCTCTTGGTTGGTTATAAAAACCCTGAGTGAACATGAACCAAACCAAGACTTAAAGGCAACAACGTGTCTTTTTTATGTCTTCGCCCGGACAAATGAACCAAGCTAAAGGTATGAAAACAGCCTTATAATGGTGCAGATGCTCAATCACATAGTTTACCACTAGATGACATCAAAGAAATAAAAAAGAAATGAATGAGGCAAACAAAAGGGGGAAGCGACACTTTCCTACAACACAGAGCCTCCAGTCACATGGTATTTTTAACAAATGTTTGTCAGAAGCTCAAGGGGAGAACATGTGTAATGATTTGTGTTTTCAGCAAACTGCACACAGTAATGTCTGCAGCCAATATGCTCCCTTTTTCTTGCATAAAAAAGTCCACAAAGGCTGTTCAAAGGTATTACTGCAGCAAGTAATCAACCCACCAGCACCCAACCTCATATCAGACTTCACAGCAGTCAAAAAAAGCCTTATTGAAAGAACATAACAACAAAAGCAGAGCAGAGAGTTATGCATTACAGCTTATGGGTTACAATAAGGACAGTGTCAGTTTTTAAAGTTACACATACCACATAGTCACTCACCCACCCAGCTCATTTTTGAAACTTTGCTGCCCACAGTCACATCACAGAGTGTTATTTGAAATACTTTGCCATAGTGAGATATGCCTTTAATCCAGTCCATCCAGTGGATGTGAAACAACATGACATTCTGTAAAAACCTCAGGGTGCCATATTTATTATTTTACTGCTGCAGAAAAAAATATGCCAGACACCTCACTACATTTCAGTTACTCAGCAGGGTGTGTTTTAGTCTGATCTATCCATTAAAAAGCACTGTATGTTCTCCAGCACACACTGACACACTCACTGAGATGATGCAGGCGTAACAGGTCAGCCTTAAAGTGGACGCTGCTGGTTTTTCACTCGCAGCACAACACTGTCTGAGCATGCATCGTGCTCGTGGAGGGAAACCAATCAATTCACTGGGTGCTGCTGCTGTGTCAGGCATCAAAAGGACAACAATGCAAAAACACACACGCTAAATGGAAACACAAAGAAATGCATGCACAACAGTGCTTTAGAAAATATGGCAAAAAAAAGAACAATAGGAGGAGAGAGGCACGATGTGGGCTACACTGTGATTAAAATGTCACCCAATACGACTCCCCTGAGTTCTGCTTTCTATCAGTCTTTCTATTGTCTTTAATGACTATGAAGTTATGCTGTGTCCTGCATATTTATTGCTACCTCCATGTCTTTAATACTGATTTCTATGGTTCTGACTATATGTTGACCATTCATGATATTGATCAGGCTTACAGGGGGAGAGAGGGATGCAGTCAAGTAAGACCCCTGCTATTGATCAGCAGCATAAAAAAAAAAAAATGTTAAAAAGGAATCTTTCAGTCTCTGAAGACTGTGTGTAGGAGTTTGCATCTGTGTGTATGTAGAAGTCCACACATTGTACTTTTCTGCTTACATGTGCGTAAGTGATGCTTGGTCTGCACATATGTGTAAGTTTTTTTTCAAAGTCTTTTTTTCTCTGTATGTGCATAAAGTATGTGTGCCATGCAAGCATTATTCTTGCTATGTTTTGCTCTCTCTCTCTCTCTGTGTGTGTGTGTGTGTGTGTGTGTGTGTGGTTATCTTGAATTTATGAATTCAGAATGAAGGCTGGAGCCCACCCACCCAGTGTCTACAAGTTAGTGTGTGACTCCACACTAGTGTGTGTTTACCGACACAAACACAGAGGAATACTTAATGTGAAATATAGAGTCTACTTCAGTTGAGATTAACGAGCTTTCTTTGGCCATAAAACATCAGCAGTAAGAACAGAATTCTGATTCACAGAAATATAAACTCATCACTTTTGTACTGATGCAAAAACAGGGCCATTTTTTTTATCATGGCTCAACATCACAAATAAAACACTAAAATCTCAACACACCCTTAAAGCACTAGAGTGAGTTCACATGTGACATCTGATACAGTAGACTCTTTGAAACCTCTTCAGGGATTGGGTATCTCATGCCCAACCTTCTCAAGTCCTCATCCTCCACTGTTCACATTCTCTTTCTGATGAGGGCACATGATTCCCATCTGGATCCGGTCATTTTCTCTCTTCATATTCTCCAACCAGGTCACATAATGCACAAACATAATGTTTCTTATCACTGTTATACACATGACGTGCAGGTATACATACCCATCATCTACACTGACCCCAACAGCCTAACCCCACTGCATAATTGTCTGGCTGAAATGAAACTATCCGCAGACAGCAAAAACAACTTATCGGTCCAACACCAGGTGGTCTCTATAGGTGCTTATGTTATCCTTGAAACCTAGGTGTCATATTTAACTTGAGCCTATCTTTCAAAAGCAGGTCAAGAAAGATGTTGGACCCTGTTGTCAGCAGCTAAGAACCACCTCCAAAGCACATTTTTTTCATGTCTTTCATCGACATGGAGAAGGTCAAACTTGCTTTTATGTTTTCCACACTTGACAGCTGCTACTCTCCGGGCTTGTTTCCTACTGAAAGCAACTTTCATGCTTCCTGTATATATTCAGACTGATTTTAAAATTTACATTCAAGGTCTGGCTTCAGGTTATTTAAGTTCATTTACCACTCTGAGTCTGATCATGGTCTTAGATCCTCTATGTACATGCATATGTACATGTATACATGTAGGATATAATATACGTACAAGCTACAATCAGCCTGGTCGGTGAGGTCACAGCATCAGAAATAATGTTCGGAAAGAAAGCTCAGTGAAGGAGAAAGAGCGCTCACTTGAACTCAGAGTTATGCAAATTGTTCTGCTCTGAGGCCAGTAATGAAATGCTGAATGGTAATTCAAAAATGTACCTGCATAAAATAATATTCAAAGGCCATTAATGTGTGGGAAAACTGAATTTTGACTGGCAAATAAAAATAGTACCATTTATTCCATATTCACAGCTGTCGCCATGTGACGTGATGGTGCCATTTAAGGTGGGCGGGTGGAGGCGTGACTGAGAGCTGGCTCGTGTACCTCGTGTACCTCGAGGTCGGGAGAATATTACAGTGTGTTATCCCTTTCATGTCGAAAGCAAGTGGTGCAATATTATTCTAAAGGTTACATTCAACAACATGTCAAGGTAAATGACAAGCATTGCGGCATGAACTTGCGCATCTGAGGGGGTGGAGGGCAGGAATTCAGATACAGTGCCTCAAGGTGAAATCGTTCAATAGTTAAAATACCGCATGTGGTTGTTCTCCAATACACTATTAATATACAGTATTGCTTTTAAACTGAGCAATGTGCATTAAATTTGGATCAGGGAAGCCTTCAGGAGGTGTCTTGAGATGATTACACACTTAAGCATATTCAGCTTTAGCTATTTTATATGTTTTTCACACACACACACACACACACACGCACACACGCGCTGACCAAACTTAAAAACAAAGCTTAAAGAAACATTACGATTTCATGGCACATTCTTAGTTGAAAGTACGTTCAATAGCAGTCTGAGAAAAGAGTAGTCTCAATTTTCCTCCCTCATTATCTATAATTGAAAAACAAATAAAAGCATTATTTCTTCGTCATGGATGACAGAAAAATATATATTTCCTTGGTCCAAATTCGCTGTGAGCTTCAGCACACCATGCATCTATTACAACTGCCTCAGCAGTGTGGGCACACACAGTGTAAACAGGCAATCATGGGCAGTGTTCTCAGGTAATTTGCAGAAGCTATTTGTCTCAGTGCAAAGGCTACAGAGGGTTTGGAGTCTGAGTGAGAGGGCAGGGGAATGGCAACAAGCCAGAAAAAGCTGGTTTCTGACTCAGTGTGGGAGGCTGGATTTACTTAAAGCAGCACTGCACATACAGAATGTGTTCAACCAATCCACTTATCACCCCTATGCAAATGCTGTTTACCCACCACTCAAAGTGTTATTTGGCATTTACGCATCCCCCGGGGGTGTTTGTGCAGAGTTTACCATGGTCAGTATGCTGTCTTGCACTTTTTTCTCCTGTAAATCCTGGGGTCTTGTGTTCGGTCGCAGATGAATCATCCTCATGTGAGCAGAGTGCAACCATGAACCTAACACCTACTAATGCTAGGCAGAAAAAAAGAAATTACAGGTGGAGTGAGTCATTCTTCACTTCAAATTCCAATACAGGTCAGATTCAGTCAATATCTCCTCACGGTCCGCTGGCAGTCCATTCTGTGTGTGCGCTCAGAAAAAAAAATCTGTCAATGGGAAACAAACAAAGTGGCTCAGATCGAGCCACACAACAGTTTTCCAGCAACAATCAGCAACAGGTGGCATTCGTGTTGGTGCACAGGACATGTAGATAACATAGCGTGTCAGCATCTGTAAGGCTCTCTAAAAGTGGAGAGATCTGTGAGCGCTGAAAGGCGTGAAGACGGTTTCAGAGGTTTCTCTGCTTGTATTTTTTAGGTGGGTGACATTAGTGTTGCTGTTTTGTCACATAATGTTTGTGATTTGTGTGTCAGGTAACGTTTCATTACTTGCCCATGGACACTCAGCTTTGTTCTAATATGCTGTTATTGTGATGTTGTCCTTCTATAGCAGCAGCCGAGCTGTGAGTGTAGCTGTTTGGAGCTGGTGTGCTGGCTCTGAGAAACCGTCTTGTCCTCTCTGCATGTCAGCTGTGCATCCATGAATTTGCCTCTGAAGGAGCACTGAGGTGAGAGGTGTATTTATTTGGGTGTTGAGTTCAATATTCTTTCTCCAGAACGACTCACCTACCTTTTACCCTCTGCATGGAAAAAGCAATGACTGTTGCTGATCAAGGGGCTGGCTGAAAAAATACACAGAAATGGCTTCTGACACTTTTTGAAACCTGATACATCAACAATGATTACAAAGTTAGTCCCAGTGAATCACTACCAAGCAGTTTCTGTCAGTCAAGGACTTAAATATATGATGGATAATTGTAAGATATACATAAGGCTGCTAGATAATGAAACTTCTTAGGATATGGATTTAAAATCCAAAGTATGACACACTTGCCTAAGGCTTGATGTTTAAAACAAGACTAAAAGTCTACAGCCATGCTCTCAGCTCTGCAGGCTGTATTTGAGCAGAATGCTAACTTCACCATGATAACATAGTCGCAGTGAAAATATTATTACAATGTTCAGCAAGGTCAAGAACTTTCTTAGTCAACGTGTATGATAATAAATATGTTCCATGAACGCGAGCAGGCATACATCACTTTCCTGTTGTCAGATCGACCACACCACCTTTTGGATGAAAACAAGCGCTGTAAAAAAGCCAAATTGAAAAAAACAGTGGCACCATGCCTATAAAAGCTGCTGCATTGCATTTTGCACATCAAACAATAAAGTTTGAGGTTTATGGTTTTCTTTATTTCCCCATTGAGCAAAGGAAGGTAAAAGAGGAGACCTGTGGCTTCAGGCCATCTGCAGAGAGGATGAGAATGGTAAACTGTGAGACCTGTCCATTCACTCATGTGCGTCTGTGGCACTTCATTACATGTTAGTCAATGTTACTAAGTAAATGACATGTGTGCTGATTGTAACTGTAGATGGAAGCAAATTAGAAAGAAGTCTTTCTGATGGCGTCATCAAAGTTTTTACTTTGAAAATAATGACTCTACCATAAAACACATGCTTTAAGAATGGGGTTTGGTATAATAGTCTGACTCCTCGTAGACAGCCGGGAGCAGAGGATATTTTAACATTAATAATTCAAATGCATTGAGCTGACCTACCTTCTAATAATGAACCTCGTAAACAGCATAAACTAACATAGGAAATGGGGCTAAAACCGAGCTGTTTTCTACCTCTCTGGGATCGTAGTGAAATGTTATAGGTTGGTTTGCAGTAAAGTCACCACAATGACAAAATAGTGTCTTAATGACAGAAAAAAGTGACAGATGTCAAAAATACTTACGTGGACATTCAATAAGGTAGTTACATTAAATCTGTGACTGTGCATCCAAAACAGCACAGAAATTCACCACGTCTTTTATTCAGATATAAAATCATCTGACCACAGCTACTGTTGCTGCAGAACTGTGCTGCGTCACCTTGAAGACCTCTGTTCTGATCAGATGAGCAGGCTTTTCTGAAAAAGAACATTAGAAATTGCATTTTCTCAGCTCTATATAACCTGCTTTTTTCCCCCTCAGACCTACAACACAGTCTGGGTGAATGCTTTAATAAACAAACTCAAGTTTGTGTGGTGTGTTAAGAAAGGTCAGCACCACTGTGTACCTGTCAGCAGTCTAAACCTAAAGCCTTATTCTCTAAGCAGGACATAAATCAAAGATGCCACTGAAGCAGCTCAGTATTAATCTGTATGTGTGTGCGTGCGTGCATGTGCAAACACTTTGAGGAATTCCCCCTTTTAGTGACTCATTTTGTTTGTCCTGCACCTTACTTTTCAAATATAAAGAGTATTCTTGATGTATAATCCCTAAAGGTCTCCTTTTGAGGCACATGATGATCAGGATGATGATAAGCTGCCTGACATTCACTGACTGAGCAAAGAGCTGAATCTCAAGTAGCGAAAGATTATGTGTTGTGAATGTAATGTGAGATATATATATATATACACTTATATGTAGCACATATTCAAGAGAGATAGTGTTGGTAGGATCAATCTTCGAAGTGAAGTCTAGATTCGCCATTTTTGTCTTGAATGTAATAAAAATTTGATGAGTGATGCACCATCAAATTCCGAATACTGATTTTTCATTAATACCTGCCACAACCATCTCTGCAGGCTGTGACAGTCAGCAGTGGGGGAAGAGACTAATCTCCAAGACCCACATTTATTAATAGGTCTCACATTATGAAATACTGAAATAAAATGACATACATTCATGGTCTCTAATCATGGCTTTCCCCAGAAGGTCTGCAGAGGAATTTAAGAATATCACATTTAATGGAAATTGGATTACCTTTTAGCTTTCATGTCCTTTCCATGCATATTTCATTTAATTTAACTGTCTCTGATGAAATAGATTGGAAAATTGTATTTTTTTTTCAGTCCCTACAGAGAACAAAACACATCAAAACTAAAAAGTCAAAAGAAAGGGAAGTCAAAAGTGTATTCCTCTAAACAGAAATCTCAGAGGAGGCAGTCAAATATGCAAAAATCATTCACTTTTTTATACAAAGGTACCACGAGCAATTTCAGAGTGGGAAAATATTTGGTATAATGACTCGATAGACTAATTTAAATGGAAAAATTAAATGAATGAAAATTTGATCAAAGCTACAGCAGCACTAAATTATGATTTGCAATCTGTCTGCAAAAACCTCTTCCTCATATTTACACAGATTTGTTTCCTGTCTGCTGTAATTTAGCAGACCTGCCTCAGATTGAGCAACGCTGATGGAGCCTCCTCTCTCTTTTCTCTCTCTCGAAGAAAGTTTCTCAACTGCCGGCAAGTCTCCCTCTGAGCCAATTAAAAGATTACTGTACGTACAGTAGGTCAGCATGCAGAGGCTTTGTTGTGCGCTACTGGCAGAATTAAGAGAAAAAAACATAAAATGAAGTTGGTGTTTTATCTGAAACAACATGTAATCTCGTCAAACCAGATCCCTACCTCTCTGCCATCTTCTGTGCCTGTTTATTCAGCTCGGTGTCGACTGAAAACGATTTCCAAATCAATTAACTCTGAGAAAACACAACGAGGCCTGAGGTGCAGCAAAACCAGTGGCATTGATGATGAGAGGCGGACAGGCAATTTGCCACTTGTGTGGACTTTAATAGGGCAGTCTAATGCTTATAAGGGAGAAATAAGGCAATTTGGATTCATGGTTAAACTTGGGAGGAGGGTCAGCCTTTGGCAACTGCAATAACTGGTCTCTGTGTGCATTCCATAATAATTCACTGCTTCGTCAATCAAGGTATTTCAAATAAACTATTTAAAGCGCATGTTCATGTGTTACCCACAAATAGCACTTTATATACAGATATAAACTGCTACCATGGAAGCAGACCTGCTTCCATTAAAGCCAGTGGTAAATAGCAAACGTGCCTTCATCAGAAGAAAAAGTCCTATCTGTGGGTGTAAATAGGATTAATAGAAATTTGACGTGGCTTATATTAATAATACATGCCTCTCGTGTGTGTGTGTGTGTGTTGATAATCAGAGGAAAGCAGTGTTCCCATTAGCGTGCGATTCATGTTTCATTCATGTTACCACCTTCTATCATTATTGTGACAATCATTTGTCTAATTGATGCTGTCATACACATCAGCTAATGCTTGACATTTGTGACAAGTGATTGTCTGATTAGGTCTATTTGTTTGATATGTTGCTCTGTAGTTTCATGATTGAAATTGACTGATTAGAAATGGTCGGGTGGTGACTGAATCAGCAGCCAGCAACAGATAGTTATTCAAAGCCAAAAGAACAAAACAAAAAACTTTACAGTGTGTAGTGTACATGTGCTATTGTGAGATCCACTGTACACTTGTATTGCCACTGTAATGCTAACCCAAACACTAACCATCTAGTTTTATTCCATATCCCATCTTTACCACAGGCGTGCATGATGCAACCACCCTCATATTCATGCACATGATCTGTACACAAATGACTTTAAACAGTGAAACCGCCGCTATTATGTGCTGTAATGGTTCCACCTTCCAATATAATGTATGCAGAGTCTGACTTTGTCATAACCAAAAGCTAATGCATGACTCCTGCAGTAGGTTCCATTTTATTTTACAGGTATTCAAGCTGTTGCATCCACCCACTGTATATTCATGCACACGCAGCAAATGGCTATAGATGCACTGAAAAGGTAATAAAATCATGATATAAAGTGGGACGGTTAGCATTAAAAGGGCAAAGAACAAAGAGCGGGGTTATAAAACAGCACGATCCACATGGTGACATATGATAACTGCATGCATACACACAGCCCCATAAACTCAAACAGTAAAACAAAGCACCTTGACAATAGTCTTCAGTTTGCCTGTGGTGACTGTAGCAATTGTTAAACACTTAAGTCTCTTTTGCACATCATCATTATTTCCTATCCAGTCTGACTGTTTCCCTTCCTCCCATCCAGAGTCTCTCCCCTGTTTTCTTTGTTTGTCTCACTAATTACAGCTACAGGTGAAAGGACCTGTGTAATAGTGAAGGCTGCTGTGTTGAGGCAATCTGTTGAAATCAATTGATTTGCCTGTTTTTGCCTGACAGTCTCACATCTGTTTCATCGTCTCTGTTTTTCACACAAATGTCACGCGTAGATTGATGCATAGACAAACCCTTCCTATCACTCTCTCGCCCTTTCTCCCTCTCTCTCTCACACACACAAACATGTTAAGGCAGTTCATTGTTAAGCTGCACACACACCTTGGAGAGTGGAGAGGGATACAGGGAAAGTGCATCAGGTAGGATAGAATGGCAGGTCATTAACGGAACCACTGAAACATGCATCTCGGACCTGTCTTGGCAGAGGAGCAGCCAACAGTGTTATCACATACTCCATTGCCCAACCTTACTACGGCCATCTGGAGACTACATGCATGTGTGTGTGTGTGTTTGTGAGAGATTGTGTGTGAGTATTTGTGTGTATATGCCTTGAGGTTTCCCCTAAGGCAAAACACTTACCATGGTTGGAGAGAAAAGGGCAGAGCTGGAGTATTATTCTTAACCTTGGTGGTTCTCAGTTGAGTTTCATTATGAACAGGGCTTCAGTGTTCATGCAATGTGACGCTGTTATGAACCTCCGTGTTATGACCTTCGTGCTTGTGAATGCTGCAGATGAAAAGAGAAAGTGGTGCACAATGTGCGAGATGAAAGGGCTTTAGCTTTGTTCTAAGGCCTTTGCTGGCGACGTTCATGGATGTCAACGCAATAGCTGACAAGTAAAAAATGCTTTTATGGCTGGATGGAGGACTGACTCTGGCTGTGGTTGTAATTTCAGCAGGGCAACTCATGTGCGCAAAGCCTGCCTTAATACAACACTCACATGTTTAGATGTGTAATTTGAGAGCATTTTAAAAGATGTTATAATAAATTTTTTAAACTTATTAGTTGCTCTGTTATAAATCCACAGTCCTCATTCTGTGCAAAAATGCATTCCTAAGCTCAGTTATAGACAGTTTCTGTCAACACAACAAACCCAAATGCATCAAAGGCTGCACAAAAAGGAAATTGTGAATGAGTAAATAAATAAATACCCACTCAATTTGAGCTGAAGCTTCAAAGTATCTGAAGCTGCACATAAGAATGAATGAGAAGCGTGGATTTTGCCCCCCAGTTCTGAGCATGTGGAGAAGAGAAATGACTGCCGTGACCAATAACCCTTTAAATGCATGAATATTGTATTGAGATTAGAGAGAAACAAATGAGCATATCTTTAAAGGAAGGGACATTTTGAATATGAGTTCAGTCTTTTACTTGATCTCTATAGTCAGATATGAATTTTTCAGTAAAACTCAAGAGCAGTGAACAAGCTTGAGATGACTGTTTTTTGAGGTTTTTTCTTTCCTTTTTTCTTTTTTGCTCATGCTCTGGTTGCAATAGTTCAAGCAGCAGAAAAGCCCACTGGAATCAAAGCTACCTCAAGTTTTTATTTATGATGTTGCAACCTAACACAGGTCTTCCTTGGGCAAAGAGTTCAAATCGTTGCTAATGAAAGCTTGAGAGCTCTGATTCTGGTGTGTAGGCGATTGTCTATTGTACTGTAACTAGCAGCATCTGCCTTTAACTTGTGTGGTCCACAGCGTAGCATCCTTAGTGTAGCGTAACATCATCAGGTCTGGTGGGATTTAATGTATGCACGTCAGCATTAAAAAGCATAACCATATTGTAGTAAAGCACACCTATTTTGTTCACGCTGTATTTGAATATGGCCATGAGCTTTGTTAATATTTATCGAAGCATGAATGTATGATAAAGGACAAAAAAAGGGGAGGCGGAGAGTGAGTGAGGCAAAAAATAAAACAAAGAAAGAAAGAAACAGAGGAAAAGATAGACCGAGAAAGAAGAGGCGACACAGATGAAAGGATAAAAGCTGTTAAACTCTCATTTCTCTCTGCTCTCTCCATGACTAAGCACAACTTTGAAGACGATGGCACTGATCTGATTTCACATTCAGACTAAAACAGTCTCTCTATGGCTTGAGACGACTTTGAAAAGAATGAGATTTTGGTTATAGTTGTGCAGACGAGACAGTGGAAAATTGGCATTTTTAAGTTACAAGAAGGGTTACAAAACTGCACCTTGAGGGTTTGATTCGGGGGAAGTTTTTTTCTCTTTTCTTTAAACATTTCAGCTCACATTTGAAAGAACAGAGCATTCAATTTATCAAGTAATGACCTTTTTCTAAGAGCAAAATGATAGGATGCTGTCTCGAGTAATTAAGTTTTCGCTACATTTGATCGCACTGGAAAGAACTGCCAAAAACAAATTGGTGGGATAAGAGAGATTTGCTTTTTCAGTCTCTCTCAAAAGACAGTGCTCAAAACGACTAAAGATAAATCTCAGTTTTGGCCACAAAAGCGTCAAATCATTGTTGTACTGGGTGTCCAACTTTGGTTGCTTTGAAGTCAAATTGGCTTGTAAAAAATATCAAATGTATATGTCTTAAAGTTTCCAGCTCCTCTGTGGTCATTTCTCACCCGATGAGATCAGATTTGTATTAATTTGCTAACATACTGCTATATAATGCTCTGTACACTGTGTTGCCAATAAAGTCAAGGTAAGCAATTGAAAAGAAAACTGCAAAGTGGATTCTTGCAGAAGAACACGAACAACATAACCTTGACTTGAAAGCATCTTGCCTATGAAACAATTACAACTGCATCTGATTGAAAGTGATGGAAGAAGCAGAGCTCACTGCATCAAATTATTTCTGATTGGAAATGCAATCATCATTTACTACTTAATTGCATTTTTGTGCCATTCCGATCAAGATAGAATAATCCCTATAACTGTGCGCATACATTAAGGCTAAATTACCATTAGAGCTGCAGTAGCTCATCACCAGGTAAAGTGTTAATTACAGGGGAATGACAGAAATGCTCCCAGGGGCCCCTGCTGAATGGAGTTTCATGGAGCGAATTAGTAGGCGAGATAGGGGATTCATCTTCTCTCTCTTTCTTCGACACACACATACACAGAGACACACTTTCACGCACACACAGTCTGTGTCCATGTGTGTGTCCTTGCAGTCACAGCTGTCACGAAGCTTTGGTTTCACCCCGGTCGACCCTCTGCTTTCAGGCCATTGTGTGCTCTCTTTCAATTTCAGTCCGCCCCGCGGTGGATACAAACCATTTTGGAAACTGCTGAGTATATCGAACTTTTCTGCATGGCTACCGAGGAAGAAAAATCAGCTCATCAGAAAAAAGCTCTCTGGGGCTTCCAGACAGGCTGAGACAAGGATTGGTCAATTTACACCTCGAGAAGGTGTTGTCTCTGCTGCATGTCTCTGTGGGTGAGAGAGTGTGAGAGTTTACTGTCGCTAAATTGCTCTATTAAGAACAACATGTATGAGTCATTTCAGTTTTATATTAATTGCATTGCATGTAAGTGGCGTAAAGAAGGGTAATGAATGGTTGATGATCCAGAGCTTTTTGTTCTTTAGATATTTTATACCGTTATTTAATATATATGTACACGTGTATATGTATACACATGTATAGACACTCCGGCTTCTTCCCACAGACCAAAAACATGCTCATTAGGTTAATTGGTGACTCTAAATTGTCCCTAGGTGTAAATGTGAGAGTGAATGTGTGTATGTGTGTTGCCCTGGGTGTACCCCGCCTCTCGCCTGTTGACAGCTGGGATAGGCTCCAGCCCCCCCCAACCCCGAAAGGGACAATCGGGGATATAGAAGATGAATGAATATATATATATATGTATATATATATATATATGTGTGTGTGTGTGTGTGTGTGTGTGTGTGTGTGTACACATATATATATATATATATATATATATATATATATATATATANATATATATATATATATAGTCTTTCATATTCATACTTTGCCACCCACCATGTAAAAGGTTACAGTTATTTTTCCTTGTTTCTTTGTCACTCAAACACCGTCTGTAATAAAGTTCACTCAGCAGTTGGTGTTTGCAAAGCAAAGATTGGCCTGAATCACTTTTCCATTTTAATCAGTTCAGCTGCTGAAACTATTACTGCAGATTTGCTCCTTCATCACTGTTTGCTTTTCTCTCTTCCCCATTCCACTATCCCCCGTCTGCTCCTATCTACCACTGGAGATCACCTATTTCTACCCCTAGTTGCTTCATGATTGTATTTTCACATAACCCTCCCACATCCCTGCACCACAAACACACACACACACACACACACACACACACACACACACACACACACACACACACACACACACACGTATCTCTCCTTTCCCAAGCCTATCTTAGATTTTGATTTGGGTTTGGCCAGGGCATGTTTGCTCTCTTCCTTATGCTTAGCAGCCAATACAGAGAAAGAGCAGGATGGTTGATTTTTGTTTGCGAGATGTGTGTGTGAGAAGACAGAGTAAAGAAAAAAGAAAGATAGAGGTTGCAGCATGCCGAGATTGTGAGGATTTATTTCATAGACAGAGCCTCCTGATGGGATATGTGGTGTTGAGCTTTTCTTTGCCTGGCAGGAGGGTTCATGGCCCCACTGTGCTGCTCAAGACTGAAGGAGGAGAAACACTCGTCCACTCATCAGCCTTTCACTTGTTCCTCATCTGGGCGGTGCTCCTACTGTGACACCAGACAGGGTGCACAGGCTATGATTTTTGGGGGTTTTTAGATATCTCTGACATTGCAGGGTTTCAAGACATTTTTGTGTGACATAAAAAATCGTTTCATGTGTATTGGCTGAAAGAGAGAGCTCAGAGTGTTATGAACAGCTGGTAAAGCATGTCAGGTTTTCAAAAGGGCTGGCAAAAAATACCAGAGGTCAGAGAGTAAATCTAACAATTTAAAAAGGCTAGAAGAAAAGTTAGAAAAGCCAAACAGATGGCTTTGGGGTTTGGGAATTGTGTGTATGGGTTGTGCAACAAGCCCTACACTAAACTACACTATATCACATAGCTTTTACTATGTGCAGTTACTCAATGTCATAACAGATGTTTGAATTGGAAGGTAAATAAAGTAAAACTGGTGTGATCGAGGTTGTCATTTAGATCACTGCTCAAGGCCACAAAATCATTTTTCCTGCTTAAATGTGCCATTAAGTGGTGACTGTTGTGCTAAAGTTTATTCCTCATGCGCCCATTTATTTAGAAAACCAATATCTTCAGCCACATTGCAGTTTGAGTGTTCAGACCCCCTCTAAAATCCCTTCATTGTTGAAGTTTGCAATATCACTCAAGTTATCTTTTTTGAAAAGATTAACTGTATCAGAACACTGAGCAAAAGCAACCACACAAACCCATTTTCTTCCTCTTTTCTTCCCAAACAATGACCTTTGTGTGGACTCTGCCAACTCCAGAACCGATCAGGCAGACAGTGGTCCCGCGGGGCCGTCACCTTTTTCTGAGTGTTTGCCAGAGTGCTGTTGCCCTTTTCGCCTACAATTGCACTTCCATTTCAAGCAACTGATTGTTGCAGCAGTGCCCATGGGTCCTGTAGAGGAGACATTCAAAGCCGTGCTCTTCTGCTCATTTTACGGCCCACAGACCATGGCACCATGGCTCCGACACTTGTGCCAGCCAGAATTGGGCACTGCCACGCTTGCTGCCACCTTTTGTGACTCTAGCAGGCAATGAGAACCAAGGAACCAAAGCAGAGCCAGCACGAGCCCCCAAACATGCTTTGTGATTGTTTATCTGGCATGGCAGGGCGGAGCATTTCAGAATAATAGCATAAACCTGGCTGAACTAAGCTTGTTTAGACAATTGCTTGACATAAAGTAACTTCTTCTGTTTTTTACTATTTGTCATGGGCCATGTGCTTATCTTACCCAAGATGGTGGAAGAGAGAGAGGAGAGAGATAAAGAGGTTGGGACGTCGCTTCAAGCAGTGGAAAACAAAGAGCAAAATCATACTGTGAAAAACACATAATTACTGTGACTACTGTGAAGAAAGCATAATTGGTTTCCATCCTTGTGGTTATCTCACATGAAGATGGATGCCAAGATTCACTGAGAGGATAGGCAACTTCTCTGCAATGGTGAACATGAAGAACGGGAGACAGAAAGAAAGAAAAAGAAAGAAAAATGCATTTAAAAAAGATTTAACCGCAGTTTCTCACTGGGAGCTCTGTGGTAAAGACCTTGTCTTTCTGTTGATTTGTGTGAGACTCCAGGAGTCTTTGGGACATGCTAGATTTAAATATGATCTGGGAGTGCTTGTTACTCCTTGTGGTAAAGGACTCGGCGTCCTCAGACAGAACACAGAAAGAGCGAAAGACAGAGACAGAGGAAGATAAAAAGAAGACAAGCAAGTGGAAGATTAGAGTGGTAGAGAGAAAATCTGAGAGTGCTGGAAAAGGGGAAAAAAACGAGTGAAAAAGAAAGTTGAAAGAGAAAGATAACACGCAATAGAATATTCATGAACGTTGCCTCATATTCATTCATGCTCTGCTGCTGGTGATGATGGGACCTTGACACCAGAGCCCCTGCTTTCTGATAAGCATGCTTTCACATGCTCCCACCCACCCCATTGCTCCCCCATGGCCCCTGCACCCAGCTAATCCTCAACCTCCATTTGGATCCTCAGCTATGGGGACCAAACAGTCTTCCTCCCCAGAAGCCTCGGGGGCTCCTTAGCGGTAGTACTTACTGTGTAATATGATCAGGCTGGAGCAGAGCCCTCCACCACTGAGGACAGCTTGCTGTGGAGATAGTTTGGACTGAAGAAAAGTCACAAATTTTTCACTCTTACATGGCAGGCTGAATCATGGCGTGCAGGCAAAGGAAGGTGGAGGAAACACACCAGTAAACCAGAAGCAACCATGACCAAACCAGTTAGTGCAGCGGTGGAGAATGTTTTCTTGTCATGAATAGTTGTTGTGTTGTGCTTATTCTGCATTTTGAGCAGGAATGTGCATTTGTGTGTGGTTGTGAGGATGCCTCGGTGCTCTGATCTTGACCTTTAACTGTCTCCACTCTCCCTTCCCTCTTGTAGTGCAGAGTTCCCATATCAGCATTATCTTTTGTCAATATTCCAGGAAAGGTGTTCCAGCAATTTGCCCTTGCAGGACTCTTTCTCCAGTGTAGGATGTAAAAGCTTACATTCATCCCAGCTACCAAGATGACCCCATCCCCAGTGTTCTGCAAGTGTCAAGGTTGTCTGTTAATGAAAATGCTACCATAAAAAGATGGAAAAATCTATGTTGCTTCCTTTGACAATACCTCTGTCACTGCCCTTGTCAGTTTACTTCATGTACAATAGTAATCATGAGTTTTGCTGATAGTACTTTGGTTGAGGTATAGAATGTGTTGATTGAATATACAGTATAACATAAAACAGCATACATGCACATGAATTTTGAAGAATCTTACACAGCATACAATCAAATTCCCAATGCTGAGTTTACAAGAGCATAGTGTCAGCAAACAGCTTTTGCAAACAGTAGCCTATAAAACATACTGACACAAGCAAAGCAACAATCACATATATATAGAACTCTGGCAATTATTGGACCGAGCACAAAATAAGAGAGGCAGCAGATTTCCCAAATATGTTCTCTTATATTTGATAAATAATGAGAGACTTTGGTCGAGGTGCTGCTGAGACAACTCATTTAGGTGCTGAAGTGGAGACCAGCCTTTCACCAGTGTTGCTTATAATGTGTAATTCACTCAGTAAAAAATAATAATTTGAAATGTTTCAATTAGCCACCCTGATAATACAGATGCTCCTCTTCTGTGGTGTCCTTATTGCAGTATCACAGGTAATTATGTCAATATTGGGTGATTCCAAGCCTCACAATTTACATCCAATGGCAAAGTTCAATGCCAGTAAAGTGTAGTTTGTAAATTTTTTGAAAGTCTAACTGGGCGTTGCAAACCAGACGTTGCATATCTCTTGTTGCTGACTTGACCGTGGTGCCCTGCATGTTGGAAAATGACACTAAAGGGTTACCAAGTGCGTTAAAAGGGCGTCCTGACGAAGTGTCTGTATGTGACGAGATGGAAGTGAGAATGCGTTGAATGTACTGCAGTGTCACGTTCAAATATCCTAGAAAGCAAGGGCTGTAAAACCATTTACATCAAACCAGCAATATCAGCCCTGCTCTCTGGTGATAGGTTCAGCTGATTTTCAGCCAGTGCTTTTATCTGTGCCGATTATTAAAACGAGCCTTGATGCATGAGGCATCACAGCCATAGAGAAAGGGTTACATACTGTATGTGTTGTTCATCCTGATGTGAAGCCACAACCGCAGTTTCATCTCACACCCAGGGGCTTTTCAGTCAATCTGGAATGTCATGAAGTCTGGAAAGAGACTGGTTAACACATTTTTCATACAGGAGACCTATGTTTGTGTCAACACCAAAACCACTATCTTACCTGTATAATTGAATCCCTGTATAATGTTGCAGGTGCCACTTCTGAAAGAGGCCTAAGTAGACACTCCTCCCATCAATGACATCTGCCTCGAGTTGGCTCCTCTTCACAACCCACTATCCCATTCAACATCACTCTCTCTTTCATCACTCTCTCTTTTATGCACTGTCTGACTCCAGCATTCACTCCTATTCAGCGCCTCTCTTCTTTCCATGCTGCCAGCGCCATTCATCCTGCTGCGTGTACATGTGTAACCATGGTGACTGGCAAATAGAGCTGTGTAGCATCATTCAACTTTTTGTGGTAGACATGTAATTTGCAAAATGTGCTTGGGAAAATGGCTTCTTTACACAACCCTGTATCAATTTTAGTGAATCATTTTGAAGTTTGAGAAAAAGTTCAGACTTCAGACTCCTTTTGGTGCCTAATCTGTCATTGTATTCATTTTTCAATTTACCATTTGTATGACAAATATAGCATATTCAAATGCTCCGTGCTTGTTGACCTTGATCCCCACACCCACTTGACAGATTGCTGGAATTTGCATGTGTTCAAAAATATGATAAGCTAATATACCTTTTCCAGCTTTTTGAAATATGCCAACATGCACAATACCATACCAGCACATCAAACAACATCTCCAGCCCCTACATATGTTTGAATCATAAACATAGGGAATACTTTATGTTTGTGGGAATGATTAAAGTATCCACATATTTCATTTAACTTTCTAAGTCTACTGATGAGCTGCCTCCGGTATGTCTGTGCTTTGATGCATCAGTTCTGTGCAGGTACAATCTCTTCCTCCCATTACTGTCTGAGTTACATCCATAATAGTGACAGCTTGCTTTGAATCATGAGCATCTGCATGGTTGGAAAGTTGATGAGCTGAAGTTTGGTGTTTATCAGAGAGCTATATTTTTTAAGGTTAGTGGACTTCAGGAAACGATGCTGTTGCTGTCTCCACCTCATTGCAAGGCTCTGTGTGGCTGAGGCATGCACTTCTCTGAGCAAAATGCTAACACCAGCATGCTGACATGTTGATAGCAGTGATAATTTTTCCCATGCTAACCTTTTTAGTTTAGCGCGTTTGCGTCCAAACATTAGCTTATTTGTTTTGCAGGTATTCAATCATAAACCAAAGTTTTGGACAAATTAAACTGTTGACCTGATGATGGCGTTACATGAAAAGCTAAGGGATCACTAAAGTTATTCAAATTCATCCTGAGTGGGGTGTGAATGTCTGAACCAAATTTCACAGCAATCTATTCAATAGCTGCTGAGCTGCTTTACTAAACAAAGGTGATCTTAGAGCACATATAGCCTGCGTCAGACACCTAAAGTAGGTATTATCTTCCACATATACACACACACACACACACACACACACACACACACACACACACACACACACACACACAGGCACACACACCATGTTTTCTGGATACATTGCATAATTCATTTATTTTTATTTTTTTCTGCTTTATTTGATAGTGACAGCTGAGACAGGAAAGGCCGAGGAGACAGAGAAGATGACATGCAGCAAAGAGCCAGGCTGGAATCAAACCCAGGCCACTGTGCTGAGGACTCAGCCTTATGGTGGACATTCTACGAGGTAGCTGTCAGGGCGACCACTTCGCTCAATTTAATTCTTGACTCTGGCTTGTGATACCAGTCTGATCTAAAAAGTAATAATAATCATAGGCCTCATGTTCAGTTGACATATTGCTGATCGCAAAGAACTCAATTGAGATTGCAGCCTGTGTCAGAGATGAAACTGATGTGCCTTGCACCTCTGAACAACATCACAAAAACCAGTTTAAGATTTGACTGTGCAGGCTGAAACCTCCCTGTACTATGTCACTTTTTACAACCACCTGATGTGACTCCTCTGTGTTGACATGCATCTGATGCGTCAGGGTTTTCTCCCTCATTTAAGCTCCATGTCTGACAGGAGCCCTCCCCTCACTCATCATTTGTCGCCCTCAGTGGAGTTCATGTGATCGGAGGCAAAGTGGCCTATTGCTGTTGAGGCTGATTAAAGCAGCATCAAAGTCTCAGTCTGTGGCTTTGAATACATCACATGTCAGCTTATATGAGAGTACTGAATAATAACCCCAGCTTAAACATCCCTCCTCAATCTAAGATGCAAAATGCTTCTTTACCAACAACATCCTCTTTTGGAAATATAATCTCCCTGAATCAATCCCAGTTAATTGCTCCTTCTAAACTTTGTAGAAAGTTTCTAGCTAGTTTGTATTCCAAGTCCATTCATTAGCTGGATCGAGTGGTTTGGAAACAGCCTTCTTTTAATTGTTTCTGTTTGATTCCTACAAAGCAGGGTCTGTAATTAAAAGGGAAACAGACAGAGGGGAGATAAATGGAGAGTTAAACTGCCAAAGTGATCTTCAAAGTGCCTAAGCAAGTAGGGGAAATAAAGCCTAGGAAGTGACCTCTTCACTGGTACTAATTTTGTTTGTTCAAAACTTCACAATAATGACTTGCATGCCTGCATGAAATATATGCACATAAATCCATATTCATGTATACAGAAATATTATGAGGAAAGTAATTTATCCGGACTGAATGCTTGTCTACAGGGCATCAACACAACAACATAAAAAATATTCTTTCTTTCGCCTGCTGCCTGGAAATAACCCAACATCAACATTTGTCCACTGGGACAGCAAAGCTGGATGCTGCCTGTAATCATCAAGAACTGGAAAAACACTGGAGCTGCACATGAACTGTTGCACCTCAAGCAAAAAACTGAAATATCTACTAAAACCACATTTGAATCCTCTTTTATCCGTCTGTGTTTCTGCAGTAACTTCATATAATGCAGTATTAAATCTGACATCACTATCGTTGGCCAGGGTGCCACCAGCCCAGGTCCATTTTCAGTGTTATATAGATAACCATGTTCACACGGTGACAATATCCTGTTACGCATATTTCTGCCCACAACCATCAAAGCAGCATTATCTGCCCACTGACCCACAGGCTGACCTGCTGTATTAACAGGTTATGCTGAAAAAGTGCTGAGTGGACGTTTCCTACAAATGGGATTTCCTTATCTCTAGTCTGAGAGTATTCTGTCAGCAGCAATAGATGACTCTCTCCATTTTGCTCTGTAATTCATTTCCAATTCTTTGCCTCACATTCCTCCTCTCTGACAGGTTAGATAGATAAAACATTGTGAGCCAGTCGGTGGCTGATGGCTGCTGAGGATCTCAGCTTCACAAGGACAGATAATGTAAATGCAACAAGCTTTCCGTTGAGATCTTGAAAGGCCAATATGGAGAGAGAATTGAGGATTACACAGAGCATCACAATTTCATTTTACAATGAAAGACTGATACACACATTCAATTATTTAACATGCAAATGAGGAAGATAATTTTGAATTTTTTAATTCTCAGAGACCCTCTGCGGTGCTATCAGCTCAACTTTTTCATGCTTGTATGCTAATCTGCCGTGTTTATAATGTAACATTTGCATTCTGCAAGAATTAGACGGACACACAGACACAGACACACACACACACACACACACACACACACGGTGGCACAGTGGTAGAAGGTCCCGGGTTCGATTCCTGCTGTCGACGCCGGGGGCGTGTCCTCCACCATGCCTCTGGTGCCTGCTGCTTGAGGAAAGGGGCCTTTCTGTGTGGAGTTTGCATGTTCTCCCCATGTTCACCTGGGGTATCCTCCATAAAAAATATACCCCCACTAAAAACACACAAGATCACCACCTGACCAATGGTGACAAAGAAACTGGGTCCCCGGGCACCGCTATCAGCTGGCAGCCCACCGCTCCTGGTCTGCCGCGGAGGAAGGATTTACCAGGATGGGTTAAAGGCGGACGAAAACGAATTTCACTTAAGCATGGCGTGTGCAGTTTCCAATGTAACTCAGCATGTTGTGTTGTGACGAATAAAGGGATGTCTTCTTCACACACGTGTTTTTATCACTTGTGGGGACATTACATAGATTCATTTGCTGGAGCCTTACCCTAACCCTAACCCTAACCCTAACCCGAACCCTAACCATAATCACTATTTGCCTATTCCTAACCCTAAACCTAACCTAACCTTACCTAGCCCGTAACCCTATCCTCAGTCTTCACCCTAAAATTTAATGATTTACATTAAGGGGACCTGCATTTTGTCCCCATAAGGCAGGTGACAATGTGATAAATACCTGGTCTCACACACACACACACACACACACACATACACACACACAGTTGTGTTTTCATCTCTTTTGGGGACATTAGATAGATATTCGTTTCCTGGAAACTTACTCTGAACATAATTACTACTTGTCTAACGCTACCCTAACATAAACTCAAATCTTCACACCTAAAATTCAATGATATTTTGTCCCCATAAGGAAGCAGAGTCCCCACAATGTAACTTGTACAATGTAACACACACACACTGTTATTGGCTTCAGTATGGTGGTCTGTTGGTAAAGCCTCTGGGACCCGTGCCAGTAGAGTGCCATCTCATTATCTCTAGTAACACAAATGCTGTGGAACTGGTGAGAAAAGTGCAATTCGCTGCAACTGTTATAAACGACGGGTGAAGTCAGGACATGCTCTGCACAAACACCAGCAGCCAGCACAGAATGGCAGAATGGATGGTGTTGCAAGCTGTGGTAAATGTCCATTTTTCTTTGTCAGAACTCAGCATTTTCTGACAACTTGGACCACATTTGCATTTCCAATCCATCTGTTTTGGGACATATCCGTCTGACGAAGAATGAAGGAAAGGCTGCTTTGAGATTTTATTTTTTCAACTGGGATGACAAGAAACCTTGAGGATGGATGAAATGTATTACACAGTGAACAAAGGATATGTCCTCGTTTTGAGCTCCAGGCTGAAAGGAGAAAGAAAACAGAAGTAGTCATGGATGAACACGGCATGCTTTAATAGTCTGGATGATTCTGTTCTTTCCTCACTCATGTCCTTGGCAGTTTTGCAGTTAATCATGTTGACACTCTCCTTGCTGCCCAGGTAGCCCCAGACGAGCGCCCCCTTTGCTAAAGTTGCCGGTCAAGGTCATTAGTGAGACATTACAGCCTCCTCCTTGCACATTTTTCAACTCTTTAATGATGCGTGCATGCACCTGCCAGCAGACAGAGTGAAGAGTAAAAAATCATCCGTCTCTTTTTCTGACCTCCTCCCATGCTCTTGGTCTTTTAACTCCCCGTCTCCACCCATCTATTAATGCCAGCTCTCCTCCCCTCCCTGCTCTGTAATGTTGACTAGGTGCAATATCTTTCCTCTCCTCCTTGACATTGATTCCAGTGATTTAAATCTTCAAACTCATGACAGAAATTACCTGTAATTTACAGCCACCCCTCCATTTCACTCATAATATGCTCCAGTGAGAATTCAATGTTCCTTCTGTCTTTCTCTTGTTTTTTTCACCTCTCTTTTCCTTCCTCTTTGTTCTCCCCAAACCCCTTTCTCTCTTTCTCTCTCAGTCTCCTTGCACTCATGCCTTTACGGCATTACGATTTATAACCTCGGCTGTTCATCATGGCAAAGACAAAGCCTATGCAAGCACAGGGTGAACTCTGATAAAGTCTAGCACCTTCCTTTTGAATGGGCGCTGGGATGTAAAGCTGGAAAATGAAGTCTCAGCCCTGCCACTTAAAATAGACAAAGGCTGGAACCATCAATACTCAGCAAAAGATAATGTTGGCTTACACCACAAGAAAGGCCTATTTTACTGTAACACCCAGGGTATTTGTTCGTTCGCTGCCTTGAAAAACTCTATAAATTGATCAGCGTCTCGTCAAAGCCTCTTCAGCAGGAGAGAAAATGTTTTAACTTGGCACTTGCTGAGGGATACTGTCAAGTTTTTTTTTCATCGTCTTTCTGTCATTCTTCTGAAAAGTTAAAAGCAATTCGCTGGTTGATTCAACTTGTGACAGCAAAAATCCTGTCTATTGTTTCCCCCCAAGGAGAAAATTCAAGAGTACATCAAAAAGCATCACATCAGACACGTTTCCCCCTCAAACTAGGAGCTCTCCTGCAAAGGAAAAAGGGGGTTGGACTGTGTCACAAACCAGTGAGTGGAAAATGTCCTTTGTCATTTTAGTGTCTGCAGGTAGAAACCTTGCAGATATGGCACTTCAGGAATGGAGGTTCCAATCACCTCTGAAATGGAATTATGGAGCTCTTCACAGCTCAGTGGCATTTGAGCGCTTTCAGCAATATGCTATGAAGGGGAGGAGGCTTAGACAGCCAGAAAATGACACAGACACCTGGACTATAGACACAGAGACACTGAAGAATGCATGTTAGGTATTCTTCCTACCTTTTCTCTCTACATTTTTCTCCGTTTTGTCTTCTCTCTTTCACCAAATTGCAGTATCTCTGGACTAACCTGGACTGTGACTGAGGCCTTATGAACGTCAAAGTTATGGTGTTGATATTGTGCCGAGCGAGGTGAATACAGATATTTGGGGGACAGAAACTTCTTTGATGGAGCATATGAAGTCTAGAACATAAACTTTTCTTTTCAGAAAATGTATCTAAATATTGTATAATAAATGTGTCCAATGGCTCCTTTGACTGATGATATGTTCAAGGCAATGGCAGCGCTCTGACATTCAAGTACTGATCAAAAGGAAATATAAGTAAAAAGCGCAGCGATGGAGACGTCAGGTATGACCAAAGATGGCTCCATTACAGAAACTATCCACCGGTGTTACAGACTGAGGATGATGCACTGACTCTAACGGCTCCATTTAAATGATAATGAAACTGGGAGATGTGGGCCAAGCTGGTCCACAAAAACAATCTCCAGAGAATTTAACACAATCATATTAAAGTCGTGTGCAGAGGGAGACTCGCCAGTAAACAAAACACTTGACATTTCTATTTTCATTTTGCGTTGACCTGTAATTTCCTGCCAAACAACATAATGAAGAAAAAAGACAAAAGGGACAACGTTACGTCTGTGTTCAGTCAATGCAGACCTTATTTAAGACAACAGAGATACTGTAAGAGCAAACACTGAAACATTTCTTTCATTAAAGTTTCATCATTGTGATGAAGGGTGGTTTTCTTATTTTATTATTCCTTTTCAGCATGTAGTTGTTGGGTTGGGTTTGCCCTTAAAAGTTGTCTTTGGCTGATTAAGATAGATTTGATGTATAGTTGGAAGCATTAAAGTGATGAAACGTCTCAGATCAATAGCTGGCAGACCTGCACTTTCATTGTACTTAAAATATGGCTGCAATACTACGGATCAGGATTTCATCTTTTACGTCTGACAACTCAAATAGCTTTCTGCTTGAATAGTGCTTGATTGAATTGCTGATGTGTTCTGCGTGTGTGTGTGCTCCAAGTGAAAACGAGGATGATAGAGTTGGCGTGTTTATTGTTATTGTGAGACTCGGGTTTCTTCACATGCACGCACATGCATACACAAACACAACTTTAATCTCCATTGAAGAGTTTGCTCCTGGCTGATATTGTTATGCTTTACAACCAGCAATCAATCTGTGCAGAGCATGAGCTGGTTTCAGCTCCAAAGGGATTAAGGTGACCGTCCAATTTAAGTATGAGTATTCCTCTGTCGTGGCCGATGTCATTTTCATTTGACCTTTCTACTATATCTGTTTCCAAATGAGCCGTAGCACATTCTCCTTAACCTGTAAAATCATTCCTCTGTAAATCATACACTCTCTTATTGCTGCTGATCTAGATGCTGATGTTAAGCCGCCCTCGTGCTCTCATTTACTTTCTTGGTCTGTCCTTGCTTTCCTCTTGCAGATGTCTCTTCCCAAAAAGGTGTCCTGCTGGGTTCCATCCTCGTTCCTTCACCATTTCAGTGTAGGAGTGATGGAGGAGGCAGCAAGTCTCCTTAGAGTTGACTCATCCGACTCATCCGCTGACTCTTCGTCCCTGACCGAGTTCACGAGGAGATTTTAATTACTCGGTGTCGTGGATTCTCTCAGGTAAGGCATGTGGTGACCCATCAGGACGACTTAATGAGTGGCGAGAGGGTTAGTGAGGCACGAGGAGGTTTGAGGTTATGGGAGTGTCAAGCAGAGAGAGGGAGAAGTCAGAGAGTGAAACATGCCAATGAGCTGAGCTGAAACTTTTCCACAGCAGCTTTTGTAGAGGAAACGGGGCAAACAGAGGTGAGTAGTGGGAAGAGTATGATCTTTAATGTTTATGCAACAAAGCTGGAGGGGTATGTTCTATGATATGTGACTATTTAGTGATGGAATGCAAGTTCAGTCAGGGACGCTCTGACCATTTACAGCAAGCAGTTATACAGTTAGATCTGTCTTCAGCAGCAGTGAGGATTCTGCTGATAGAGCTCATGTCCCCTCATGAGGAATAGAAATGAACAGGAATCTTAGTCAAATAACCAAATGGGCAAAGTTTCAGGTTATAGTTGCTGTACACCCGGATGAATATAACTGGACATGATGAATCATTGCCCAAATTTTAGCTTCGTGACAATGCATTTTTCAGGTGACCAAATGGTTTAAAATTGTTGATTTAACAGAGAAGAATTAGGATTGTTCTCTTAAAGGAACATGAACTCCTTCAGTTTACCTCAGACACATAGCTGCCATTGGTATGCCATAACCCTGTAATGTAGAAATTAAGCTTAACGCTTTGCTTTATTAGTACTAACCAGTTAATAGGCCTCTGAATTGCCACCCACATCAGATTGGTTCAATTCAAATAGGTTTGCTGGTGCACATTGACAGTTACTGGCAGCTGGAGATAAAATCAATCAGAGTTTAGTGTGAAACAAAATGGCAATTCAGTCTCATTATTAGGCTTCATGAGTCCAATATCTTGAAGATAAAATGCTACATCTAAATCTAAATCTACCCTAAAACATTAGATCCTTAACATTTTGATTTGGCTTACCCAAAACCAAATTGCACACAGCAAAGACTCTTGTAATGATGAGAAAAACTGATAATTTCACAACTATAGTGATTTTTCATGTTGTTTGCAGGGATGCTGGATCTGGTCTTCAGTTAATATGTTGGTGAGTGCCATCTTTTCACATGGATGATGTCTCATTTGGTTTAATCCAGGCCAAAGTAATGAGGATAAGTACATGTGATTATACTCTTTTCCAGAGTAGTACAGTGAAAATCGTGAAGGTACAATCAGAGCAGCTAAACGCCGATCCTGTAACTTTATGCAAAGCAGCCAATATCTATTCTGAGGAAGCAGAAAATGTTGAGCCGGTCTTTCGCTTGTCAGAATGGTAAATGCTTCTGCCAGACTACAGAATTCCATTATAGTTGTAATATCTGTTCATGGTGTCAAACCCAGGAAGGCAAGGAGCCTGTGGCATTACCCAAGGTGCATCTGACTTCATTTTCGCCTCAGAAACACAAATGGGACATTTCCTCTCCAGAGAAACAAAGAAGGAGACACTCTGCTGTGTCTTCAGTGACAGAATATTAAGTACGTGAACAGGAGTTGGCATTTAATGCAAGACTAGGCTGTCAACAGTAGATGTCCAAGCCTCCAAATAATGTGTTTTTCGATTTTTCAGTGCATTCATTTGCCGTTTTAATGAGAACAATGATGAAGAAAATCCACTGTCTACCTGTCTGTCTGTATGTCTGTCTGTCAAATTAACTATTTTTAGGACATCTGAACTTTGTCCTAATATCAGCTCTTCAAAACATCTTCCGCCTGTTAGTGTTGTTTGAATGGCAGCAGGCTAGTGGTGCTCTGCACGTGCTGCCCTCTGAATTAGGTTGTATGATTTCACATTACAGTGTGTGTGGTTTCTAGTAGTATACAAAAGAGACATAAGGTGTCAAACAAAACAAAAGAGAACAAGATACTTCATGCTTACAATTAGCCTTGTTGCTAAAAAAAACTTTGAAAGTGTGATTTCCTGGGCTTTAGGGGCTTGTACCCTTTTATGTCTAGTTTGTAGAACAAGGTATTTCCATGGCATAAAAAAACCCCAAACATTTATTTGCTTTTGTAAGAATGCTCTGTACATGATGCAATTATCTATGCATAATTACCTCCTGCAAAATGATGGATTTCACAGCTTGCATTTTACAGTGTGTGGGCTAATGTAACTTGACAGGGACAATTCCTCTTCATTAGAACGATCCAACAACCTCAGTGACACGAGATGTCCATGTTCACATGACTAGAGAAAATTCAACACCACTGCCATATACACTCCTTTCCTGTCTGCAGTCTTCATTAACACTATGCAAAATAACTCAGTGTAGAAACACCTTCTCCTAACCTGCCAGCAGTATCCCTCCAAAACAGAGGACTCTGGCAGACGGCTACTTTAATCCAATCACAGTGAAGCATATTTGCCAAAATGTTTCATCAGTGTTACACACTATGACAACAAAGCTTACTGTCATAGAAGATGCATCTGTGTAGGTGCGGCAGTGGATACACTGCTCTGTGAAGATAAGTGATAGTCACAGTCCCTTTACAGAACAAAAGCACAGTCTCTTGGAAGTGTCATGGAAGTTGTGTATGTGTAGCAGTGTAACATTATAAAACAGAAATCCAAGCAGGCATTACTGCTCCATTTTCCATGTGTTTAAATATGCCAACATAAGTCACAATTTATATGTGTTTCTCAGTATTTATGTGAGTTTAAATGCCATCAAAATCCTAAAAAGAATGTGCCTGTTCCACAGTTAGTGCCATTAGGGGAAAACATGAGCTTGATTAAGAAAAAAAAAAAAAAAGTCAGGAACATCTTCATGTTGCCTTAAAAAAAAAGAAGCAGTTCATTTACATGCAAAACCAACATTATGTGAGCGCTACATTAACTTTCTGCCTAATTAAAAGACATCATGCCAACATTACACCTACGCTGTGTTCATGTTCAACTTTATTTCCTCAGTCTAGAAGACCTCAGTATAATAGATGAGTTTTATACAGACCTGTATGTGAGCATACATACGTGTGTGGATTAGAACTGGAAACCAAACAAAACCAGCACTGCTACAATATGTTCCCATAGGACCTCTAGCTGCATCCATGGGTCGTGTTCATTTCTGCTTATTTGTGTTGGAACAGGTGAATTCAACATGGTGGGCTACGTTTCAGCTCTTGAGGATTGTAGGGCGTATTCAGTGTGACATATACAGTATACCCATATTGCTGCTGAGCCCTTTTTCCATAGCTCATCCTTGCAGTGTGGAGACCATCTGGGGGCCTGTTGGAGGTTTGGTAATTGAAGATGTGGGGGTTAGAGACAAGGCCTCTTTGGCAATCCCCAGCAGATCAGCCATTATCCCATGCAGAGGATTGGGAAGCTGCTCCACTGCTGACATTTCCATTTATATCTGTCACGTTTGGATCCTGGGAAACAAAAAGAAAATGAGACAGAGGGAGAAGAGAAGGAGGAGACAGTTGGTGTAAGGCTTGTTTATGGCTGTAGACAAAAGTTTGAAGCATCTATGTGTGTTTGCCACAATAGATTGGGGTCTGGGTATAAGTGACTGCCTGTGGACTGCGTGGGGCCTCGCAGCCCACCTCTCTGACTGCTAGGAGAAGTAAGATGACACACAGGCGTGAACTCATTAGAGTCAACAGCCAGTGAGACTGCTGAATTGAATTAATAGCCTTGCTTGTTGTTGTTTTCATCCTTCAGTTGACAGTGTTATCTCTGTTTTTCCTAAAATCTCTGCAGTCATCTGGGCATACTTTAGCTAAAGAGAAATAATTATCTCTATAATGCATTTGAATGAAATTTAACTTTATAAGTGCAATAAAAATTGACATAGTGCTAAATGGGTTCAGGACATTATCTCTAATGATTACATCTAACGTGTTTAGCCACAGAAATGATGCTAGGCTTATTATTTAAACTTTGATTTTCATGCATCTTTCATTCATGCTGTGACTGCTGTTAAAGCCTTTTTCTTATTGTATGTTGACATGACAAACCTCTTAAGAATAAGACTGCAATGAAAGAAGAAGCTGTCATCGATTATAAAACATTACCCAAAGCTTACATGGGACTCTGTTCGCAGCAGCGATGCTTCAGTAAGTTGCCAAGAAAGAAACTGCTTTAGCAGCTAATGCAGTTGGACAATGTCCATTTATGTCTTTAGCTGTCCTTATAAATGCATTGCCTGTTGTTCCTCTCGAAGGCCTCCCACCTGTCAATGTCCCTGCAGTACCTCGGTGCATAATTTCTTTGAATTCACATAAAGTGCTCCCACAGAGACTTCTAACAGCACGATTTCTCCAACTTTATGTGAAATTCTTTTCAGTTGGCAAGATAATTGCACACATCAAGGTGACAAGCAATCATGAGCATGGAGGACACTACTAAATGAAGGAAGAGGAGTAAGAGGAAGACAAATCTGAACAGTGGCATTAGTTTGAGATGGGTGTACCAGTATCTTTTGAAGCAAATTAAAGTGATGCACTTGGGACTTAGTCCTTTTTTGAAAATGAAACAAAAAAACTAAAAAAAAAATCAAACCAAACCAAAACAAAACAAACCAAAACAAAACAAAACAAAACAAAACAAAACAAAACAAAACAAAACAAAACAAAACAAAACAAAACAAGACAAGACAAGACAAGACAAAACAAAACAAAACAAAACAAAACAAAACAAAACAAAACAAAACACAGTGATGAGGTTATGTATGTATTTGTGGCTATGTAAGCTTAATACCTGTAATGTATTAATGGTGACATACACCAAAGTTACATGTAATTCAGGTGCTTGGTAACAACAATAATTTTGCTGAGAAAGCTAAAGTTAGCAACGTTCTCCAGTCATGTTCTGTCTTCATAATAATAAGGCAACAACAATAAACAGTTTGGCAGCAAGGCCAACGTAAATGTGCACCCTGATCTACACCAATGTAAATTCATGTATTTCAAATCCTGCAATCCTGCAAATCACTCCTTGTTTTGGGTCCAGGCTGGGTTAGTTTAGCTCTCTTCCCTCTCTTTCTGGGCAAGGCACATTGCTTGCAGTGGCAGTTGGTCCATATTAACCCGGACCCGGATTAGCTATAACCACAAAATATAAAGCTAAAATGAAATTCTCTAATCTGCTGCTTCCTTGTAACTGGCTAACATGCTAATCACTGTTAACGTTAAGAATTACTTTATAGGAACAGCGAATCTTCATGCAGCTTCCATGCCTCATGGAGTCCTTTTCTTATTGGAGCTATTTACTGACATTTTGACTGAAATGCAGCTTTCTTCTTTTTTGACTTTCTTCAAACTTCTGTCATTCTTCACTCACTATCATCCATCCTTGAGCCCACGTCTCTCTCCCTCTCAGACCTCTCCTGCTGCTTCTCCAGTGTTTGCTGGAGCCTTCAGCTGGCTCTGCACCTGCTCCCCTGCTTTCTTCTGGGCAGCTGTGACTTCATCATTCACCTTTTTCAGGTGCTCCAGCTGAGCCACTCAGGAGGTCTGTGTTTTTTCTATCTCCCCCTGACCCTCCTCTGTCATCCTCAGTCAATCTCTCTCTAACTGACCTACTTTTAATTGTGCCTCTTCCACAACACAGCTCTTGTCACCGGGCCATTTTGACTTTGATTCTGAGGTGTCTCTGCGGCACTTTGAGCTGCAGCATTTCAAGCAGAAGATCATCTTTGTCCTTCTGGTTTTTGGCAGCCTCCTCCTCCGGGTCTTCTTGATCTTCCTTGAGCTGCAGTTGCTGCTCTGAAACAATAGCGTTTACTCTGCCTTTCTGCTGTCTCGTCGAGCTGTCAGTCTGCTGTTCTTGGTCCCTGTGGGTTCTGTTCCACTGGTACTTCGTTGGAGCCTTTTTCTTCTTCCCATCAGTTTTCAGACTAAGGACCTGCTGCATCAGCTTCACACTGAAAACCATGGTGCCTTTTTTCAAAGCCCTGACCTTCTCCTGCTGCTCTTGTTCAGCTTCCTCAGTCTAGTCCACAATGTACCGGCGTTTGTCCGTGCACTTCTCCAAATCTTCAAGAGCCCTCTGCAGCTGCAGAATCAGCTCAGAGATATCCCTCTCATTAGTCTGTGAAGCCTGTGTGCACTGATTGGCAGCACAAACCTTCCTCACATTTGCAGCAGCCATGGTGCTCTGCTTCTTCAGCTGCTGTTTTTCCATGTCCATTTTGAGATTAAGACTTGCAGCTTTGCTTTCAGAGCTGACAAAGTCATGCTGTGCTTTCTTTAACTGACTTTTCAAGCACTGATGCTATTCTCTGCAGCAACTAGCCTACAATCAAATAGGTGCTGCTTGAATTGAGCATCTTCCAGCTGATCTTTTAATAGAGCATTTTCTCGCATCAGCTTTGTCACAATCTGACAATCCAAGTCTTTGATGCCACTGTTTGTAATTTACAGTTATTTCTTCTGCTGTACCTCCATATCTCTTCTTTGTCTTTTGTGATTTCCGTTTTTTCTATTGTGGCACTGAAACTAGTAACAGACATCAGTTTAGTGCTTCAATATTCCATTTGTGCTATAGAAAGTCACCATGGTTGCAATGTAAAGACAGCCATAATTTGTGCTTCCTGTATTATTTAAATTAAAATTAATATTCCAGCATAAAATGCTAATCAGATACAAGCTGCAGATCAGTGCCAGCGAGCTGGTTTTACCGCTTCATTTCTTTGTGTATTTTGATCACATAAATCTTTTTTCAGTTAATGGCCATCAGGCACAGCCCCTTAATCCTTAGGCAAAGGGGTAGAGGGAAGATCATTCCCTGAGGAAGCAAAGGAGATGAGTCTCACACAGGTCGAAAAAAAAATTACATCCATACCAAAACACTTGCAATTTATATGTGCCAGACGCCCACAGGTCCTGAACGGGAGGATCTATCCACTTGTCTTGGAGTGAAAGGCCCATGGGATCAGCACAGTGGTAGGATGAATGGGGTGTTGTGCCTGACACCAAGAGATTCGAGTTAATAAATGGTGTGCTTGATCTGGGGCTGGCTTTGCAATTGTATTTGGACAGTCTGATGAATTGGGGACCGGGAGCTGTCCTCACTTTTTTCCTGAACAGAGGTGATAACTCATGTTGGAAAGCTTGGCGTCATCTTTAAACTGTAGGTTTTTCTGTCAGAACAGTAGCAGAGAGCTCTCACACCACTGACTGGAATACAGAATGGTGTTAATTTGTCAGTGAAGACAATGATGAAAAATATTTTTTGACAACTTTTTTTCCTTTTTCCATGACAAAGAGGAGACAACAACTAAACAAAGAGTAACTTTTGTTGTTAAAAAATGTGAAAGACTGATGAATGGACAAAGTAAGCATTAGTGCATTGTCATCCATTGATAAGCATGGATTCATCCACTGTGTAAATCTGGAAACCACTGCATACTTTTGACATGATGATCTTGATGTGAGAAGAAATGCAAGCCACAGGTGAACTCATTGTGCATCTCTCGGTCGTCTGAAGTGAAACTTAAGTTGTGTTTACACTTAAATTGAAGAGTAATTGACATTATGCCAGAGCTGGAGCTGCTTGGTGGCTTTCCACTATCAGTGTTGTCATCAATACTGCATTGCATTGTGGGATAACTGTGATTGCATATTGTCCAGTGCTTGCATACTGAAATATTTACCAGAAATAGTATACTCAATAGTATGTAAGTATGGAATTTCACACAGCCCTATTGTGTCATGTAACGTGTGAGATGTTAGAGCTGAAAACAATACTCAACAATAATCCTCTACAATCCATCTGAAAATGACAGAATAAAAACATGCACCAAAGATGGCGACAGCTGTAGCCTCCAAAAACCGTGACAAGAAACTAGAAATGCAAAATGAAAATTAGACTCTATTTCAAATCTAAACAACATCTAAAAACAAATTTAAAGTGTAAATCTGAGGAATCTAAAATGTGAACGGTGAATATTTTCATCAAGACAGACCAGTAATTCAAAATAAGTGTCAAAATTAAAATTCATGAATGTGTGGAGCTTTCAAGCAAGGCATTTTGATATTGCTACTTTAATTAGGAATCAGAGATCAATAATATATTTGAATTGCATCTGGTGTAAAGTCTACCACACTCACCTGGAGTCTAGTAAGTAACCAGGACTGTTAGATGCAAAAAATGCCACTTATCAACAAAGTAAGTGACACGCCGCACCCCTGTGTTTCAGCCTCCGGTGGCTGGAAGGAGTCCTTGCAATGTTTTCAGTCCACAGACTGAACCAGCATCCAGAGGCCACCTTTAGCTGATGCCACATGTGAGCTGAAATGCCTTTAATATGTCATTCAATCAACTGGACTGTTTGTTATTCTCTCCACAAGACAAATGTTAGTCTTGTTGAATTAAATCAGGCGACAATATAATTGGAAATCATTATCATTAGTGCATAATAAACCAATGATGTTTGTTCCTGCCGCATCCTGCCCTGCTTTTTGTTTCTTTGTTTCCGTTGACGTTGAAGCCTGCTCTGTGGATACAGGGTGCAGAAAGAGATGAAAATGTCTGTGAGACAGACCTCTTGCACTTTGCACAGTGGGCGAGCCCCGAGCCCTCGCAGAGTAACTTTATCAAGAGTGTGCATTAACCTCTGTGATTCAGCCAGTAGCCACTGAGAAATGACTTAGCTCGTCGCTGCCATGCTGCTGAGCTGTATAGGATGGCCTCAGATGCATGAAACTGGGTGAGGTTATTGCTTTGAGGCATATACCAGATTGGCCTCTGTTGCTGTATTGCCTGAAACAACAAACCACATATCTCAGTTTCATTTCTCTCCAGCAGGGACAAGGTGTATGTGAAGGACAACGTGTACTGGTCCAGGTACAGTCTCCACAATGGAAATCAATCAATCAATCAATCAATGTGTGAACATTACTGTTTAGTATGAATATTTACAGTGAGTGTTCTCTCTGCATGGCTGGCAGAGAGAGCAAATGGGAGGATATTTCTCTAACTTTTGATCTCTCTCTACCTCATGTGTTGCAGATTGGGTCAATTTTCCAACTGTTCACTCACTTCCAGTTTACACGTTACAGTACGAGCTACAAGCTGCAACCAAAGTTTTTGAACGACCTTCAATGATGCATAAGAGACACATCTCTAATTTTGCCAATCCATACACAGGCAAAATCACAGCTCCATTTTTGTATTCAGATGCGAGCCTCAGCTGTGCTCTGTGCCCAGAATAGCTTGTGAATGGGTGCTAGACAAAACTCAGTATGACTATGGCTATGCCAAATTACTACTTGCTTACATGGAGACAAAACATGAAACAGTGCTGCTTTATTTGCGTGTGTCTCATACTGAATGCATAATGCATCAAGAGCATGAATAATTTACATAAACAAGTGGTGGGAATCTGTTTGGTGCTGTGCCAAGCCTTTCCTCTTCTACTTCCACCTAAAAGGCTGTTTTTTTTTTCTTCTGTACAAAAAACCAAAACAAACCTCCATATTGGAGAGACAGATGGCAGACAGGGTGAAACTGAGTCTCCTATCCAAAATCACACTGTGATGGAAATGGAGGTTGCCATGGAAATCAGGATGTGGAGCAATTTGTTGGATTCCCCTGGGAGGATGTGGTGGTCACTTGGCGGACTCACACAAAGTCGTTCACATCTGTAAATATTTCTGTATCGTTTGTGAAGTTTTGAGGCAGAGAAGTGAAGCAGTGAGGTGGTTTATGGGCAAACAAAGAAGCAAGCTGTCCATCCCACGGCACTTTCCAAGTCTTTAAATACAAGGTAATGAGGGGGTAATATCTCTGGAACATCAAGTTAATTCTGTAGTCATACCATAGTACATTCAGGGGTAATAAGCCTGTCATATCTTGGTAAATGAATGAGACTAGTGGTAGTATTAGGGATCAAAAAATCGGCATTTTTGGTTCAGACCAGCCCCCCCACACACACACATTTGGTCCAGACCATCTCCTTAAATATGCACACTGTACTATTTCCCCCAGACCACTACAAAGCTGAGTAGCAGTGCTGTGGACAAGTGGACCAGTGTACTCACTCGCTCTTGACTGACTCCCTGGTGATCAGAGGTGGCAGTTGAGTACAGAGTATCCTCACTCAAGGAGTCTATAGCTTCTTGTTCCTCCCTCTGTCTCCTCCACTGCTACCTTAACAACCTGGTTTGACAGTGACATATGGAGAGATGACTGTAGTGTCTTATAAAAATACTATCAGGAGGTGGCAATTGTCTTTAGTCAACTTTATCATCTGACCGATAACACTGGAAACTGACTGGACTCACTTCACTTCACATGGACAAAACTAAACCCCAATGACTGAGTGAAAGGGCCGGAACCTGAACCAGTCACCAACTGTGCTGATGTCATTTAAGCATCCTTACGCCATGCACCATACAAAATAGTACCATGACAATACAATGACTACAGCTAATCGGGTGGAGTATTAACTTAACATCATTATTATTTCAGATCCAAAGCTGGAAGTCCCTGGCAAAGACAAAAGGTGTACAGTTTAAACACTGCCTTACTGGTAATGACCAATAGTTGTTAATTCAGTTAATGCATAAAGCTGTTCCATGATGATGACTTTTACATCAGTTGTTTGCATAGTTAATATACTGATCACTTTTTCGCTTTCTATTAATGTTCAGAGAGGATTAATAGACCTGTGCATGTGATAGGGCAATTAAATCAAGGTTGTGCTTGTTTGTTTGGGGAATTTGAACTATAGCTGCTCTAACTCGCATGCATACTCGTGCTCAGGTGCTTGCCATGTGAATATGTGCATGCTCACAGGACAGCAGCACCCACAGTTTGTACATACTGTAGGTGGAGAAAGGTCTGGAGTTGCTGCAGATAGGCTTACATTGCCCCACAGATTATAATAACAGTAATCTGTGTTGTAAATATCATAGTAGTTACCATAGACCTGAAAATTGATACAACTCTCTTTTGTCTACGGTGAATATGTAGCAGAAGCCAGCATCCAGTTAGCTTCACACAAAGAGTGAAAAATCCTGCTATTTCTTAAGGTATCACAATCTGTCTTCCATCAACTTTAAATGGTTAAATTGTTGTTGTTTTTTTTTTTTTTAGAACAAATTGAACAAACCGTATATAATGTGTTAAATGATGAGCTTTAAAGGTGCTGGTAGGTTAATCTTGGTACTTTTGGACAGAGCTGTTTCCTGTCTTTATGCTAAGATAAGCTCAAACATTTAAATATTCCTTTACTTTTAAAGGCACTGGAATGTGAATACATTACAAAATACACAGAATATCTTAAGTGAAGTCATATGTAGCATGTGTTTGGGCAAGAGTGAGTTCATAAGAGAAATAATTCAAAAAAAGGTAAAATTAGAAAACAAATTGGCACTGTGCTTCACAACCATCAGCTTAAAGGTCGTTCACTCTCACAAGACCTTAAAAAATCTACGTCTGTAAAGACAAAGCCCACAGCGGTTTACCATAAACCCATAGTGGTTTAGTACGCTGGGAGCAGCAGGTCAGAAAACCTTAAACTACTCTCACAAAGCTGTTTTCTTTCCCAACCTGTGATTCTGATTTTCTGTTCATGCAGCCAGTCATGCTCAAATGTGATGTGAGACTGTCGGGGAGGTAGTGGTAGAGGTGGTGGTGGTGGTGGTGGTGGAGACGAATTTCACATGAGGTGTATTTTTAGAAGAGTAACACACGCGTTGTTTTCTCGCCCTTGTCTTGGAGTTCCATGTAGTGTTTGATTTTAATCAGAGGCTGGTTTGCTGCTGGTCTCGCAGTCATCAGCTCCCATTAAGAAAAAACAAAGACAGAAGAGTGTTGAATATGTTCTGTTGCTAGGAAACTGAAACATCATTATGACGACACTCTGTTTCAACATGTTCGGTATGCAGAGTGTGAAGGTTTATGTTGATTTATGTTCATGCCACGCCCGTTTATTCGATTACATTTAGCTAAATGGAAATGGTCACTGTTTAATGTCCCAAATTGGATACATTTTCATTCTGAATGTGTGATAATTAAATTGATTGCAGCAGTGCAGCACGGTAATGTCACTCTTAATTGCTTCACAGGTGCAAAATTAGGCAAATGTTATGCAGTAAAAACATGTTAAACTTGTAAATATCATCAATTGTTGTTCAAATCAATGTTTTAGCTGCTGTGACTTTCTGGCAAAGTTTGAATTTTAATGCTCCAGTCAACCCACACTTCATCCCACTTGTGTCAATATTTGATTTAATGTTATAGTCTGTACATCCTCTATATATTTGCACTGCACGCTGTCTCTTAATTTAGTAACTATCAGCATTAGATTTTCACCACCCACATGGACAAGAGCCGGAACATATGTTGTTCCACTGAACTCAGGACTCAGGGTGAGAGCTTTTCTGCAGCAAATGCTCTGTCCTCTTTAAGATGCCTGTGTCAGTGTCAAGTATAAAACTATCTGTGCTGCCTACCTTCATTATTAGTGGTTCCAAAATATAAGTACAGGAGGCCAGAGGTAGACCACATTAATAATAGGTTGGAATTAAAAAAACAAAAAAGAATGCATCTGTGGGTCAAATTAAATGAAGGACAGACTGTCAGACAATAACAATGACCTTCATGCTTTCAGTGCTTTGTTTGTTTTTGTGTGTTTACCACTTGTGCCTGACTGATTTGCAGTAGCATCATTGTGGACAATAATCAATATAATATCCATCTGTCTGAATTTTTACTTAAGCAATCTTCATGCAGGTAATAATACTTTAAGATTAAACACTCACACATTACATGCACGGCACATAAAGAGAAGTAGAGTTTACTATATGCTGAGCAGATGACATTGTAAGGTTTTTCCTTTTAAAGTTGAAGAAATCTGTCTTGTACAAGCCACATGCATCTCAAGTCCTCAAAGATTACTGTGCACTCTTTTACTCTGCTGCATTCATTCCTGCTCTGATGCAGTTAAGCTTGATGTTCACTGCATCTGTCAGACAACAGCATGTCCAACTGTCTCCCTCAATCATCTTCCTTTAACGATTCAATTTGTTGTGGATTGACAGCATCCAGACACAGCGGGAGTGATGAATGGCCTGCTGTGCCTCCAGTTTACCAGATTACCTCTGTATTTATGTGCACAGGCAGATAGTCATATATGGTTCTGCTGAGCAGGTTATAGTGGAGAACATATAAGCATGAAATCTGGCATGAAGGGTCAGCTATTTTCAGGACAATCAGCTTCATAAGCCTCGCCTGGAGCAATGAGCTTCAGCATCATCCCTGGGAAAGTCTTCCTGCAGCTTGGGGATAATGGATGTACTTTACACATTTATCTGATTAGATATGCAACGCATGCGATCATACTGCACACTTGGCTCCAGTGGGTATCTTGAGGCTCTGCCCTGCTGCCGGACACGTCAAAGAAAACCTCTCTCTCAAGTGGTTTCATGGATGGTTGGAGCTCTGGGTCACACTTGTACTTTCATTCCCGCCTCTGACGCCTATCTGGTGCCTGCTGACGTTAGAGTTGTGGGCGTGGAGGCAGTCTGCAGGTGTGTGTCTGAGTGCCACTTTGGACAAATTACGGCAGGTAGCCATTACAGCCACTTGTCTGCTTGTTAGACGGCGGCATGATGGGAAAACCCACATGTCCACTTCGTTGCAGCCTCCAAATGTCACTTATTTCAGGCAGCAATGTTGAAGGGGGGAAGCACATGGGTTTCCAATATCCCTGAGATTTATGTCCATGTTGGAATATTCTGAACCTCATAATTTATGTTCATTGCCCTCTCAACCAGTTGCCATGTGAAGATATTATGGAAAGTGAGAATAAACTAGAATTAATTGAATTTCCAGCTCCCTGCCCTGGACAGCCCCCCCTCCCTTGCCACTGTCCACATAGCCATTACATTTAGACAAGGGTACACACATCCCTGCATTATATAAATGGAAATTATATAAATTCAGCACTTATTATGCTTCAGTTGTGGTTTTGAGAGGGAGTACTGGCAAGTGAGACAATTGGTAAGGGAAGGTGATTACAGACGGGTGGATGAAAGAGACAGCATACAGTAAATACAGTTGGTGCAATTGGTGGAGCATTTTGGGTGCACTTATGCTCAGCAGATTTGTCATTTTGTGTGATTCTCAAAAATCCGTGTGGCATATTTTACAAAAAGCAGGACACAACATTGCTCTTCATTCAGTTTGTGTAAACCCCCTCCCGTTCTTTGACATGCTTGCACAAACTTTTAGCCTTTTTGGCAGCTGCTCCATCACTCTCTCCTTGTTTTTACTCTTCTTCTTCTGCTTCATCTTGTTTTATTGGTGGCTATTGTTTGGTGGAATGACTTCTTGTCAACTAGATGTTGTGCCCAGTTGTACCACAGGGGAATCAAGCTATGGACTAAGGACGAACATAATGCCTCTGGCCATAGTTGTTGCTGCTAAGGAGGCCTGAAAAATAAAAAATTGTAAATCAACATAATCAGGGATTTTTCAGAAAGAGGTTACGATCCTATTGTGATGGTGCTGTCCATGGCTACCAAGCTGTGTTTGTTGACATGAGAGCCTGAAAGAACAGAGATATAATCAAGCTCTTGTCCAAAATGTGTGATATGATGAAAATAACTTTAAAATAAATCCAATGCCACACTGGAAGCTAGTTTGCCATCGCTTAGCAGCATTACAGATGAACTAGTGGGCAGATATGTTCTGCTGGGTATGACAGGTGTTCAGGGCTTTACAGCAGTCAAGGCATGAAAACACAGAGGAATCAATCACAGTTGCCAGGTGCTTAAAAGACAGAAGAGCTCTATTCTTAGAAAGTCACATAAATCGCAGCTGCACAGCTGTTTTTTGCTATCTAGACTTGCCAGTAATAAAGTAAGTATGAGATAACACACTCAGTTTCTAGTGATCTGAAATTCCTCTTGTTCTGTGCTTTTAAACTGTTTAAATATACTTAGTCCAACCAACAGGAGGAAAAACATTCCAAATCCCATTTTTCTTCATGCAGGCAGCAGAGGAGACACATTTTTCAGGAATAAAATGACACCAAGCCACAGAGTGGACTCCATCGGGGAAAAATACAAGAACAGATCTCATGAATGAGAGATGAGATGAGTGAAGAAAAACACTTTCAACGGAGCAATAGAGAGAGACACAAGGAGAAATAAACAGACAAGAGAGATGGAATATAGAGAGACTCACACACACACACTGAACAGAGAAACTAGTATAAAGAGCAAATTCATCAGTTTAGTTGTCTGCGAGGCTGTTGTTAGAGAGTTATAGGAGGAAGCTATTGGGGTTAATTAAAGCCTCTAATCGCATTAAGAGGTAGAAGTTGAGAGGGGGCTGACAGCAGGGCTGAATCTGCCACTTTGTGCTCACGGGGCACGCCAGTGGCTCATTTACATCCGTCTCCGTTTCGATCGAGCTGTCACAGTTCTCCCTCACTGGGGCGGACTGGCCTGTCATTTCTGTCACCTCAACATCAGGTGCTGCAGCCGGATCCACCTGTAATTGTGTAAAAGTGAAGCACTGAACACCCTGCGCTCCAGCTGGTACATCATCAAAGTTCACAAGGAACCTGATTTGAAGAACTGACCCTAAATGCCGCCTCACCCCAACGGTGATCAGTCTCAGCACCAGAGGAAAGTATCTGCACAGGCACTTCAAAGTCGCTTTGAATAATCTGAATATTTCAGTGTTGGGTATATTTGCGTGTTAAAAGGCTATGATTAAATCATGTGCTTATCATTATGTACTGTATATTTTAATGATGACACTTTAAAATTCAGTTCAGTCAATATGAGTTAATTGTGACCTGATAGGGCGGCTTATTATTTATGAGAATGGCAAAGTGTGCTAAAGTCATGTAGTGTCACTCCACTATTTAACCTTACAATGCATACACACTCAGTCTGAGGCCTAAGCCAGTTATTAGTGCAAAACAAAGTTACATCAGGCAGCACTACCCATCAAACAAGCAAGGCTACAACAGCATGCAGCTCAGGGACATTTTATTCTACTCTCACATGTCTATTACTGGATACTGGCAAGCATACACTGAAAAAGACCCAGTATTTAAAGCTAGAAGACAATTCAGGAAAAACAGCTTAGACAAAAATGATACGACTAATATAATTGTGGCCTACTTACTACAATTTGGTGGCTCAGGCTGGGCCAAATAAAGCTGCAGCTGGTCTCTCTGCTCTGTCTTGTGTTTCATGGTCAGGTCTTTCTCAAAAGCAAGTTGAATTAAATGAGCTTTGCGGCGGTGTGACATGCTTCTTCTGTGCTCAGTGAACACATTTTTCGAAGTTGGAAAAGAGTTCTCACAGCCTTTTACTGTAAATGTTAAATCTAATTATGCATGAGTCTGAAACTGTCCAGAGGGAAACAGTCTGCAGCATCACCCCTCACAGAGCACTTCAGCCAGAGTCTGTTTTGGTACCATGCATTGGCAAAAGCGTGTTTCTTCCCTGAGAAGAGCCAAACTGGAAAACTATCCAGGCCTACCTGTTTGGGTTCATCCGCATGGAATTACACTGCTTCATTCTTCAGGATGAGTTTTGGGAGAAGGGCTGTTGTCAGATGCACAACTGCCATCTGGTTCTGTAGTAGCTGCTGGTGGTGAAGATGGCAACCCAGGCCATGGTAGTGGTAGTGGTGGAGGAGAGGGGAGAGGAGATGCAGAGAGATGGCTAAATGGTGGCTGCACTTGTCCCTGCTGCAGTTGCTAGCATAGTGGTAAAGCCAACGCTAGTTCCAGTTTCACTACTGGATACTACCTTGTAGTGTGGACGCACCTGCTGAGTGATCATCCTCTTTAGATGAGCTTTGTTTTGCAAGAAATAACTACCTCTGCACAGCAATATAAGCACTGTGCTGTTTATTTCCATGTCTTCCACTTGGATCATCATTGGATACTTACTTTTAGCCTGAGATGTGCAGCTTTATGCTCAGGCTTGTAGTGTAATATCAGCTGTCAATTGCATATTTAATACCCTTTTAAAAGGTTGTTTACTAGCTAGAAGTGAGACACCTATAACTGGGGCTTAGGTCAGTTCCAACCGCAAACAATTATTACACTTTCAGCAACTGTTAAATACCTGACCTGACATTTCACGGCTGTGAGTATGTACAGTATCAACTGCAGCGTGTCACAAAAACTGGGGCTCTTTACCACAATGGAAGCTCACACATGCATATTTGGAATCTAAAGCTTCTCTGATGAAGGCAGTTCTTGGATTGACACCATTTTCCCACAATGCAAAGCACAACACTCCCAGCTGGGAAAAATGTGGACAGTGGAAATGACAGCATAGTGACAGTTCAGAGAACATACAAAGAGAAAGACTTCTGAAACATTTAGGAGGGGGAAAGGTCAGCTTTTGGGGACGTTTTTAAAATGAAAACTTGGCAGTAGTCTTAAATTTCAGTTTGATTGATGTTTTTCAGTCAACATGCAGTCAGCTATGTTAAAAATATGTGAAATGGCACAGAGGCTCTTTGAGGATGACCTGCTAAAAGACACAGAGAGAAAAACAATGACAACTCGTGTGAGGGAGCAATGAAATAAAATTAAGAATATTAAAAAAATAGCACAAGGCATTACAAAATGAATTGAGATTTTTGAGAATAAAGATAAAATGTGAGCAAAAAGGTTTTCAGGATGGTGAGCAGGAAGTGAAAAAGCTTCAGAAGACGAATGAAAAGTGAAGAAAAAAAACATTTCACTTGTCATATCTTTTCAAAAGAGAGAAACCTGCTCAGAATCATTAAGTCCAAACTGACTGGGGAAGTTTATTTTATTTTATTCTATTTTTTTTTAGGGAATTGAATTTCCTCCAAATGCACCAAAGATGAAACAGTTGTAGAGCTGAACAAAATGTCTGTCCACCCAGCGGCTTTAATTTGCCTCAATTCAATACTGGAAATCAGCTTTGTATTTTGAAGTATAGAGAAAAAAAAAACCCTATGAGGTGGTGTTATAGGATTAGTCCTCTGAAAGCAGCAGCCATTTCTTTTCACCTGTTTCCAAATAGGTCTAAGCTGTCCAAGGCAGCTCATTGAACTGCTTTATATTGCTCTTAGGATGGACCACATATCCACCTATAAAACAGCCTTGTGGTGATTCTCAACTCATACTTTATCACTGACAGACCAGACAGCATTACCTTAATAGAAGCTTTCATGACAAAAAGAAAAAAAAAACAAAAAAAAAAAAAGAGAGAGAGAGAGAGAGAGAGAGAGAGAGAGAGAGAGAGAGAGAG